>VUYT01000058.1:0-51587 GCA_008802785.1 Symmetrospora coprosmae | reverse complement strand
TGAGCGTCGTGCCGAGATCGACCTTGCCGTAGTGGTCGACGAAGGCGTGCCAGGCCTTGGTGCCGTCGTCTTGGCAGTAAGTAGATCATTGAGAGGTCATTCCTTCCGTAGGGTGCATTACTTTGTGTTTGCACAGGGGATACAGCAGTATCGCACAACGTGTCTTTCTATCCACACACCCTCTTCCCTGGATCCCCGCACAGCTGGAATCCACTCTTTCACACTGCCCACCTCGTTCACCCACCCTCAGCCCCAGCCCAGCCCGGCTTCAGCCCAGCTCAACTCCAGCTCAGCCGCCTACAGAATTAACAACTCAGCACCCTCACGCCCGCTCCGCCTCTCCGGCGAGCGCCCGACAAGGACAGAGAAGGGCAAGGGCAAGATGTAACCTAGGGGTCTGCATTGCTCGTGTGCATTACAAATTGGCAACAGAGAGCGGTTGCTCGATCTGTGCAACGCTTGGATAGCGCTAAAGCGAGCTACTTGAGCCGCGCTACCAAGGTTGCAGGTGCAGGCATCGGGCAGAAATTCTTGCTGCAACATCATCTGCACGAACAGCTGCACGGTTGAGCAGCTCACCTTGCCTCCGGTGGCCCCTAACAGGACACATAAAGCACGAGGGTAGGGCCAGACAATGCACAGCTCATACTCGTTTCGACGTCTGAGCGAAGTGCCCGCTTCTCACGTGCCTGCAGCCCCGGTAGGCGATGGGTCGTTCCTCTCTCTGGCTCGAGAGTGAACAGCTGCTCGTCGATATCGGATGATGGGAGCGCTACGTGTCTTTTGTTCGTATTGGCGACGAGCCGCAGCACTCCCAGAGACGTCACCGACGCGATGAGTGCTGCTGTTGCTCGCAATGAGCAAGCAAGCGACGAATCAGCCATGTAGGCTACTTCGGTTTATGTGCCTGACTCACCGCTGCTAGCGGCGGTAAGGCGTATGTTGCGCTGGTTTGCCATTCTTGAATTGTCGCGCTGCAAGCCGGAGTGCGTGATGCGTGATGTGTGCGTAGTGTTCGGGCTGTCGAGCCTGGCATAGCCGGCCGATCATTACTAAGGATGAGACTGGGGTCGTGTGCATGTAAAGGTCCGGGACGGACGTGTTGTGTGTTTTCGCTGGAGGGAGTGGATGAGAAAGCGGCAGTGCGTGGTCCGAGCTCGGTATCAATGATGCGTGTTGTCGTTTTTGCCACTGAGAATGGTGCTGTCATGCCTGCGGGGGATGTCCGCTACGCTAGGCGGAGAGGCCCTCAGACATGAAGGGGGTCGGTGGAGTGACATGGCCAACCGATAGGAACGCAGAGGTCCACAAGTTGTTGCGATGATGGAAGCGGACATTGCGTCAGTACCGGTTTTAAGTACTCACTTGTAGACGACAGGTGCGCGTACCACTGGTGTGCTGCTTACGCAGAGGAGCTAGTCTGGTCAGTTCTCGATGACACCTCTCAAGTTGCGTTCCCATGGTACGGATACAGATCTTGAAGTCGAACGCGTCCGAGCGGTACTAGGACCTGTAGAGGCCGTTGCCTCGCGGGAAACAGAGCGCGAAGGGAGCGAATCTTCGGTGCCCGCGTCAGAGCTGTCGCCCTGATGTTCTCGATCCTTGTGCGGGACTGTGGTCCGCGCCTGTCTTGCCGCGAAGTATGTGGTGAAGCTGATGGTAGTAGGTGGCATAAGAATCGCATCTTGGAGAAGCGCTGCAGTGGATCATTTACTCGGCGTCCATGGGCTCCACACTAAGCCTTTCGGCTTGCAACGGATGAGGCACCGAGGCCGGCGATACGTCAGGTTCTTCTCCTTCTTCGACGGACCCATCTGGAGCAGCTAGAGAATTTGTGACTGCTGTTGACGAAGTCTTGTGATCTATCTGGTCGCTTGCCTTCTTGGTGTGGCGTTTCGCCTTCTGCTTGCCGGCTGGCCCTTTTGTGCCGAACTTTTCGCTCAAGTACCGCTCGTCCCAATCACCATCTGACACTTGTCCTTGCTCGTCATCGTCCCGGAAGCGCTTCTTACTGCTTGTGCTTGCGGTTGCGCTTTTTGTCGACGCGCCTTTGCCTTTCCCTGGCGCATTCCCTCTCCTCGATTTGCCTGCGCGGGGGTTCTTTCCTTCGTCAGATGAAGCGTCTCCACCGTTCTTTGCTTCACGGCAAGCGGCCTTTATGTCGCTAGCTTGGAACCTGCAGAAGGCGAAATGCTTGATGCGCCCAGATGCTTTCTTGCTGGTCTTCCAGTATAGCCGATGAACTGCCGAGAGTTGGGGCGAAGGAAGGGGATCAGCCTAGGCCAGCGAAGCGTGCCCACCATATGAACACATACTCTGGCGATCCTTCTCTTCGAGCTGTCGCTTCCTTTGCGAGACCGACAACGAGCCGTCGCGTTCTATGAGGGCTCGCTTGTCCTCCAGGTCGGTAAGGCATTCCTGACACGTCTCCTTCGATGACACCTGTGGATGCTGTACTACGAGATGCGATAGCTGCATGGCCGATTGAAGAGCTGAGCGGCAGAGTGGGGTCCTGCAGTGATGTCAAGGCGCGTGAGGGAGCATGATGAAGCGGATCGTAGCGGAGAATGTCAGCCACTAGCGAGAAGAGCTTGTCATATATGTCAGAGGGAAGTCAGTCACGCGCGCTAAGATCCGAAGGAGGCCGTCGCCGAGCGTTAGAGCGTACGGGGCCGGATCGCCACCCCGCCGGGTCGTCGTGGTTGGACACGCTTGCCCTGTGTTAGGCGGCAGCACTCTGGAGCTATCTCGATTCAGATGATGCGGAGAGCCCTCATCTTGGCAATGTACGATGCTGACTCTCTCGAGATCTTGGGGGACGGCGTGACGGAGACCTGCGAGACCGCCATGGAGGCGGCGTGACGGCGTGACCTCAGGCCTCAGGGGACGACCACCGCAACCACGCTTTTCTTTGCTCCTCCTCCAGGTCTCACCCAAACCGACAGCAGCATTTTGTATTCTGTCATAATGCAGCGCACTCCAGCGACTGTGCGCGCCCTGTCCCGGGCCGTCGGCTCCTCTCCTGTGGGCACCAAGTCCGCGACACCGAGCTTTCAGTTCTTGCAGCGCTATGCACGGCACGCTTCCTCGTCCGTGGACCCGGCACCGAGAGCAGCAGCGGCAGCGACGCAGAGCGCCTCAAGTGCAGCCAGTACCTCACACGCTGCCACGGCCATGCCTTGGGACGCTTACTTCAAGCTGCGAAAGTCGAGAAAGAATTGGGGTACCGTTGCAGCCATCCCCACAACCTTGACGGGCGTCTTCGGCGGAGGAGGTCAGATGCGTTCTCTTTCGCGGCTCCTTATTCCTCTCCTGCCACCCTGGACTGACACACAGGGTCTCGCATTTGCCATCTATCTGCAGGCTACTTCGCCAATCTCCAGACCGACCCGACATCCACCATCCTCGGCCTGGAGCCCATCTACGCATACGGCATTGCGGTCGTTGGATGCATCGCGCTAGGCTGGCTGTCTGGTCCCGTCCTCGGCGACGCTTTGTGGCGGGCAACGCATCGGGATGTCTTGAAGAAGGTCGAGCTCATGGACTCGCGCTTCCTTGGCCAACATGTGCAGAAGAGGCGTGTGGATCCGAGTCGGCAGAGCGTAAATAACCCTGTCCCTGACTTTTATGGTGCGTGAGCACTTTCTGCATGGCCGATAACAGACCAGGCGTCTACCGGACAGACGTGCTAAGAGGAGCTACCCCCGCTTTCGGCTTCGTGCATTAGGCGAGCGCATCTTCAGCAAGAAGCAGTACAAGTGAGTCGGTCCTTTGAGATCTTGCTTGATTTCCAGCTCCCGCTTATGCAAGTCCGTCACATCTAGGCAATGGCTCCGCGATCAGGCAGCATACCGTAGAAAGGCCGGTAAGTAGAGCCATTGCAACTGAGCCCGGAGACATCGCTGACTCCACGAGGCTCCTCGTCTCAGCTTTCGGGTCACAGCGCGATGGTACTTCTGCGTTGTAAACAGACAAGGCGCCGTAGTGTGGGTGTTTCTAGGTCTCCTAAGCAGACATGAAGACCCGGATATGCGCGTTCGATCATTTGGAATGACGGCAACCCTTGACATTGAGCTAAGCGGCCCATGACATTAGCTTTACAGAAAGCTGCTGAGCTTGGGCAGGAGCTGATCTTGAACAGGCACTTCCATCGCTCTATGCCGGGCAGTTCATCACTGCGTGGCCGTCGGTCTTCGATTCCGTACAGTGCGGATCTGAGCCTGAGCCTTGTCGAGCAGGGCCGCCGTAAAGAAGGGCTATCGCTTGCGGGCAAAGTTGCGAGTGCTGAAGCGCATGATACTGCTGGCTGCTGCTGGGAATGGCAAGCGGTACGCGAGAAACATACGCAAACGGATGACCAGCGTGCGTACGCACGGAGATGGGGAGAAATCGCTTGCACTAGCCAGGACAAAGTAGCCGAAGCCTACGTACATACTGAGAACGGGCCTTCCTAGGCTGACCCGCAACTTGCGGTTGCGTGCTAACAGGAAGGGCTGTCGGACATCACCGCCGCTCCGAACCGCCTAATGCCTCTTTGGCTTGTTCAGGATGGCGTTGTCGAGCATTGCACGCTCCTGCTCCGAGCTGACGATCTCGGAGATCAGCGGGGTGAGATAGCGTTGATCCTATTATGTGCATGCAGCAAGAACGTGTCAGCCGAAAAGGATTGCGGGCGATCTGTACTGACGACGAATGTTACAAATATCACGCACCTGATCAGGGGTGAGCTGCTGCTCCTTTGGCAGCGGGTGGTGCAGGACGGAAAGCTGGGATGCGAGACGGAGGCGGTAGGCCCGGTCGTACTCCTCTCGGGGCGTCAAGCGGCGGAGGGCCTGAAGAGAATGCAGCAGCGACCGGTCAGTGACTGCTTACGAGCAGTGTACAATTGCATGGGTACGGAGTTTGGTGCAGATGAATCGTGGCGCTCGCTGGCGGTCGAGCTTCTCCAGCAGCGGGCGGACAGCCGTGACCAGGCGGGGAGCACGCATCGAGGCATACGGGAAGCCTGTCCAAGAAGCGTGCTCCAGAAAGAGCAGCTGGTCGGGGCACTGGCGGACCTAGCTTAGGCCATGTCCGTCGCCGGGCAAGCCCTCCTCTCACCCGTGCAGGTGCAGCCTTGCCGCGAGCACGCTCTTCCAACCCCAGACGCCCCAGCAAGGCACCTGCGACAGCTCATCACTCACCGTCTGCACTGTCTCGTTCTCCTCAATGATGAGGTCGTCGTACTTGAGGCCGTGCTGCCTGTAGCCGCAGATGTCGGCGTACTTGTCGGCGACCTTCTTGAAGAAGGGGTAGAGGGCTCTGTGTAGGGCGCAAAGAGCACAGAGCAGTGTGCATGTATCAGCGCTTGTGAGCTTGAAGGAGGCGTCTTCTTAGATCTGCGTTTGCTGCCGCATCCCCGGGCCCTCCGAGAGTGCTCGCTGCCTCCCGCCCCAGCTGCCTCTGCTGCCCATTCAACGCACCTGCTCTGGGTGATTCTCGTAGCGAGCGAGATGCCGAGCGGTGTCATGTATCCTCCCACCATTGTGACGGTGGTCTATGCGTGTGTGTGTATGTGGTTTCAATTACTGGTCAAGACTCAAGGCAGGATGGCCCGTCTATCCATGATGAAGCTGGCGGCGCTTGCTCTCAGAGGCGAAAGGGACAGGCAAGACTCCACGCTGCATGCAGGCGCATCTCATCGTGAGAAGCGACACGGTAGGGCACAGATAGATGCACAGAGAAGCAGCACAAGCAGCTGGCCAACCCCTACATGCCGATGCTCGCGACAAAAGCTTGACCATGCACATTGAAGCGTGCTCGCGGTTCCTCTGTCCGTGGCCTGATTGGCCGTTTGACAAGTCCAAGCCCAGGCCCTTCAAGCATGAGCTGCAGCTAGTACATTGACAGCAAAGCGATTCACTGTGATTGCTCTGCACAGCTACTGTATCCCCGCTACCTGCGCATATATGCGATGCTGCCTGTCCGGCTGAGAGAGCATCGAAGAGGGTCGATCGAGGTGGATTGCGCACACCCCGTCTCTTGTTTACACCGCGAAGACACGCTCTCTGTCCGCCCTCTTCCTCCCCTTCCGACAGCACGCATCCTCTGCGATGAGGGAACCATTCACGCTATTGCCTCATGCAGGCGGGAGAAGGGCGACCTCCTCTGCCTCATCCATGCTCGACAGTCCTGCACAGGTCGTGCGGTTTGCTCCACTGGCAGGCGCAGGGGCGTCACCTGTCAAGCAGCATGCTCCACCCACGAGTCCAACCAAGGCGAACGCTCTCCACGACAGCGCAGACAAGGAGAACCACCCTACAGTCGCTCACACGCCTGTTGCCGCTCACTTCAATTACCATCCTGTCGAGCTCGAGCCCCGTGAGTAGATGCGCTTCAGCGAAGAGTCACGTGTCTGCGCTCGCAGCCAGCTGACGCGCACCACAACAGCCGCACCGTCCACAACGCTAGCAGAGGAGGAGGAGCAGGGTACCGCCGATGAACCACCTTCCGCAGATCACGACGACTCGACACTCGCAACCAGCTCGACAGCCTTCATCCTCGACGACATGAGCAGCGAGGACGAGGAGGAGCAGGATGTCCTGAGCGACGCGGACAACAACAACACCGCTACTGACACCGAGAAGGTGGCATGCTCGCAGGAAGACGTATCTGTCTCACCGCCTAGAAGTCCATCTCGCGATCCGCCCGCCGACGTATCCCCTCCGCTGGACGCGGGCGAGCAGGACGGGCCAAGCGCAACCACTGCAAGCGGCGCCGACTCTGTTGGCAGCCAGGGTGGCCAAGCAAGCGGGTTGCACGCGACAAGTGCATTACCACAGGCCACATACGATGCAGATACTTCTGCGCACTCGCTCTTCGGACTCTCTCCACCTGCGCCGCCCGCCAAGCAGACCATGGTCGAACTCCCCTTCCAAGCAAGCGAGGAAGCTATAGCCTCACCCACCATCATTGCACAGAGCCAAACGGACACTTCGATGGCATCAGCGGTCGGAGAAGGCATTACGAAGAGCGATGCAGATATGACGGTCTGCTTCGAGCGATTGGAGGGCGAGGCAGGATCTCCCTGTCCCGATATTCGACCTTCAACGCCACCGCAGCAGGTCTTGCCTTCACAGCAGCCGATCCCGGAGCTTACTCGGCATACAACACCAATCGTTCGAATGGCGAGTCAGCCCGAGACGAGCACCGCGCGCATGACGCTGGAAGCGTTGGATCCGATGATGGGTCAGCAGGAGCAGGAGCAGACCACACGATGCGAGCCTCAAGAACACGCGTGCAAGCCTTCTCTCCTCTGCTTGGTGGACACTTGCGCTAGCGCATCTCCACTTTTGCGCGACGCTGCAAACAGCGCCGCCGTGGCAGATTCGCCGGTAATCAATCACGGCTCGCCGCGGCAAGATAGTGCCGTCTTCATCAACCCAGCGAGCGTTCTTCCGGCTATGGATGGTCCTCTCTCTGACAAGGCAGAGGCTCCCACCGCCGATCTCCCGATGGCGCCCTCGTATCTTGGCAACGCTGCTGCCGTAGGCTCGGACGATGACGCTGTCCCGGCTGAGGGACACACGGTGGTGCAGCCAGCTACGATATTGTTGAGCCCACAACGACAACGGGACTTCGCTGAGGAAGCAGCCAGACCGACGCTCGCTCGGACGTCGAGCTCCACAGATGAGCCACAGGCGGGAGACTTCACAGCAGCTGAAGAGCATGAGGTGGCCGAGGCGTCTTCAGAACCACATTTGTCTCCAAGAGACCCGTTGGAACACGACCAGTCCGTCGAGCTGGGGAGGTGTCAGCCGGCTTTGGTAGATGCTAGTCCGACACCTTCGTGTATTGATGCGGTTCAGCCTACCTCGGGCGCGGCGGACATCTCTTTAACGGTGGCGCGCGGAGTCCCGGAACCAGCAGTGTTGGAGCCCATCTCGCCGTTCAACATTCCAGCAGGGACCCCGTCCCCTGTTCGCACTGCTCAGTGCCCAGCTAGCGCAGGTCGCGGCACACCAGGCCTTGTAACCAACGTCCAGGACGCGCCTGCCATCAAATGGCGCATTCTAGCGCGACGCGAGGCTTCGCCGGGCCGCTGCGTTGCGGTGTCCGAAACAAGCCACACCCTGCCGCCGGTACAGCGGTCCGATCTTTTTCGACCTCATGGGTCACCTACGCTCAGGACGGGAACTGCGCCCCCTCAGCCGACTCGGAGATCTGCTCGCACTCTTGCACGCGTGGCAAGTACTGAAAGCATCGCGACACAGGAGGTAACGCACGGTGTCAAGCGCAACCGTACCAACTGCATGGCCGGTGCCGATGACGGGAGTGCCCAGCTTACGCCGCCGACGCGCGACGCCAGTTCAGAGGTGCCTGCCAAGAGGCACAGCAAGCGTGTGGCGGTCCTGGCGGATGAGTCGAAACCGGAGGCTACGCGCAACGGCCGCATGTCAGAAGTCGGGAGGCCTCGCACGCGGGCGGTCCGATCAGGCATACCCACGGCGGCCGTCCCTCGTGCCGCGAAACCTCGCGCGCTGCCGACGAACAATGCCAGGGTCGCCACGTCGGCAGAGTCTGTCAGTGCGGTCAGACAAAACGCGAAAGGAAAGGGTCGCGAGCAGAGGCAGGCATCTCAGCATGCCGACGAAGGACTCTCGTCAGACGAGAGCGAAGCAGCTGTGCTAGTACAGCAGACCGCCAGGTCACCCCAGAGGAGCGGTCCTGCGGCTCGAGCCAGTAGATCAATGCGCGCCGGCCCAGGCACACGCAAAGCTACCCGGCAGCCTCCTGTCGCGCAATCACCTACGAGGCTCTCGACATTGGCGTCTGCTGGTACGCTGGGTGCAGATAGTGGCTCCGGTCCACCTGCCAGCTCTGCCAGAGTGCAACTCCGGTCGCCTCAGCGTGTCCCGCTGCCAACATCGCCGAAGAAGCGTAACGATCGCGATCACGCGTCTGCCAGATCCCCTCTAAAATCTAGCAGCTCGGTAGCTGGTTCTGCGGTCCTTTGGCCAAACATTGCACACATGCCCAAGTCAGCCTCCAGCATTCGAGGCCCGTTATCACCTGATGGATCCAAGCGAGTAAGCATTGGGTGCCCCTTGGACGGCTGCCTAGAAGGCGCGCCTGCTGATGTTATCCATTCCTCAGATCGCTCGTGCTGTTTTCGGTGGGCCTGCAGTTGCACCAACGCAAACCACCCAGGCTGGACAGAGCTCAGCAACCCCTGTGACGCTCTCCGTTGCGCTGGGTGCATCTGTAGATGAGCATGCCTCCTTGGCTGCATCTGCCACTGCAACCGCCTCGCCGATGAAAGGCCTGGCACAACGCTTACCCGCGCCAACATCGCCTGGCCTTCTTGAACTCTCCTTGGCACCCGAAGAGCTTGTTCTCGTCCCGTCGGCCCCGGCAAGCTCCGGAACAATGTCAGCTTCCATTGCGGCAACGGCCCTGTCTCCGTCCCGTCTGCCTTTTACATCTTGCCTGGGCCAGACTACAAGTAGCGATCGGGCCCTGTCGCTGCCTCCCCAACGAGCGTCAACCAGCGCGGCAGCGCAAGGGACTTCGGGCATCGCCATAGGCCCTCTTTCTTCTCCACGGCGTGCCCTCTCCGCTCAACCGCCGCCGTCACCTAGACGCGTCCCGCTTCCCGCGAAGCGGGACCTGTCGAGTGCTTCTTCGGCTGTAGCCGTATTTGGCAGCACCAGCCGCATCTCAATGATGCCCCAGACAGGCGGGGCTGCCAGACCGCCACCGAGTCCCAGACGTGTGCCGGCAGGTGCAAAGGAATGTCCCACAGCGTCGCAAACCGGGCTGCAGCCCGTCAGCAACTCTGGCAGTGTCGGATCAGTCCCTTCGACTGTCTCGGTATCCTCTGCGCCTACGGATAAGTGCACTGCCAGCGTCGCTTCGAGCGGGGGCCCGAGCACGGGTACGCTGCAAGCAGACGGCAAGGCGAAGCATCGGGCGCTTCCCGTGCGCGTGTCAGCCCGTCGGGTGGCCGCGTTGGTACCCAAGCCAGAAGCAGGCGCGAGTGCTGCGCCAGCTTATCGCGCTCCACCCAGTCTCACGCCTGCCCAACTCGGAGCTCTGACCACTAAGAATACAAGCTTCAACAAGCAGCACCACAACAAGCATAACGTTACTGTCATACATCGAGATGAGAACCGTCCTCCTTCTCCGACCAGCAAGATCCGCAGGACTATAGACAGCGGCCCAGCAGCCAGGCCAAAGACAGACGCGGGCGCTAGGCCACAGCATGTCCGGACGGTTGCGACGTCTTCCGCAGCGTCCGAGACCAGCGCAGTAGGAGATGCAGGTCCGTCAGATCTGCTGGCGGGCACTAAGCGACCCCATTACCAGGGGGCAGGGGACGACGGAGCCTACACCAGTCCTACCAAGAGCAGCGCGAGCGAGAGTGATCCCGTCACGAAAAGCCACGACGGCATGGCTCTATCACGCGCGAAGAGGCCACGCACAGTTAAGTGGGATCGGAACCTCCTCTCGGGGGTAACAGAAACACGGACACCTCGGCGTGCAAAAGCGAGGGCGGCTGAGTTGTTGATGAAGAACAAGGTATACAAGGTGAGTGATGCCAGCAACGAGCAGCCTGCGAAAGTCAGCTGAAACGTGAGGGAAAAAAGCAGCCGGCTCCCGAACTCGATGCCTTTGGTAACCTGGCAGGCGGGAAGACCTCGCTCTCCCCGGCGATTCCGCGACAGGAAATACCTATCAGCAAGATCGTCTACAGGGATGATCCCGATGAGTGATACACGCCTTTGTTTGCGCTCTTCAGCCTGCCTTCGCCTTTCCAGGTGCTGGCCCCCTTGCACAATGACTCCGTGTAGCCGCTGCGCCGGGTGTAGACGATCCTGAATGAAGTACGAATGTAACCGCTTGACTCGTAATGAACGCCACCTTGATTGTAGTCACAACAATGAAGACTGATAGGCGCGAAGGGCCGCGCAAATACCGGACGTCTAGACCGTTCTTCTGCGCCAGCAGCCCGCAGCTCACTGCTGCGGGTCTATGGCTCCGACGTACATTCTTCGCACATACTGCTTCCATAGCTTCTTGTGCTTTGTGAGCTGCTTGGCGAAGCCCAACCAACTGCCTATAGTCAGGTCGTCGAGTTCTGTCGAATATTCCAGCGTCCAGTTCGCATGGGGTAGATAGTATTGATCGTAGGCGAGCGGGGTGAGAAACCTGTTCGTACGCGACGGAGAGGCTGGCGAGAAGTGACGTGGCAACCTCGGAGCGGGACGCTTCTTCTTTTTCCGGTGTTTCCTCCGCCGCAAAATCAACTGCAGCCAGCTTGATGTCTCCTCCTCCTCCTCCTCTACCTCCTCGTTCGTGTAATGCGCATCCAGCTCTGACCCATTCCTCAGCCGCGAGACCTCCTGATCCGGTGTCAGACCCGCAGGCAGCGCTTGCTGGACGTAAGGTTCTCCAGTTGTGTTGTAGTGCCATATCCGCAGAGATGGAAGGTAGGTCGGGATGACGCTAGGCGACGTGTGGACGATCGAATAGTCTTCAAGCTTGAGTCGCTTGGGAAGCGCTTGGAACGTTGAGAATAGATCGTTGTGGGTGAACTTGAATGTGCTAAAGCCTGGCTTCGAGTGCTTCTTCTTGTGCTTCTTTCGTTTTTTCTTATCATCAGGCGGGGGCGTCGACGTGAGGTATGAGAAGGTGTCGACATTGACATGACCAAACATTTGCCCAACGATCGTGTCCTGATATGAGACGGCTATCTCGGCGTATCGAGATTTGCACCCTTCATACCAGTTCGAAGGTGGAACGTGGCCGGTGAGCCAGACCTGCATCCCCCTCTCTCTCCACCTTCCGAGCTGGACCAGGAGCCAGTCGAGCTGGAGCGTGCCCGGATCATCGGGAGTACACCCATCTACGACTTTGTTGTTGTCAAAGTAGTACATCGTGTTCATTGAGACGACCGCGAGCGTGTCTGGTATGACTTCGCGGGCAAAGTAGATGCCACGCGTGACGGTGTGGTACTGATCCGCTGGGATGAAGGGCTGCCAGATTTTGGCAAATTCGCTCGTGATGGGATTGGGCCCTGCACGGATAATGTTGTGCGGGTAGATGTCGTTGTTGCCCAGGCTCGGTACGACAGGTATGCCATGTCGCTCGAACATGTGCTCGAAACGGCGGGCGAGCGCACGATTGGAGTCGTAGATCTCGCTGAGAGAGCGCGGGAGGGCAGAGTCGATGTCGTGCCTCGCATTGTCGCCTGTCCACACGACAAAATCGACATCTTTGCTCCAGTGGCTCTCGATATAGTCGAAGGTGTGGTCAACGAGAGCTAGCGGACTGTCGCATTCGCTGAGGAAGGACGTCCGCCATTGGGGCAGCATGAAGCGCTCAGCTCCAGTATCGAAAGTGATGGGCACCACCTTGTATCATAGCGATCGAGGTTGCTGACAGCAGCACGAGCTCACCTGACGGGCGCTCCTAGAGGTGGAGCTCTCTCCGGATCGTCATAGGGTCGGTTGTGGTGGCAGGCAGCGCTGACACTCGAGTTGGCCTTGTAGTACTGGTCCGGATGGATGTCTGTAATGTGTAAGCTATGCAGACGGCATCCTCAAGCAGCGTCAGTCCTCTTCCTGCACCGAAGGACCGGCAGGGTGGACGCAGCCCAGCGAGCGGCGAGCGGCGAGCCTCCTCCTCCTACAGTAGTGACGCACAATCGACCCTTGAGCTTGCGAGCGACAGCAGGAGAGGCCAGAAGGGCAAAGTACAGGGTAGACGAGAGCAGCAGCAGTGGGATGCTTGACTTTTGTGGTCCGACGCCTCCCCGTCGTGGCCGCAGGATCATGGCGGGTTGGGTGATGCTCCGACAGAGAGAAGGACTGGGCGACGCCGCCCGTCAAGTCCGAATGCAGAAACGTGCTTTCAGGTGCGGCAGGTAGAGGGCCACCCTAATGGTGACAACAACAGGCAAGACTGCAAGACTACTCCACCGATTGAACACTGCACTGATTCTCTGCACTGCTCGTGACTGGCCTTCACAGGCTCATACCCATAGTCGTGTTCATGGCATTGCCATCATGCTGCTGCTGATGCTGCTGCTCCTGGCCCTGCTGCTGCTGCTGCTGCTGCTGCTGCTGTCGCTGTTGCTGCTGCTGTTGTTGTTGCAGCTGAGAATACATGCTTAGCATGGCCTGCACAGCAACTTCACTGCCAACGTCCGTCTGTGAGGACGAGTGCTGATGTTGGGACTGTGATTGCGGCTGATTGTGCTGAGAGGAAGAATAAGCCAAAGAAGGCACACTCTGCTGGTGTGGATAGACGGGCAGCTGTGCCTGCGTGCTCTGAGTATACTGGTAGTGTGCCAGTCCAGGCGGAGGCGGAAAGGAGGCGTGCATAGCATCGGAAGAAGGACCCGTCGACATGGGCGCTGCTGTTCCTGCAGGGGCCCCCGGACCGAACAGTCCTGCCATACCTGCCATGAAGCGACCAAGATCCTCGAAAGTGATGTTGACTTTTGGTAGACCCGTTGCGCTTGTATTTCCTTTCCTCCCATCCGGCCCATATCGGTTTTCCTTCTCTCCAGTCTCCTCACTGCCGAGTAGGACTCGAGTCTGCGTCTTGCCAGAAGGCCGCCCGGACTCTGCCCTGCGACCCTCATCGTTGCCCTGGCCATCAGTGCTGATGTCCGAGTCTTCGTCGCTGTCGGTACTATACTGGCTGGGCGGCGGCACGCTAGATGGTCCTGCTCCGTACACAGGATTTGCTGTGCGGCTCCTGCTTCGAAGCTGAGCGTTGTGCTTCCGCCCGGCTTTGCGATAAGGCTGAGCCCCCATTGCACCTGAGACGCTTGCCTCTACCCACATCTTGCGGTCCCTTTCCCTCTCCTGCTTGAGCGTCTCGACCTGAGCACGAAGGAGTCGATTCTCGTCGGCAAGCATCGTCTTCTCTTCCTCGAGCAGAGCGATTCGCGCTTCCCAGTTCCCCTGCTTGAGCTTCTTGCGTTCACGATATTCTTCGCTTTGCTCGTTCCGCCTTGCCCGACGGAGTTCGGCTTGTGCTGCCTCGGCGCCCGGGCTGAGGGGGACCGCCGCGCGACCACGCTTGCGGGGAACGATGGTGGTGTATGGATCGACCGATTCGGGCTTCTCCGCATCATCCAGTACCGAGACGGAGCGAGCGTCCCTGGAAGGACGCGCAGGTAGCGACGGATAGCGAGCGGCAGCCTCGGCTGCGCTAGCTTGATGGCTGCGTAAGGGGGGCGGCATGGATGGCGCCATATCGGATTCCGGCAGAGACATCCCACTGTCCTCCCTTGCACCATGCGAGTGCTGTGTGAGAGAATCGGCCTCCATTTCCGGTTGGGCGTTCTTCCGACGCTGTTTCCCAACGATCGCCGTTTTCTCCCACGCATCGGCGTCGTGAGCATATCGCTCCTCTACGACCGCCTTGTTCTTCCCCCTCTTAGTAGCTTTGGTGAATTTGCCATTGGCGGCACGCAGCTTCCGCGTCAAGCCCGAGTTGTCCTTCTTGGTGTGATCTCCTTCACCAGCTTCACTTGGTCCTCTGGTGATTGCGTCACCTGTACCTGCCGCTCGCAATGTGGACGAGGACAAGGATGCGTCTTGCTCGTTTTGCGGGTGCGCTTGCTGACCATACGGCAATTGCGGCACTGACGATGTTGTGCTCCGGCCGTGATTGTCTGTTGATCCTTCGACGCTAAAGACGTACCTTGCTCGCGCTGCATCGGCGAGCTGAACGTCCCAGTTCGGAGCTTTAGAAGCCACCGAGCCTGCTACGTCCACGCCTGCTGAGTCTCCTCCAGGGCCGGCAGGACTATCGAAGTCGCCTTCCTTCACCGGACTGCTACCGTCTTCGTTATCTGCGTCCTCCTCGCTAGCCTCGCCGCTGCCGCCGTCGAGATCGAAAGTGACATGCTCATGATGGAAATCTTGTGGAGGAAGCGCAGACGGGATCTGGTCGGACATCTCCGGAAAGCTCGGAAGACTGCCGCTTTCTATCGTCTTCATTTGGTCCATGAGCCACTCCCACTCCGCGTTGTCGATCGTACCAGCCTCGGTAGCACTAGAGTAGCCTGCCTCGTTCTGGTGGTGGCTGTGTCTGCTGTGTCTGCCTCCGACGTCCTTCGTGACAAAGTCGGTTGCCCTGCCTTTGCCCTTCCGTCGCGATGAGCGGTGGCTGGGTTCAGCGGCTTCGTGTTGGTCCAGCACGCTGACCTGCCCGTCGTTGTTACCGTTGAGCGGAGTGTCCTCGTCCCAGTCTTCACCGTCTGGATCCTGGTCCACTCCGGCTGAAGGAGGCACAAAGTCCTCATCGTCGGACTCTGACTCGCTAGGGAACTCGAAATAGTTTTCCATGGCCAGCATGGCGTCGAGCTCTTCCTGCCGAGGCGGGATGGGCAGACGCCCACTGCGCGTAGGCTGGATCTGGTTCAAGGAAGTGGACGCGGCTGACGAGGCTACCGAATGCGAGTGGGCGTGCCCCGAAGGCGAGGCTGAGGCTGAACCCATAGCGGACCGGCGGTAAGGCGATGCGGGAGGCAACAAACTCGCGTTCGTGCTGTGCTGAGATGGGACCAGCTGGAGCTGCTGCGTCGCGGGTGCTCCGATCTGTTCGGGTCGCGAGTCGACTCGGCCGCTTCGTCGGGGTGACGGCGGTGGATGATGCCAGAATGGTGCGGTGTCCCCGCGAGGCGCCATATCAGCTATCTGAAGGGTCCCGTGTTCTCCCTCTTGGCGTCTGACTGTGCGCAGATTCTATGTGGCACTGCTGCTCCCTGACTGCCGAGTAGTGTTACGAGCGTGTCAGCCTCGACGCGTTCAGCCAGGCAGGCGAATGCGCTGCCGGGCGACCCAGCGGAGAGGCAGAGCCACACCCACCTATGAACGTCGTGTACATTGAGGCTGCGTCATCTTCCAGCGCCCTTTTCCCTTGACGTTGTCTCAGCTTGAGCAGGTTGGAGTGTGGGCAGGAGGCCAGCTTGGGAGGAGCCACTACCGAGGGAACAGGCAAGCGCGTCACGCAAGGATGCGGGATGCGGTGGCGGGCAGTCTGCCTAAGAGCAAGCCAGCAAGATGTAGGCAGATGTACTAGCTATTGACATGATCGTCTTGTGCCTACCCTACAACCGAAGATCGTGCCTTCGTCAGGCACCTGTCCCACTCTTCTGTGCCCGGTCCACCATATCCTGCACAGCGATCGGCTTCCAGCTCTCCTTGCCGGGGCTAGCGATCGTCTGCGCGTACACCACATCCCCTTGCAGATACACTGTAACTCCAAGCTTGCCATCGATCGAGCTTGAGACTCGGAAGGTGGGCATGCCTGACGTTTCGTGCGACCTGCCAGTCGGGATGAAGAGGAGGTTGTTCTCGGCTGCCATCTCCTCCACAACACTGCGGAAGGTGACATCCGTGCCTGTACTCGATTCCAGCTGCTTCGGCTTCGCTGTCCTTGACGTGGACCCGTTCGTCTTGCCCAGATCCCCTGAGAGGCCGGTGCGGGCGGCAGAAGCAGAGGTGGAGGCAGACGACCCTCCACTGCGCATGTCAGGCTTCTTGAGATAGTATTTGACGTCCTCGCCCATGGACATTGCCTGGTTCATAAGGTCGAGCGCTTTCGCAAAGCCCTTCTCGACGCCAGGAAGATTGTCGCAGCCGCTTTGCGTCGAGAATACTTCCTTCCTCCACCAGCGATACCAGTCCGCGACTTGTTCGTAGTTGACGCTCGGGGCAACGAGCCAGGTGTGCAGTGCGTCAAGTAAGCGTGGGAAGAACTCGGCCTCCAGGATTTGCGAGAGGATGGAAGACCGTAGGAGTGGGCGCCAGGAGAGCACGAGCGATAGTGGGGTGAGATCCTGAGCGCGCGGATTGACCGTAAACTTCTCGCGCAGATGCGCCGAGAGCTGCGGTACGACGTGCTGCAAGATGAGGTTGTCCCACTCCGTCTTTGGTATCACATCCCTCCAAGCGACCAGTCCTTCTGGTACGCCATCGCGTGCACGCCAGCTCTTTAGCCAGCCGCGCACACGGCGCTTGGAGTCCTCCATGATCTCATCCATTCGCTCTCCTGCGTGCTCCAACCATGGAAACACGATATGATGCAAGCTCGGGGCATCCTTTTTCTTGTCCTTGCCACTGCCGCTGCTACTTGATGACCGCCGAGGCGGCATCCAGCTCTCAATGGCCCGCTTCAATTTCGGCAAGACAAGCTGATCGAGGATGTTGTCGCTCATGAAGCGAGGGACCAAGCCAGAATCCTTCCAGCCCGCAAAGAAGGCAATGACTGGCGCAGGGTAGAGAGGATCCCATTCGTTATTGATGGCTGAGCGGACCCTTGGGAGCCAGAGCGTCCACAGGAGCGACTCGAAAGCCGTCATCGTCCGTTGTGATGGTGCTTTGATCGACGAGCCGTACGAGGCGGCGCCAAACAGGTCAACCTGCCGTGCATCATCCTCGGAAACGATGTCATCCCGCTTCTGCAGTCGGTATAATCTCCTCCACTGTTTCAGATCGTCAAGATGGGCAGTTGGTGCTTCAAGGGGTTTCCATTCAGACCAAGCTGACTTCATCTGTTGGCGGGGGAAGTGGGTCAGAAAGTCAGCTGGCTTGATTTCATCCGCGAAGGACATGATGGCGAGGAGCACTCACAATGGGCGCAATAGCTCCAACGACAACTTCGTCCAGACGATACGCTTCATATTCCTCGCCGGTAGCGGTCGAGAGCAAATTATCAAACGAGTCGCCAAAGATGGCAAGCTGTTCTGTCACTGATTTTCCGTCGTAAGCCGAGACCGAGGCGGACAATTCTTGCACGATCGTGGCGGCCTGCGTGATGACATCAAGTCTAGCAATGCCTGATGGGTGGTACGGGCGTATGTCAGCCTTAGTCTGATCGTCAAGCCTTGCGCGCCCCGCTCTTCGGAAAATACTCACGTTCTGCTTCGATCTTGGCTGTTTGCTGAACCCGTGCTTCCTCTCGCTTCATATAGGTTCGTCTGTTATTCACATTAACTCCTTCGCGGGCCAGATTATCCAAGTCGCCTTTAGTACCATCAAGGATGATGGCGAGATTATGTCGCAGCTCTGGCAGACGGGTACCATCGCTTGTTGGTACATCGTGAATGTGGGCTGCTCCGCTGAGAGATGCCGTGGAGAGCTGGTTGCCGGAGAGATCGTAAATGGCACCAACGCCTGCTGCAGAGGTGGAAGTCGAGCCACCTTGCTGCTGTGCGACAATCTCTTCGTAGGACATGTGATGCACCTTGGTTTTCCGCGGCTTGGCTTGCTTCCAAGCTGGAGGACCATCCCTTTTCGATGCTGAGGATGCGCCATCCTGCGCTGGACCCTTGCCTTTGCCCTTGCCTTTCCGCTTGCCGCGAGCGCTGTCGCTGTCATCGTCGGTCTCGTCCGATACATTTCCTCCTTTCTGTCGCTTCTGTTCCGCCTTGCTTTGCTTGGTCCGCTCTTTGAAGCCATCATACGCGAGACCCATCGCTTTCGGACGCAGCTTGGACTCTATGGGCGTGACCATGCCTTCACCTGAAGCGCCGAGTCCAGAGCCGGCCGACCAGCCCATCTTCTGCATCATCTTGAAAGCAAAGCCGCCCTTCGATGCGATCTTGTCGAAGTGCTTCTGCTCCTCTTTCGAAATTGGGGCGGGTGCCTTGCGAGTGCCCATTCCAGGCGTGGGTGTGCCGGAACGAGAACCAGACGCCGAGTTGCTGCCACCTCCTGTGATAAAGGAGCGTCTTTCGCGAGCAGGCGCTGCAGACGAGCTCGGACTGGCGCTTCTTCCAGCTGCTAAAGCACTGGCAGCAGCACTTGCAGACGTGGCGGCTTCGGCAGGAGCTGGAACCTCGCCAGACTTGACATCAATGTCTGCCATAAGGCTGGAAGCGGTCGCCCTTGATGCGCTGCCGATGCCCCCCATTGACCGGCTTGTCCCGATACCTCCACGCCGGACTGCACCTGCCTGTCCGCCGCCGCTGGCCATGGCTCCTGCAATTGCGTTGACGTCCTCCTCGTCCGGCTCCTCTTCCCGCTTACGCGGCACTCTTGCTTGCCGTCGACGCTCCTCCTCCTCATCTTCATCAGAAGAGTCGTTGCTTTCGGACATGTCGTCCTCGTCGGTGTCGCCGACCTTGGCAGCGGTGCCCGAGGTCGCTCCCGGCAACGGTACAGCGTCTTGCAGATCCATGGTTGGCTCGGTGTAGGAAGCCCCGTTGATTGAGCCTTGCGTTGTATCCGCTGGCTGTGCGGCCTGACTCGTCAAAGCTGGAGCGACGTTGTTGGCGGAAGAAGGCACAAAGTGCTGGGTCCTGCAGTCAAGGAGCGAGGTTAGCGAACAAAGTAAGAGGGAGTACTCCAGTGTATAAGCTGATTAGCCTACCTCTTTAGCGCTTTCGACCCGCGCGATGCTGCTCCACCACGGCCTCGACCGCGTCCGCCTCTGCTGCTCAGACTCCTGCTGCCATGCCCGTCATCCTGATCTTCGCCCGAGGCGAACACGCCATAGAGAGCATCCTCCTTTCCGTCCCGCTTGCGCTTGCCCCCATTCCTCCTGCCGTAAGGATCGCTGAAGCGCAGTCGTTCGGCGCGCTCGTCTGGGTCCTCGTCGTCGAAATCCCCAAACTCGCCCTCGTCGCCTTCCTCCCGGGATACGTCACTTGCAGAGAGCTCGTCGTCCGAAATGTACTGCTTCTTGCGACGTGCCATGCTGGGTCACGTCTGCCTAACCGCTATGGAGCTGTGGGCATGCACTCGTGGTGAAGCAAGGGCCGGCGGCAGCAGGTCACGCTTGGACCACATAGGGGAGGTGGCAAAAGCCATTGCGGCCGCAAGTGACAGGACTCATCTTTCCTATATCTCCACAGTCCCTGCCATGAGATGATGACGATGAAAGCTCTGTGGACGCCTCTGTACAGTGACAAGGCTAGACAATGCATAGCAGAAAGGCTTTATGTAGTGTATAGGTAATAGGCGCGGGAAGGGTAGACAAGCCTCGAGGAGAGGCAGGCTGCGTTGTGGTGCCTCTCTGTGGCCTAAACCCTTTCGAACTGCTCATTGCGACTTGCAGGAAGCGAGGCAACCGTGCTCCGTGTGCTGTTGCTGCGAGAAGCAGACCTCAGAGCGTCGATGTCTGATGGCAGCAGAATGGACCGACTGGAAAGGGTTTACAGGGAGGCGAACGTCAGATTGGTGTCCGACATCCTGCACACACAGACCTCACTCACTCTATGGCAGATGGGAGGGCGCGATGGCGCCCGCGGATCATGACGGCGCACAGGACCAGCTTCGACAGAGTTCTGAACTCGCCGCACAGGGAGTAGTTGGCCTGCCGTCACCCCAATCAGCTACTGCTCGGCATGCCATAGATGCTACTCGGCTCACCTTCGGGCTTCCGAGACTTAGGCCGACCGTACCGTACGCGCTGACGACCTGTAGCGGTTGTATCATATTCAGCGACCCGGCTAGTGCATCGATGCGAGGGCACAACTCACCTCGAATAAGATGGAGAACACGTTGAAGTACGGAGTCGCTGGATCCTCGATGCCAGTGCGCTCCACAATGCAGATAATCCAGACAGCAAGGCCCAGCCACCAAATATCGAAGGCAAGCTGACGTCGCGCGTGAAGGAGGAAGTAAGCTGACATGGCCAGCGGTCGGCCTACTTCCTCGACTGTGTCGCCGTCTTTGCCGTCATCCTCTGCATCATAGAGCCCTCTGTGCCGGCGACCGCAGCACACGTCAGTGAATCATGCTAGGAAGGCGTTCAAAAGGTGTCCAGCCCTTGCAGGGAAAGCTACGCACAAAGCCTTCTCCTCGTATACGTTGGTAGAGCGGATAGACATTGCAATCGGATAGACTGAAAAGGCGGTTCTCCTCAGCACAGGAACATTAGAGGTCAGCAGAGCTTGACTTACTGGCGATATACTGGTCAAGCCGACGGAGTAGATGCGGGTTTCAGATCAAGTCATGCGCGACCATACTGCTGTAATGGAACATCTCTCACCATCATGACTACGTATAGGAACTGCAGAGCCGGGGCGATGGTGCCAAGACCGACAATTGCAAAACCAGCCGTTCTTGTCGATATGGCTTGAAAGAGGCCGTCAATAGCCCTCTGCAGATCGATAGTGCAACCGAAGTCAGCTAAACTCTGTCGGACCGGTAGTGGTCTATCACTTACGGCTGCCGGTGGCAGAGCCTCGAGAACTTCTTTTCCGATGTCAAGCCTGAGAGGGTTCATGAGTTGTCAGCGCTTGTTTCAGTCCTACCTCAAGAGTTTGGCCGCGCAGCCTCACACGACAAAAGCAATCCAGTCAATTGATCTGAAGATCCGCTCAGATACAGAGTCGAGAGTTTGAGCATATCATGCTGTTTTCCTATCGCAGGTCTTACGGACTCACGTGAGAAGTACCAGCATGAGAGCAAGCACGCGGGTCTCGTAAGCCGGGAAGAGGTAGATGTAGCATCTTCGGGGGTGATCGAGCAAGAAATGGAGAGTTTCATTCAGGCTGGACTTGGACGATGTGAGCTTCGACATTGTCCAGATACAGAATCGCAGGAAAACGGGGAACGCTGTGTTGCCGGCCAAGATCATGAAGCCCATGAGAAGAGCGAAGCTAGATATACTGGCTCTCAGCTTGGAAGCCTGCGACACCAGACCCTGCGTGAAGCTTACCCGTAAGATTGCTGAAAGGGGATCATTGAGTCGTCAAGAAGAGATACACCAGCGCTGTACGTCCACAATATCAGCCATAAACCTGGCAGCTCTGCACCGGAAATACATACGCACTTGCTGAAACCGGAGGCGAGGTTGAACACTCCAAACCATGGGCCTTGGTTGGTCATCGTGCCTTGGTCGGTGTCCTTGAACAGCCAAATGTAGCGCCCCGAAGCGAAGATCGGCGCCATAACGATCATCGGGATAAGCTGGACCAGGATCAAGTACGACGGAACGATCTTGAGAAGAAGAGACAGTGCCTGAGAAGCCGCCGGCGGTCCATCAGCCCAGCTTCTATGGCTTCCAGGAACACCTTGCTCACCCTGTACTCCACACCGCCAAGTTCCGCACGTTGCGACGAGGACAGGCCGATGAAGCGGGAATTGCGCCCGACAGTCGTATCAAACCCGATGTAGTTCACTGGACGACTTGCTCCGGTAGACAAGGCTCCAAGGCCTCCTCGCGAGTGTACCGTTTGCAGGGTTGTCGTTCGTGGAAGGTACTTGTCGTCTTCCTGCCTCTTGCCCAGCGTCTTCTCCGCAGCCGATGCAATCAGACGAAGCGGATTTGGGAATCCTCCGTAGCCTACCGTCATTGGACTGCCCAAGGTCATGGTGCGTGACCTGGGTGGCATGCCCTCGCCGGAACGGCCGGCATGCATTCTCTCCGCCTTGGGTATCTCCATGGTCCGTACTCGCTTGATCTCCTTGGCAGCTGAGCTGAGAGCTAGAGCGGTTGAAGTGGCATTTGCGTCTTCGGTACGTCTGTCTGAGCAGACGCCGGCGAGCTCGATGTCCTCGTTACCCGCCTGGCTTTCGGTGTTCGCGAGCGGAACCGTCGTAGACGCTGCGGTGGATTGCCCGTTCACCTCGCTCGCAGAGAATGGAGGCGGAGGGTCGAGTTGCGAAACACTTCTGCCAAAGACGTGGCCTAGCCAGCCCAATCTCGGCTGTTGCTCGGCCTTCTTGCCCTCTTCAGCATTCGAAGCCAGTTCGGCATCCTGGAGACGCTGCCTGGCTCGAGGATCCGTGTTGATGATGTATTCGAACTTGTCCTTAAAGGCCTGTCGTCGGACGAACAGAACAACGATCGAGACGATGACCGTATTGCCCATGATGACCAGAAAGAGAGTCACGACCTGCTGTGCGCGCGAGGTCTCCTCCATGAGTACCGGATTGAGACCTGTGGAGTGGACCGTGCACGGGGTTCAGAGAGCTCCGTTCCAAAGGGATAGATGCAGATAGGGTACTGAGGGAGGCACGCACCTGTAACAGTCAGGGCCGAAACCGAGAGGAAGAGGAGATCCACATAAGGCGAATCTCGCTTGTCGATGCCATACAAGATGGCGGAAGCAATGAGCGGGGCGACAAGGTACCACACGAGGTGTACTTGTGAGAAGCGAAAAGGAACGATCAGCAGGTGTCGTACTACAAGACTTGGGCAGATTGACAGAACACACATCGATAGAAATTGGCGTGTCTTGAAGCATTGGCCGAGCGAGGGAGGCAGGGAATAGGTTCTCAGCAAGATGGCATTTTCTGTATCGTTTGCGGGCGCCTGGGCGCCTGTCCGCACGCCCATCCTCCACATACCGACTGAAGGCGGCTTTGGCCTTTGCGAGCCATCCGACAGGGTCGCGAGTAGCGGGATCTGCGTAGGCAGCTGCAGCTAAGGCAGAGGCGCCTTTATCAACTGCCATGGTTCGAGTTACTTGATCCTGCGACTGTGACTGAGGTTGCATCCCTCGCTCGTCGTCCTGGTCGTCTTCCCCTTCAGACTGTCGTACGCCCGTCGCATTTGGGCCGCCACCGTCGCCTTCGGGTTGAGCATGTTGTGAGTTCCCCTGGGGTGGATGCATGCACAGTGCTTGGTGTCACGGGAGCGTGGATGATCCGCTGTCCTTGATGTGCCGCACGCTTGGTCGTGTCGATGTAGACAGCCTCGACGAGATGGATGGGGTGGTGAGTACAAAGGAGGATCGCGCAGGCTCCCCCGCTTGGAGTAGTGACACACTCCCTCGACGGCAAGGGGCGGAGAACCGAGGAAGCACGTGGTGGTAGCTCCCACGGGCCAGGCTGGGGGCACCTGAGCCTCGCGACGCAGAGGACTCGGAGGTGCTCTGCTGCAATGCTGCAGGTCGCCAAAAGGTACGCTTGCTTGCACAAATGGAGGTCTCGCAGAGACGCGTCGCACCACTCCCTCGTCGAATCCTCTTTTACGGAGGCGGAATCCCGAGCCGAGCTGGATCACCGACATCATCTCATTCCCGTGACGAAAGGCAGAAGTCGGCCGCCCATTTTTAGCAAGGATGAAAAAATGGCTTCTTGCAGATGGAGGAGAAAGCGGATGGTCCGATGACGAACATTGGAGCTTCTCCCTGCAGCTGGGTGCCCCTGGCCGGCTTCCGAGGTCAGCTGCTCTCGAGCTCTTTGCGAGACCGCCTCCAAGTCAAACGCCAAACAAGCAAGCCATCATAACGCAGGCACCAGACGCAGACAGTTACCTGCCTACGGACTTTGAGCCTCTCGTCCGCCGCTCTCAGCAGTCCCTGCGCCCTGGGCTTCTCTGTCCTGCGGCTTGTAAAGCTTACGCGACGTTAGCGACAGGCGTCTCTTCGGCCCCTCCCGCAACAGCAGCTCGCAGTACAGCACCGTCACACTCAGCGCGAACCCGCTCTCTATCGCCAAGCTTCCACGAGGGGCCAATATGTACGAGAAGAGCAGTGCTGCCCAGTCAGGCGCTGCCGGGCGCGATAGCATGACGTTGGCCGGTGGCGACGATCACCTAAACGCGTACGCGGGCAACGACGTAGAGAAGCGCACGAGCAAACAGGACCGCAAGAGCGGGCTCATCTGTAGCGGGAGTACGGGCGCAGCCGACATTGAGGAAAGAGCAGTCGGAGCCGAGGGCGACTGTGAGTCCAGCTCCGCATATACGAAACGGAATGCCCCAATGGCCTACTCATTCTCGATACTCGCTTGTCCATCACAGTCAACTACCACTCGCTCGAATGGTGGCAGGCTGGCATGGTAAGTGAGCATCATTGCACGCCAGAGACCTGCAGGCTGACGAGGAGCGTAACGTCTCGCAGCTGATGGTGGCAGAGATCATCGTGAGTTGCGCACCTCTGAAGGGCCTTTGGTACAATGCTGACCATGCAACCCATCTGCAGAGTCTTGGTATCCTCTCGTAAGTCCCGGCTGCGAAGGCCTAGTCGATCCACACACTCAGCTTGCCTTTTGTTCAGGCTGCCATCCACATTCTCGCAAGTTGGCATCGTGGGCGGAACGATCATGACGCTCGGACTAGGCGCTTTAGCTACGTACACTGGATGGACTATTGGCAAATTCAAGCTTCGCTATCCGCATGTCCAGAATCAAGCGGATGCCGGCGAGATCATCGGGGGTCCGTGGCTGCGCGAGGCCTGGGGAATAGCTCAGATCCTGTTCTGTGCGTTGCATATCATCTATCGTGGCCCCCTGACGCTCAGCTCACTGGAGTCCTCGCTCCACGACAGTGATCTTCGTATGCGGATCCCACGTCCTCACAGGCACAATTGCGCTACAGACAATCGCCGCTAACGGGACATGGTGGGTCGCCGCCTGGCGCCGTGCAGCCTCGATATGTCCCTGCTAACACCTCTCTATGTCAATGAATAGCACGGTGGTCTGGTCGGTGGTTATTGCCGTCGTCAGTCTCATCTTGACACTGCCTCGAACCTACAGCAAGCTGTCCTAGTAGGTGCAAGCTCGCTTCCAATTCGTCATCTGGAAGGGCAGTACGTTTTGATGCTGACCGATTCAATCTGTCAGCTTCTCCATCGTATCCTTCATCTCGATCTTCGCCGCTGTCATGCTCACGATGATCGGAGTCGGCATCCAGAGCGAGGGCATTACAGCCTCTACGCGCGCACGTGAAGGGACAACCTTCGCTTCGGTACGAGCTTACCTTGCTATAGAAACGAGAAAGCGACAAGCTGGCAGGGCTGACGCCACTTTAACGATTCTAGGGCTTCACCGCAGCGACTAATATGTATGTTGGCGAAGCGTCAGCTGAGACGATACACTAGCTAATGGGGGGACACTTGCGACAGCATCTTTGCATACGCTGGCCATGTCGCCTTGTAAGCATTGACTGGCCTGGGTATGCTTGTGTCAGTGTCTTACGGTACTGACCATCCATGCCGCTCATTGTCATGATCCAGCTTTGGAGTGAGTAATAGAATAGGTATCCGCGTCCACGGAGCAGGCGATGCTGACCGTGTTTGAGACACTCAGTTCATCGACGAGATGCGAAAACCGGCAGACTACATGAAATCGCTGGCCCTCCTGCAGGGGACCGACATGGTTCTGTACCTTGTAGTAGGGCTTGTGGTCGCCCTCTACGTTGGTGATCAAGCCGTATCTCCAGCCTTGGGCAATCTTTCGCCTACCTTAGCCCGTATTGCCTGTGAGTCTTGCCGTGGGCAAACATAACCCTCATTCTTAGGCCAAGCTAACCCCTGCTTTGCTACTCACAGATGGCATTGCGATTCCTACGTGAGCTCCTTGAACCCTGTGCTTCTAACGCATCTCGCTTATCTCGACCTTCCTGTGCAGTATCGTCATTGCGGGCGTTGTGAGCTTGCTGAACGGAACAGCTGCCAAACCTACAGGACCGACACTGACGCTCATTGTCCATCGTCAGATCAACGGTGCTGTGGCTGCCAAGCTGGCCATGCAGCGCTTGTTCCCCAAGGATAGTCCTCACATCAAGAATTCTACGAAACTCGGCTGGACGGTCTGGATCGCCATCGTCTCCTCGATATGGATTCTGGCCTTTGTCATCGCAAACGTGGTGCCCTTCTTCAATCAGTTGAACGGAGTTAGTGCTATGTCACGCTCCTCCTGCCCCGCGCCGCGGTATATTGACTTCACCTTGGCTTTCAACCAGATCATCAGCGCCCTCTTCGTCTCGCTCTTCACGTGAGTCTGCTTATACGCATCAATACATTTGATGTGTTTGTATACTGACGACTCGTTATCCTCTGACCCTCGCAGATATGCAGTCGCGTGAGTGCCAAGGACGCCTCCCGGTCAAAGAGGACCAGTCTCCTAACTTTGCCCATCTTTCCTGCACCAAAGACCCATCTATTACATGCAGTGAGTCTTCAAGTAGCACATCTGGCTTATACAAAGTTTTCGTAATGCTCTAGGTCGTGAAGTCGCGAGCATTGCTGATCAGATACCTCTGCGACTGGGATGGCGCTCAGTCTCAACCCTCGAGCTACCTGGTTCGCAAGCAAGCGACAGTCTGCAGTCACTGTCCTCAACTTCTTCGTGATCCTCATGTCGTTGCTCATCCTAGTACGTATGGGATCACTATCGGCTTGGCTGCCAGCGCTACTAGCTGACTGCCATGAATTACTCCAGGGCGGCGGTCTGTACGCCAGCGCCAAGGGGATCGCTGACGGCTACTCTAGTGGTGCATACGGCAGCCCTTTCAGCTGTACACGGCCGACATAGCACCAATCTCCACGTATCGGTTGGGCCTCTGGTGGCAAAGTCTTGCGGCCACATGAACTGAGATTCAAGGGCTCCGCCGGACCCCGTTCGAGTGAGGTGTAGCATTAGCTGGGACTAGGCTCTCGTGTTCCCTGCTACGTTTTCAATCAATTCCTGTCCTGCTTCAGTGAGGGGGTCATAGCTAGATTGCGGCCTCCTCATCACCACCTCGTGTCCTGGGTCTCGTCCAGCTTGCTCCTTGCTTCTCGACCGTGCGCGCGAACAAGGAAAGGGCGCACTACAGCGAGCCCGCAACGATGAGCAGCGTGAGTGGATGGCTGCAGTCAGTTACAGCTCGCAAGCCACTGGCCTCGAGCTCAAGTTTCTGCGCTCCTCCCCTGCTTTGTACGCGCCCGCCGGACACGCGCCTGCCTGCCTGTGTCCTCGCTGCACCTGCCGCACCCTTCGCGCGCCAGTCCAACATGCTCAAGGCGCCCTCTGCGAACG
Source organism: Symmetrospora coprosmae (assembly GCA_008802785.1). Taxonomy (NCBI): domain Eukaryota; kingdom Fungi; phylum Basidiomycota; class Cystobasidiomycetes; family Symmetrosporaceae; genus Symmetrospora; species Symmetrospora coprosmae. The sequence continues at coordinate 23,883 of VUYT01000058.1, read as the reverse complement.
GCAGCAACGCCAACGATGATGCTCTCAGTGACATTGTGATGGACGAGAGCGCAGCCCCTTCGACAGTGCCATCGCGGCAGGTGAGTTTGGAAGCGATTCCGCGGGACGCCTCCTTCGCAGGCGGACCAGGGGAGACCAAGTGGCCTCGTCCGACAACCACAGGCGCGGCAATAGTGTCTCAGACGTGCAAGCATCGCTGACAGACTGCGCTCTGCTTTGCGGTCCGCCCGTTAAGACGTCCGTTGCACCTCCTCCTGGCCCTTCCAAGCTCTCCAAGTCGACCACGGCGGCTGAAGCCAACGCAGAGGCTGACGAGGACGAGCAGGAAGAGGAAGATGAGGAGGATGATGACGAGATTGAACTGGACGAAGAGGATGAGCCCAGCGGGAGCAAGGGTATGACCCCGCGACAGAAAGAAAAGGCAGCCCAGCGGAGCGTGGTCGCGGCAAACAAGGTTGGTCTACGCGTACGAGTATGGACAGCAACGAGACCTGACTCTACATGCTACTCTACTTCGTCAGGCAAAGCGACAGACGACCAAGAGCAATCTTACTGGCCGGAAGGATGCTGTCAACGAAAAGAAGGTGGGCTGCGTTCGACTATGGCAGTCCTTGCGATCTCACGCCACCTCAGCACTCGCAGATGCTGACGTGTGCTGTTCCATGTGGTGTAGGCCGCAGACTCCATCAAGCGTTTCTCATACCTGCTCGGACAAACGGACCTGTTCCGCCATTTCATCGACCTGAAGGTGGGTGCTCGCACACACGCTCTGCTGCCTTATCTAAAGCTGACGCCAGTCGCGGCCACATGTTTACAGAAATCGCGAGATCCGGCATTCGCACAGCTTCTCGAAGAGTCCGAGAGAGCGCTCGAGACCAAGAAGGGCAGTGCGGCAGCTGCCAAAGCAAGAAAGGCCGGTGCACGAGGCCGCAAGTCCGAGAAGCAGGAGGATGCCGAGCTGCTCGCTGCTGATGCTAGCAAGACCGGAGACGGCGAGGGCGAAGACGAGGCTTTTGTCTTTACCGAGAGTCCAGCATGTGCGTCTGCAAGCAAGGCAATATGGGCAACTACAGCGTCCAGTACAGCTGATGCTCGCTTCTACTGCAGTCGTCAAGGGTGGTACGATGCGCGACTACCAGATCCAGGGCCTCAACTGGATGATCAGCCTCTACCACAATGGTATAAACGGCATTCTCGCTGACGAGATGGTGAGTATTTTAACCTGGTGTGCCGGCTTATTGCACGGCTAGGCGCAGGTCTGATGCCAAAACCCCTCCTCCACGCTCAGGGTCTCGGCAAGACGCTTCAGACGATCTCTTTCCTTGGCTATCTTAAAGTCCACCGCAACATTCCGGGCCCGCACCTCGTCATCGTCCCCAAGTCCACGCTCGACAATTGGCAGAGAGAGTTCGCTTTCTGGGTGCCTGGCTTTCGGACCGTCATCTTACAAGGCGACAAGCACGACAGGGTAAGCTGCCCTTTCTCTTGAAGCGCTCGAAATATCATAGTTCTCATGTTATCCCCCGACTACCCCAGGCCGCCATCTGCCAGGAGACGATCCTGACGCAGAAGTTCGACGTCTGCATCACTTCTTACGAGATTTGCCAGCGCGAGAAGGCGTCCCTGAAGAAGCTGTCATGGGAATACATCGTTATCGACGAGGCGCACCGCATCAAGAACGTCAACTCGATTCTCTCCCAAATCATCCGCCTATTCGACTCGCGAGCTCGTCTGCTCATCACAGGGACGCCACTCCAGAACAACTTGCACGAGCTTTGGGCGCTCCTCAACTTCCTGCTGCCAGACGTCTTCAGCGATGTTGCCGACTTTGACGCGTGGTTCGGCGAGAAGACGGGAGGAAAGACGGTTGATCAGGCCGATGGTGCGCAGATTCCAGCACGCGGGGCCGAGGAGGAGGACAAGGACAAGGTTGTGAAGCAGCTGCACAAGGTGCTCCGGCCTTTCCTCCTTCGGCGAGTCAAGATCGATGTAGAGAAGTCGCTTCTGCCCAAGAAGGAGATCAACGTATACGTGGGTATGACGCCGATGCAGCGCAAGTGGTACAAGTCGCTCCTGGAGCGAGACATCGACGCGGTCAATGGCATGACGAGCAAGAAAGAAGGCAAGACGCGCTTGCTCAACATCGTCATGCAGCTCCGCAAGTGCTGCAATCATCCTTACCTGTTTGACGGAGCCGAGCCTGGACCGCCGTATACGACGGACGAGCACCTCGTAGACAACGCTGGCAAGATGCAAGTCCTCGACAAGCTTCTCAAGAGCATGAAGGCGAAGGGCAGCCGAGTCCTGATCTTTTCGCAAATGAGCCGAGTCCTAGACATTCTCGAGGACTACTGCCAATTCAGGGAGTACGGTAAGTTGCGGGGCTCGACCCATCGTGCACGTCGCGTGATCGGAGCTCATAAGCAAATCCGGTTCTCCAACATAGAATACTGCCGAATCGACGGATCCACGTCTCACGATGACCGCATTGCCTCGATTGACGAATACAACAAGCCGGACTCGACCAAGTTCATCTTCCTCCTTACCACCCGAGCTGGTGGTCTCGGCATTACTCTCAATACGGCAGACATCGTCGTTCTCTACGATAGCGATTGGAACCCGCAGGCCGATCTGCAGGCTATGGATCGAGCCCATCGCATCGGACAAAAGAAGCAGGTCTACGTCTTCCGCTTCGTCACTGAAGATGCCGTCGAGGAGAAGGTCCTCGAGCGTGCGGCTCAGAAGCTCCAGCTTGACCGTATCGTCATCCAGCAGGGTCGCGCAGCGGGGCCTTCCAAGCAGGCGGAGAAGGGTGATCTGCTCGATATGATCCAGCACGGTGCACAGAAGATTATCAGCGGAGGTGACATGGAGGTGCGGGACGACATTGACGAGATCATCCGACGAGGCGAGGAGAAGACAGCTACGCTCAACAACAAATATGCCAATCTCGGTCTCGACGAGCTGCACTCCTTCAAGTCCGATCTCCCCGGTACCAATACCTGGGAGGGCGAGGAGATTAAGCGCAAGACGTCCAGCCTGCTGTGGATCGAGCCGACCAAGCGCGAACGTAAAGCCAACATCTACGCTGCTACCAACGCCGCTGCTCGCAACGGCAAAGGGCGCCGACCGAAGCAGCTTCGCCTCAAGGGACAGGTCGGAGACTGGCAATTCTTCCCACCGCGCCTGCTGGAACTGCAGGAGCTCGAGGCCAACTACATCAAGAAGACCACCGGCATTCCCGCCGTCAAGCGGGTCGATAAACTGGCTACAGACGAAGAGCTTGAGGCTGAGCGGGCAGAAGAGCAAGCCGAGATTGACAATGGTGGGTGGGGTTGCCAGGCGCTGACTTGCCGCCGATGCTGACATCCTATCGCTTGCATCTGTGCGTCGTCAGCCGAACCGCTCACCGAGGATGAGACCGCCGAGAAGGAGGAGCTCCTCAAGGAAGGTTTCGGAGACTGGCACAAGAGAGAGTACCAAGGCTTCATCCGAGGGTGCGAGAAGTTCGGACGCAACGAGTTCGAGAGCATTGCGGCCGAGATCGGGACCAACAAGGACGCGGCCGATGTCGAAGAGTACAGCAAGGTCTTTTGGGAGCGGTACAAGGAGATTGAGGACTGGGAGCGACAGGTCAACAAGATTCTCGAAGCGGAGAAGCTGCACGCCAAAAACCTGCGACTCACCCAGCTACTCAAGGAGACGGTCAGCAAGTACCGCCACCCACTTCAGCAGATGCCCATCACGTACCAGGTCACGTCTCGACCCAAGGCGTACAGCGACGAGGAGGACCGCTGGCTCGTCTGCGCTCTTGCGCGACACGGTCTGGGTCAGGAAGACGTGTACGAGGTCATCAAGCGCGAGATTCTCGAGTGGCCCGGCTTCCGCTTCAACTGGTTCATCAAGTCGAGGTCTCCGATCGAGATTGGCCGAAGGTGCACCACCCTCATCTCGCTGATCCAGAAGGAGCACGCGCCGGAGGAGGCTGCCGCGGACCCGGCTCGACGCGGACGAGGCAAGAACCGCAGGGGCGGCGGGGTGGGCAGCCGTGGTGGTCGCGGTGGAGCTGCTGGTGGTCGCGGCTCTGCTGCTGCCGACTCGTCCATCGCCGGAGGGAGCGGCTCGGAGAATGTCGAGCCTGCTGCGGGAAAGAAGCGCGGTACTGCCAAGGGCAACGAGGATGACGCCACGAGCGATGCAGACTCGACTGCAGCTCCAGCTCCCAAGGTAAGGGTACCTCTCCACAAGACCGTTGATGGTCTCGCAGCTAAGAATGCGGTTGGTCCTGCAGAAGCGAAAGTCGGCAGCTGGGGCAAGCTCGGCCGCAGCCAGTGCATCAAGGTCGTCGACTCCGCAGTCCCGCTCCCGCAGGAAGAGGTAGTCGCGTTGCGGTTTCACCCATCCATCTGCACGGGGTGTGGGCAGATACCTCCCCCGGGCAATAGGAGGACCGGATCTGCCAGTAGACGGATTCTAGACAGATGTAACATTCTTCATCTGAGCTCAGTGTCCATTCGTCGTCCCCGTGTCTTTGTGCTTTGCAACCATGATCCCCTTCTGCAGTTCCGTCGCGTCTCTCCCTCTGGCCTTTTGGTGGCAAAAGGTCCGATCACCCGCCCTCTCCGCCCTGACCCGGCCTCTCTCGATGACATCCCTCGCCCCTTCGGACCGTGCTCTGCTCTGCTCCACTATACACTCTATTACTACTACTGTCGCACACTTTCACACTCCATTCGCAATACCGCAAAATGGCCAAGGGAACTCTCGCCGCCAGCGCGAAGACGACGAAGAAGGGTTCGGGCTCGCTCGCCGCCAGCAAGAACGGCAAGAGCGCAATCGTCAGCGACGCTGCTTCGACGACGGCAAACAAGCGAGCAAAGACCTCCGCATCGCCCGCTGCTGCGTCTGTCAAGGGCAAGGGCAAGGCTTTGTCGAAGCAGCCGAGTTCGGACGATCCCGTCCTCGTTGAGCTCGACCGAAACGGCAATGAGCGGAGGAGCCTGAGGCGACAGGACCCCAAGTACGGCAAACACCTCAAGGCAGTGCTCAAGGAATCACTCGAGGGCATGCCACTGCGTAAGTGTCTGTGATGCTAGACGCTTGTGCCTCGAACTGACTGACCGTCCTCTCGATGCGTCGAATCTACCCCAACCCGCCACCCCTGTACGCGCCCTCGTCATCTAAAGTGCATCACGAGGAGCAGGATGACATCGAGACCATTCTCAAGCTCTTTGACCTGAACTCAGAGTGCGTATCCATGTCTTTCTCGCAGCTATCCATTCGCGCTATAAGCGGAACTGCATCTGATGCGCTGTGCTGCATCTCTGGCAGGTACGGCCCCGCCGCCGGCATGACCCGACTCGACAGGTGGAAGCGAGCAGCATCGTGGGGACTGGACCCTCCCACCGAGGTCTGGGAGATTCTCAGCTCGATCGAGGGAGACAAGGAGACCCGATACCGAGAGAGCCTCTTCGTCGGTCAGATCTGAGCAGAGCGGCAGTGTCGAGCTGCCAGCAAAGGCAGCAGCGCAGCAGCGCAGCCACAATTGGGTGAGTCGCACATACTGCCTCGATTCGTTGCAGTATATACGTGCAGACCTTCCTGACTTATGTATAGCCCTCACTTGCAGGCTTCACGTACAGTCTACCCTACGTACTGCTATAAAGCACCAGCTGCCAGCCGTCCTGCGACCTCAGTCTCCCCAGCCACCCTTCAGGTCATCCACAACACCCATGCAGAACGCAGTCGCAATACTTCCCGCAGCTTCCTCAGACGTTCTTCTCAACTGTAGCTCCAGCTTTTTCTCCCGGCGTAGCGACTGACTGCTGTCGCTAGCGGCCAGGTCCTAGACGACGCCTCCTCCTGTACCCTTCTCCGTCTGAAGTCCTGTCATTTGAGCCACGCAAGGTTCTTCTGCTTTCTGTGCTGGGATGCCTGGGTGCACTGCGTCTACATCCAGCCTTCATCTTGTGGTACGACTGCTACGGGTGGCTGAGCCTGCTCCACCTGCACCCTTCCCAGCAAAGCAGCCTTCTCGCCGAGTGCGTCCTGCATATCCGCCATAGTCACCAGCTTCTTTATAGCAAGCAACATCTGCGCTCCTTCTGACGTTATTCCATCCTCCCCAGCTGCATCCTCTATCGCGGTTGTCAATGCTGACGCCGCCTCAGACCGCAGCCTAGCCTGGACGTGCGCGAATGCGGCCTTGTTATTCCTCCTCGCTCCCTCCAACCAGGCAGCCAGTGCCCGTACGATGACGGTCCTCAAGGCTGCCGACAGACCTGCCCCCTCGGTTTCCTCAACGAGGAGTACATCCAAGCAATGCTCGCCCCAGTCTTTGGTTTCTGCCCACAGGATGTCGTGCTCGGGGGTGGTGGAATGCGGATCGATGGCACACAGGCTCCAGCTCTCGAGAAGGTCGAACCAACTCCGGCTGAACCCTTCATGCACCAACACGTTCCCAGTCTGCCCGATCCAACGCTCGATGGCCCGGAACAGCGGGGCCGATGACGAAAGTGCCGAGCATCCTAAGCCAAAGTTGGCGTACTCGCTCAGGATGCGTAGCGTGCTACCCGCCAGCTCGAAAGCCAGCCCTGACTCTCCCCTGCTGGCTTCCGTGGGACTTACGTTGCCATCGGTTTCGCCGATCGCCCAAGGAGGGACAGCGATATAGCGGAAGGCGCCCTGTTCTAGGCGTCGCTCGATAACTTGCTCTGCGTTGGCGCGAGAGCGGGATATGATCGTTGCGAGCAGCTGCGCCGCTGCCGGGTTTGGCGCATCCGATCCTTGCGACTCCGATGGCGGCCAAGGCCGTCGCAGGAAGAGAGATGTGACATTCTCGAGCAATTGGGGTGTCTCGATGTACTCTGCGCTGATGAAGTCCTCCTGCGTGTCGAGAAGGTTACAGAGAGTGGCAAGGATGGCGTTGAGACTGGGCCGAGGAAGCCCGATGGAGTCGGGACCCTCGTGAAAAGCAAGAAGCCGTGCGAACCAGTGCAGCGGCGAAGGAGATACGCTCAGCACTGCTGCTGTCGCATTGAGGCGTGTGCGTGTACTTTCGGCGAAGGAGTGGAGGACTGAGATTGAGAGGACGACCACCCCGACGTGCTTATCGGCAAGTCCTCGTGCGCACACTCCTACAATTTCATTGACTGCGTCTGAGGCAATGAGAGTAGCGGAGGCTCTCTTCCCGGCATCACCGTCCACTTCCCCGCCGAGGTAGGGCGACGCGGCTTTGTCCACGATTTGGAGGGCAAGCGTGCGTTGGCCTGCCACGGCGGACTTCGCGAGTTGCATCAACTCCGGCAACGAGAAGTTCTGGTCTGCTCCAGCGTGTCTGTGTGCCTCGGTAGAGTGGTCAATATACCCAGAGCTGGCGGGCTGTTCGACCACCTTGCCTTGCAAGTCGAATCTGACGGCAGAGGTCGCATTGGTGCTCGCCGAGGATGCGCCTGCTTCGTCCCGCCCGCTCTTGTTCTCGCCAGTCCAGTCCAAACTCGCCGACATGGGTTCTTGTGGAAAGAAACGCCTCCTGATGTCTCCTGGCGTGCCTTCCTCCTCTCCTAATGCAACGCTCTCTCTGTCCCGGTCCACTCGAGCTGCCTCGTCTTGAAGCCAATTGCCAATGGTTGGGTCATCGGAAGAGGGGAGGATGATAGGCGGGTTGCGCCGTACAGGCGAGGGCGAGCGCGAGGGCGGGTTACTGTATTGCACCTCCTCGTTGAAGCGCACGCGACCCGCCTTGGATGGGCTGAGCGCAGGGACAGGCTCTGCAACCGCTGCAGATGCAGATGCTTTTGGAGATGCCGACTGCGCTGTAGAATGCCCGTTCCTGGCACGCAGGAACTCCACCATCTCCGGACCGAGCATTTCCAAGAGCTGTGCCTGCTCCTCCTCTATCTCGGCATCATCCATGCCGTCAATGACCCGTGCATTCTCCTCATCGATGTCCCGATGGAGCGGATTTGCGGGTGGGATCGTGACAGTTCGAGGGCTTTCTGTTTTGGGCACTGGCTTTGCATCGAATGCGCCATCTGCCGGACTTTTGCCCTTGGCCAGAGAGGCCTTAAAGCGCGAAACTTTCTTCGGGCCCACTTGGGGGTTGGAGCTGATAACCGGTCTCCGCGAGACTTGCGGAAAGCCGGTAGACTGTGCGGGCCGAGCCTTTGAAGGGGCGGTTGGTGTCGAGACCGTCCGCTCCTGAATGGCGCTCATCATCGAAGCCGGCGGCGGCGTATCGTCGAAATTGAGCTCGAAGCGCTCGCCAGCCGCACCAGTGAAGCCTTCGCCTCCGAAAAGGGGTTGCGCTGCTTCCTTTTCGCGCTGCTTTTCCTGCGCAAATCGAGACCTGGGTCGGACTTCGGGAGGAGGTTCACGCGAAACGCGCGCTGCGGAAGGTCCCGCATCAATCTCGACGGGGTTGCCGTCCTCGTCCAGGTCGGGCAGCCGAGAGCGTATCGTCTGGCGCAACATGTCTCGCAGTACGGAGTGTGCGCGCAGTGGGCAAGAAGGCTACCCGCAGAAGTGCTCATGGTCGAGGTCGCGGACGTGTTCCGATGCAAGTCTCTTCTTCCAGCAAGCCATTTTGAGCCAGACTGACATAACGCGTCATTGTCAGTATGGTGTACAAACTGTTGCTGCGAAATTCGGGCCGCGCGTGTGGGGCGGTGCGAGCGTCGGTCAGACGAGTACAACGACACAAGCAAAACGAACTGCAGTACTGGCGGACATTCGATCATGCTAAGACTGATCGACTAGCTACCCTATGTGTTGTATTTTGTTGCAGTAGCTGAGATGCGAGCTAGTGCTTAGAGTTGTCCTGCAGAAAGGGAGCCCATTGCTCAGCTTGGATCGAGCGCCCCGCCAACCGTCCACGACTCACCCAAGGCATATCGCCCGTGCCATACATGCGCACCGGTCTTTCCCATGTGATCATCTTGGCAGCTTCGAGCTCGGGGTTTTCAGAGCGAAGGGGGATCAGGACGCCGAGCTCGTGGTTGTCGACTCCGAGATAGGTGGTCTTCTCGGAATACCTGCCCCAGGCAGCGAGAGAGCTGTATGACGGTAGCGCAGACGTTAGTCTCGGCCTTATCGCCTTTACGAAATCATGACGAACCAGTTGTGCGATCCGACGTAGAGGAAGCCGAAAGGCTTGGCATCCATTTCTGTGGCGGACGCTCCTGGCGGCGCTTTCCCTTTCCCTTTGCTGCTGGTTGTCGAGGATAACTTATCCTTGCCAAAGAATGACTTCCTCTCCATCCCATTCAGGTACCCTTCTCCTGGTTTGACGAGACCGAGAATCATCTTGGTCTGTCGAGGTGCACACACAGGGTGGTCGCATACTTTCAGCGCGAGCTTCCGCTTGACAAGCGAAAACTCACAATTAGGTCGTGCCCGCGGAGGCGACTCACATGCTGGAGGAGACCATTGCGCTTGCACCGCGAGTCTGCGAACAGTCTACGAGGAAACCCGGCTTTAAGCCAAGTCTCGGTCTTGCAGAAGATGGTGCCACCTCCGCCAAAGCCGCCAAGGCTGTCTTTGACCGTCTGCTCGGTTGGATACACGACTTTCATGCTCGGTAGCTCGTTGGCGACCCAAGGAATCTTGTACCGTGATCCAGGCGTACCAAAGTCGTTACCAGCGGAGAATGGGTCCATGCCGAGGCAAGAGCGGTAAAATGTCCTCATCCAGTCGGTGGAATAGGCGCCAATACTCGAGTTCTGGTACTCAACTTCGAGGGATGCGCCAGTCTCAGGAGTGGCCAGGCCCAGGTCTTGCAGGGCGCGTGCTAGGCCAGTGTGTCCATTGCGGCTGATGTCGGATGGCTTTCGATAGCTTCCTGGCACGGAGAGCACGAGCCTGACATCGTCGGACCGAGAATAGTCGTATCGCGGAAGCGCGTCGGCATACCACCCGGACGGCGTGCCGAGAGAGGCGTGTGTGCGCAGAAGAGTATCAAGGAAAGGTGCGGTTCTCGGAGACTTGCCCCCGCCCAGTGCCGAGGAGGAGGAGTGCAGCGGGAAATCTTGCACGTAAACGGCCTGGGCGTCCCGGAATGGACATTCAGCCACCGTGTCGCTGACTGCAGCGCGGCAGCGCTCACATTCTCGATGATAACCCAGTCCTAAGCATGCACGGAAAGGATTGGATGAGCCGAATGCGCCTGTTCGTTCTGTCCAATTGTCACCCACATGCTCTTCCAGATTTGCGGTCGACACTGCAACCCTCAAAAACGACTTATAGTAGAGCTAGGGAGGGCCCGGATTGTAGAGGTCAGCACGATATCACGTTGAGTACACGGCGCTATGCTCACCAGGAATAGTTTGATGTGCATGCACCCTCTGTCCTCGTATTCCCTGCGAAATCTCATTTAGCCCGTGGGACCCGCATAGGACAGGCTCTGAGCCCGACGATCCTCGATCTCACTAACTTGAATGGAACGAAGAGCTTGAAGTTCGGCGCGAGTGTCGTCGTAGATCCCTTTTCGGCACCTCCGGCTGGTTGAACGAGGGCAAGTTTGACGTGAGACGGGAACTGGCTGTGAACCCAGTCAGGACTCCCGCAGAACGTGGCCAGAAGCGCTGACTCCATCTCCTCGACCTGTAGAGAGCAGCAATGAGACTGAGCTGCGAGTCTATTGCCAACTGGCATCCCTGGCCTTTGCGCTTACCGGCCCCAGGACGTCTGCGAAGCTGAAGCACTCGTATCCCGAGTGAACACGCGAAGTTGTAGGTCTGCACAATCCATCCCAGTATCTCGCCTTCTTCTTGCCCTTGGCCAGCGTAGACAAGGAACCGAATCTTGATCCGCTGCCGTTTGCTGTTGCTGTACTGCCGCCGCCTTGACCGACACCAGATTGTTCCTCCTCATTCGCCTTGGACAGTGACGAAAAGGTTGCGAAGCGCGGTTTGGAGGTGTTGACAGATACGGCTGCGCTCGTCCGCGCGACACCAGCTGAGGTACTGGCCGCCTGAGGGGTCCCCGCAGTCGTGTTAGTGGCGGCTGCGCGAGCTGCTTGACGCGCGAGACGTGCTTGCTCCAACTGAGCACGGCTTTCGTTCGCTGGAGGGACTTGTGTAGCGCTCAATTTGCTATTGCCGTGCCGCTGTGCTGTGGTGTCCCGGTCCTGACTGGCAGTCGTGCTGTTCGCAGCTGTGCGCGCTGTGACGCGCTGCTCCGGTGACCTCGAGGTCGAGCTCTCCCGCTTCGCCTTCTTGGCCTCAGTGTCTCGGCCAGCTGTTCCGTTGTTAGAGCTAGTCTGAGTGCTGCTATGGCTATTGCGGTTGCCGTTGACATGGGTCCCCTGCCTTCTTGACGGTCCGGCGGCGAACACAGACTCCTCGCTGCGCTTCCTCTTTGCCTGCGCCTGCGCCTGCGGCTTTGCTTTAGCAGCTGCAATCTTGCTGGCTGTCGCGTCATCCACGTCGCTGTGCTCTGTCGCGCTGTCGTCGTCGTCGTCGTCGTCAATGACGAGGGGCGCGTCGCGTCCTCCGGCAGTGCTATTGCCCAAGGGAGCTCTGGGCAAGGGAGAAGGGCCAGGCTGTCCAAGCGAGGCAGCAATGGCGCGTGAGATATCATCCTGCTCGGCCGCAGACAGTGCCTCCTCGGCCATCCTGGGCGCGGGCTGCTCGCGGATGCCAGAGTGGTCCAGAAGTCGACAGAGGGGGAGAGACAGAGAGAGGCGACGCCACCGTGTAAATGGGGAGCATGTCACTGCGGCACAGACGACGATAACTGGCTATGCTACACATTCAGCTGTTCAGATAGGCAAGGCCAGCTTTGAACATCTGCATCTCGCCCTTCTTGGCCTTCTCAAGCTCCTTCCGATTCCTTGCCAGCGGCTTTGCGGCGCCCGCACGCTTCCGGACCATCTGATTATCGAGCTTGGGCTTTCCTTCACCAACGATGTCACCGTCCCATGCCCGCTTCTTGATGTCTGCACCCACACCCTTCTTGTCAAACTTCTCGACGACCCGTATCGGCACCTTCCTGCCAGTTTCAGGCGCACTGCCCAGGCCTTGCTCTGGCTGCCAGCCGAGACGCTCGAGCATGCCATATCCGATATTCGTATTGGCTCGGAGATGGTAGTGCGTAGGTGGAATGAGCGGGGTTGCCACGCTGTTGCTGGGATGCCGCGACAGCTGATGCAGGATGGTAGTGAGATGGGTCGGGACATCGGATGCAGGCACGAGCACTTTGCACAGCACGCAGAACATGTCCTCGGGCCGTGATTCCGCTTCCTCTGATTCGGTGTCGTCGATGGTGATGACACTGATGTCGGTAGGCTGCTGTGCAGTGTTTACTGATCCGGCTGGCTGGACGTGCGGAACGGGAGGGCATACAGGTGGCGTCTCTTGGCCAGCCAGCGGCGGTTCGGTGGATGAAGGTATTGAGGAAGCCTTGGAGATACGGCCAGCTTCTACGCTCTGCGCATTGTCCTGCTCCGCGTCTTTCTCCAAGTGCCGTGTCGCAGGCCTCTCCTGCTGCTGGTCTCGTTGCCAGCCAGCTCGTCCTCGTCGTCATCGCTCAGCGTGAATGGCACGTCCCGAGTACCTTGGCCGTCAAGCTGGAGCCTGTCCCTCTCATCTAGTTCTTGCAGCTTCTCCAACGTCACTCTGCTGCCAGTGGCAGGTCCCGACACTGATGCTGTGCTCGTCACCGGGTCAATGGTGGCCTTGGGTGTCGCGCTCCTGCTGCCAACGAGCTCCCTGTACCACTGCGCATTGTCGGCGGCGATCTGCTGGGAGCTCTTGAGCTTCCTGCTCTGCTCATTCACAAAGCTGGCATCAAGACCCGCTCGTGTCGCTCGTGTCCATTCTTCGTCCGTCTTTGTCGCTGGGACAAACCGCAGCGCTGAGCGGCGCTGCGTCGATAGGTTGGCCAGCGGGAAGCTTCGCTCCGTCTCCCATTCGCGCTCAATCGCCTCGCGCTCATTGAGCGACTGCAGCGAGGCGCGTAGTGGCATCAATAATGCGGAGTGGAGCGGAGTCGAGTAGCGTCGACTCGGGCACCCAGCCGCCTGTTCAACATGTGGCAAAAGCGTCTTGCACGCGGCAGCATGGGAAAGAGCATGGCCCTCTCGAAACAACAACACACTGCTGACTGTTCTACTTCCTTCTGCGTTGCTCGCCTCGTGGCGCGCTCTGTGGCCTTGCATTTGCGATTGCCTTGCTTATCGCTCTGTTCTTGCCCTGGTCCTTCCTTCGTCTAGTCCGGGTATGCGCTTACCCATCCGCCTCCATTTGCTTGAGGCGCTTGAAGTATTCAATGACAGTGGGATGTGCGTTGACTCGGTGCTTCTCAAACCTGAGGACTTGAAGCGTTTCCTAGGTAGCAGGGCGGGCTCGCATCAGCGACCTGTGGGGGCTCCAGCAAGCCTGCCTGGTTGTGCGACGTACCAGCTGCGTTGCCCGCGACAGGGCCACATACACCTGCCCCTTCTCGAATGCGTCACCTGTAGGGAGGAGGTAAGCGACATACCTTGTTGACTGCTGTATACGCCGGCAGGGTACTGGCTGCTTGTGCTTACCGACGTCGACCTTGACTCGCTCCAGGGTCTGCCCCTGAGCTTTGTGTATCGTGAGTCTACGTGTCACTGCCAGGTCTCAGCAAATTCCCACCAAATGAAAGAGTAGGAGGGATCGCTTACGCCCATGCCAGGATCAAAGGCACCTGCACCCTGGTCGCCTCTTCCAGACCGTCGGCATTGGTCAGGGAGAAAGACATTGGCGGTAGAAGCATTCGTTTGCCGCCCTTGAATTCGACGACTGGCCATCGACCAGGAGGAATCGAGGCGCGCTCATCACGTTCGCTGGGGTGGCCTCTCTGCTCTAGCTTCTCCTTCTCTGTCGGTGCCGCTTGGGCGATATTGACGTTGCTGAGTACTGGAGGAGCGGCTGAAGTACCTGGTTGCATAGAAGCAGAGTCCGTGAAGCTTGCCACTGCAGCTGGCTGGCCGTCCAAAGCTTGACCATCTCCCGTTCCCACATCGAACATGGAAGCGGCTACCTCTTCCCCGGTCATAAAGGCGATGACCTTGCCGACGGAGCCATTCACGAGCGTCTTGTCCGCGAGATTCTGACAGAGTGTAAAGTGTCGGCTTCGATCAAGCCGCGCCTCTATCGACTGCTACGCACCTTGACTAGCATGACCTGACAGTTGACCTTGAGCTCCATTGCCGCCTCTACCAAAGTGGAGGAGTCGAGAACCTGCTTGAGCCTCGCTGCATCCGGGAAGCACGGCTGGCCGTCCTCTTTCCTGTGGCCACTTGTGTCGTTCGCAACGAACTTCAAAGACTCTGTCTTGAGTGCTCGCAATCGCCGGCTGTTCTCTTCTAGCACACTGGCACGCTTCGGATGCAGGACGGTGGGCTCAATGTTGTCGGTGTACTGGACCTTGCGTTGAAGGCTCTTGAACATAGCGCACGACTCTTCTGTGACTTTACCGAGTCGGAGCTCATTGAGCAGCCGCACGAAGGCTGGCGGGAATTCCATATCAGTCATCCCTCTTCAATTGGTCAACTCCCGGATTATATACGCACTCGCATCTTTCTGACGGAAGATCCTGAGGACGAGGACGAGTCAGTTCGAAAGTCGGCTACGCTACACGGGAAATGCGCGCGCTGCCCCCTGGCTTACTCAGTGAGAACTGTGATGCTCGTGATGCACTGACTCCAGGATTCCGCCTCGAATACAAACTTGACGGGCTTCTTGGGGCCACCTTGATAAGTGATAGCATCGGGCACCGGCGGCAGCTGGAACAGATCCCCGGTAATGACGAGCTGTATTCCGCCGAAAGGCCGAGAGTCACCGCGAAGCCTTCTGCCCAGCTCCTCAAACTTGTCGAAAAGGTCTCCGTCCAGCATTGAGACTGCGAGAAGCAGTACGCGTTTGAGCGCTTACATACCTAATGCACTTGCACCGCAGATCTCACCTTCGTCAATGATGAGGGCTTTGCACGCTGACCATCGCGTTTTGGTCTTGGGATTGCCCTTCACAATCTGCCAGAATATCTTCTCGGTCTTCTCCTTGGCTAGACCGGCTCCTGCCCACGAATGCAGTGTGCACCCGCCGATATTGGTTGCGGCAATGCCCGTCGTGGCCGTGACTCCGACAGCCTCCGGTCCATGCTGAGCTTTGAGAGCTCGGATGATGGCACGGGTAATGACACTCTTGCCGGTGCCCGCAGGTCCCTGTATGGGGAGCATTGCGAAAGGCGTTTGCAATGGGCCCAGATGAGGCCACGTGCGAAGCTGTGCGTGCTTACCGTAAAGAAGATCGACTCGCCCGCCTGCACACGACGCAGGACGCTCTGCTGTTCCGCCGAAAGGGGCGGCTCGTCCGCAACATCGATCAGATTCTGTGCTGGGAGCGCAGTGGAAGTCAATGCATCTGGAAGAACGCTCGTGGCGGCGGAAGGAGAGCAAGAAGCGAAACCAGCGAGAGCGGAGTCTGGCACCTGCATAGACGTGTCTTTGGGATTGAACTTGCTGGCTGCAGTGAACCTCATTGGTCCGCTCGCGGTGTCCCCGTTGCTGACAGCGCTTCCCCAGCTCGGCGGCTGACGCTTGCGAGAGGGTCCTGGTAGAAGATCGTCCATATCTTCCTCCGCCTCTGCCAGTAGCTGCTCATCTATGTCCTCCTCTGTAGCACTGCGCTTGCGAGTGGGTGCTGAGGGCAGCACTCCGTGCACCATCGGCCTCTTGCCGGAGACTCCTCGTTGTCCGGCCTGCTGCCTGGAAGGCCCCGCAGCTTGGGGTTCGGGCGCCGGAGCGTATCTGGTAGTGTATCTTTGCGTGTAATTATCGTACTCTGATTCCGTCTTGACTGCAGGTTCGTGGGGAAGGGAAGGCATGCGCGAGACGTTGCCTGCAGAAGGGAAGGAAAAGAATGTCTGCTTAGTCCGTCCTGCGTAGCAAGGGGAGCTGCGAGCTTACGAGGCTGTCCGACTCCTGCATTCGCTCGCACATAGTCTTCAGCTTCTTCTCGCGTTGCGAAGCTCTTGAACCTGGCACCCTTGTAGCCCGTAACATCAGCGGCGCACGAGGGCCTTTGGACGAGACGCGTAAAGGCAGTGTGTCAGTGGCGAATTCTCAAGGATGGCGGGCGCAGGAACTGACTCACCAGTCGCTGTAGATTTGCGCGCCGCTCCTTCCCTGTGCTACGGCATAGAAAGCCGGCTTCTTGGGGGATGCTGCGAGTACGGAGGATGGGTCGGCATGAGGGCAGCAGAGCGGAGGTGCTGCAGCAACGCACCAGATATCGGCGGGCGGCTGGCAGCAGTGACATTCGAGTTCTCGTGGATCTTCAGGTAGTTCTCTGCTTCTGCGGCGGTCGGGAATCCCTTGTATAGCGCGTTGGAGAACCCCTTGATGTCCGCTTCGCAGTCCGCCCTGGTTGATGGCGGAGATCAGCCACGGGAAGGCCATGACACGACCGAGCGCAGTGGGAGCGGCTTACCATGCATTGTGTACACGCGCGCCATTCCTCCCTCGTGCCACTGCGTAGAACGTCTTGCCTGATTTTGCCATCTTTGGTGTTCGTCGCGCTCGAGAACGGGTCGTCGCCGCGATCCTTCTGCTCTGCAGTTTCTGTCCGAGTTGGAGCGGAGGCAAGAGCAGCGACGGCAGCCTGTGCGTGGTCCCTCTCCAGGTACGCAGTCAGATCCTCCCTCTCATTTCGTTCCTCCTGCCTGGTTGTCGTGGTGGTCAGAGCGGAAGCTGGGAAGGGGCACGTGCACTGCGCAACGCGTCGAAGCGGGAGTGGCGAAAGGAGCCAGGGACTTGACAGGTTTCAACGACACTTCCCATAGCAGCGATGAGATGCAATTAGACGCAGCTAACACATTCTGTCTCTCTGGAGCCGGAGCAGTACACAAGAAGTGTTCCGCTGAAGCCAGCCGGCCGGCAGACTTTGCCCTATATCGCGAAGCTTCCCCGGTCAAGGTGGATGAAGCAAGGCTGGCCAGGGAAACGTATGCACGTTCCCCTCCCATCATTAGGCGCTCCATGAGCTCTCCCCTGGTTCTTTGAGATATGGTAGTGCGGTTCAATCCAAGTTGATGACAATTTTCCCCTTGGCTCTCCCGCTCATCATGATCTTGTACGCATCAAGCGCATCCTCAAGGGCGTGTTGACTGTCAATGAGTGCTTTGAGCTTGCCCTCTCCGAGCCAGCTCACAATCTGTCGGAAGCCGTCGCCGAGCTTCTCTGGGTGGAGCTTGACGAAGCTGTACGAGGCTGAGCTGCCTCCGAGCACACTGGGCCGCACCTTGGCGTCGGCAAAGCTCAGTGCAGCCTGTAGGAAGCGGAGACTGAACGTGAGTACAGGCCTTGCTAGCACGAGCGAGCGAGGGGAGCTTACCTTCGCAACGCTGGACAGCGAATCGATGGGCATGGAGATGACGACAACACGTCCAGTGGATCTGACGAAACCGTTGCACTTGGCATATACTGTATGTTGTGGCGTCAGCGCTGCGTTCTGTAGCACTTTTCAAGCAAGCATATTACGTGGCTTACTCACCTGCTGGGACACCGATGGTCTGCAGCGAGGAGGAATCGGGAGGCGACCTTCGGTCCATATGCGAGCAATACGCGCTGCAACCTCAACGATGTACTCACATCGAATAAGACATCGAACTTGGCATCCTCGTTCCCGTAGCGTTGCGCGAGAGCTGCGGATAGATTCTCCTGCTTGTAGTTCATGCACTCGTCTGCTCCATAGCTTTTTACCAGATCGATGCTCTTTTCTGAGCAAGTCACAACTACGTAGCATCCAATGGCCTTTGCAATCTGGATCGCCCAGATGCCGACACCGCCAGTCCCGCCATTGATCAGGACCCGGTTGCCCGCCTTAGCTCCTGCCTTGTCTAGAAGCGACGTGTAGGCGATGAGGCCTGCCAACGGCAGACACGCCGCATCCGCGAAAGAGACGTTCTCGGGCTTCCGTACCTGCGGGTGTGATATCCAGATTGATAGTCGAGACCGCCCGGGAGCAAAACGTCAGCGCGTGCACCTTGCAGCCTGCGGATCTCTAGTGGTGAAATCGTGCGAGACTCGAGAGGGCGGCCCACTCACGCAGAGAGTTGGGCTAGCGCAGACGTATTCCGCAAGCGCGCCAAGTCCGCTTGTGCCCTGCTTCTCGCCCTGGGTCCGTTCGTACGGGGCCACACCAAGTGTAAGCACGCAAAGTAGCTATAGACCTAGAGGAGAGTGTCCGGTGAGCCTACAGGATACATCCCGACGACCTCGTCTCCAATCCGCAAGTCCGTTCCACCGAGGTCTCCCCCGACGACGATCCCCGAGTAGTCCATTTCTGGCGTGGCAGGCTTCTTGGTGAGCAGAGCTGGTGTTTCCGATGAAGTACAATGCACATCGTTACATCGCCGCGCTCTGCCGAGGCAGCTAACAGCTGGCAAGAAGCGCACCGGGAAACTCGGCCATGACCTTGTAGGCTTCTGGGTTGAGCGCCACGGCTTTCACTTTGACAAGGATCGGATAGCCTTCGTGTACAGGCAGTGGTCTGTCGCTCTCAAGATGGAGTACCTCCTCTGGCCGGCCGCTCTTGCGGTACACCCACGCGCGCATCGTCTCCGGCAGCGCCAGCTGGTCGGCAGGCATGGCGACCAGCAGGTGAGGGAGAGGTGTCGACCAAAGGGGCAGAGCAAGAGGGGAGAGGGAGAAGATAGCCATCAATGTGACGACGATGATGAGGCGCTGGCATTGTCAGTGTGGAGTGGCCGAGGACGCTTCCGCTCGGTCATGACGCGCTCAAGGTTCGGTCACGGAGCAGGCGCAACTCGGCGCTCGGACACTCCGACATTGCACGAGCGCCGAGCTGAAGCATTCTGCCGCGGTTTGGAGACGATACGGGGCGGCGGCACCTTTGCACAGGTATGTATTGGCCCTAGGGGCTCTCTGCTTCCGAATGTGGGAGGTGCTGGCAAGAAGAAAAGAGAGGATTTGCCAGAGCGCCAGCATGCACATCCACACACGCCCAGATACAACCCCTGCCTCAACAATACGTAGCTTTTGGAGCAAGCGTCTAGGTCCGTGCTGAGAATCGGTATCGTAATCTAGCAATGGAATTCCCTACGCAAGCAGGACGGACCGGTGCAGCCGTCCCGCGACATGCCACCGACTTCAATATTCGTTGGGGAAGCCACTTCCGGCATTGTCAATGGAATCGACGTCTTCACTGGAGTCTGTCGTAGTACGCGAGAAGTCTGCTGCAATCGGCAGACTCAAGACAGAGGCGGATGCTTCGTCGGCCCGTCTGCAGCTTCTGTTGCTCCAGATGGAGCTGAAGGAGAGCTCGCGCCATCTGCATTGATAACGTGTCGTCAGGAGGGCTCCTATACTCGGTAGCTGACTGCCGAGCACCCTCCTGCTGTAGTCTCGAGATGTGATTGGGGACCTGAATGACGATTTCGGTGAGAGACGGCAGATGGGCGCGAGACGATAGCGTTGGTTCATCCCGCTGGTGTGCCGCCCCACGCTCACGTCCGAGTCGGTTAAGAGCGGACGAAGTAGAGAGCACAGGTCTCTGGCATAGGTTGCCGGAGCAACGCGGGTTCGGAAGGATCTCTGGTTGTCATCTCCTCGTGCCGTGATGATGACTAGGCGTTCGAGGGCTGGCTGGAATCCCAGCAGATCCGGTAGGAACGTCATGGGCAGGGATTGTTGATCCAGACGAGGTCTAGCGAAGGCGACGTGGACTTCGGTTGGTGCAGCCGCCGTCCAGTCTGAGAAGGAGGTGGAATTGATAGGTCGGGAGTTGACGCAGATGCGCAAAATGGGTACGCTAGAGAAGAGGCGGACGACCTCAATGCCCTGCAGAGGCACAGGTGCCGGCATGTGATTGCCCCATAGCTCTCGTGAACTAGTCCAAAGAGGCAGTGCGAAGGAGCGCAGGCCCGTGAAGGCGCCGGGACCAATCCCTTGTATCATCCAGGCCGCCAGATTGCAGTCATAGTCGCGCAGACTGATATGACGCACATAGAGAGCTCTGCGGCGATACGGCGCGGCTTCATCACTGGCGAGACGCGAGAAAGAGGTGGGACGAGCGAGCGCGGTCAGCCTCGGCAACAATCGACAAGGAAGAGGGGAATACACGAGGCTCACCCGCATCCTTTGTTTGCGTGCAGTGCGACAGTTCTACGCGCCAATATGCAGCGATGCATTCTCTGAAAACTCTGTTCATTCAAGTGATGATACAGAACTCTCTGTGCTGGTTCCGTCAGCAGACCATTCGTAACGGCCCACTTCGCCAAGGTGTCGTCGCAGGAGAACTCCACGATGATGACGAGAATCTCGAATGGCAGCTTGAGATCCGGACCAAGGCTCCCGGCACGCTTGGTCTTCGGACCAAGGCCTTCCGGATGCGAGGCTCGTTGCAGTTTTGGCGCAGATAGCATACGCTGAAATTGCCTATGGAGGGTCCTGATTGTCTCCATGATGCTTAGACGGTCGTGAATAGTGGTGCAAGGATGAGAAAGCACCACTAAGAGTGCGTGGCCCTTCTCACAGCCGTGCCTATTGCCATTACTCGATCGACCAGTCAGGAGGTCCAGTCACCGGTGCGTCAGCGGTGCGTCAGTCTCGTCTGCGTCAGTGGTAAAGCCGCAGCGGTGGCGGCTTCTAAAAAGCGGATTTCGCTCCTCAGGCAGACGCAGCTTTGAGAGGCCTTCATGCGTACCAAGGCGCGCGTCAAGCAGACGTCAAAGGCAGGGAGTAATGGATTTCCACGAGCCTTTGTTGTGACGCCGGGAAAGTCAGGCAGATCTCGGTCGGGACTGTGGAACTGTGTGACGGGTCTGACAATACAAGTCAGTTGTCAGTCAAGTCACGGTGATGGACTCTGTGTCTCTGAAGTGTCCTGGATAGCATGCTGTAAGGCATTGCAATCTGCAATGCGACCAGGAGCGGGTCCAGCTCTCTGCACAACATGCGCCACACCTCCATTGCCCGATCTTTTTGACATCGTCCTTCCGACTGAGCGCATCCTGGGCGCAGTAACTCTGTTGCCAGCTGTTGCTGTCATATTCCCAGCGGGTCGTCGCTCTCGTTGCCATCATCGTCAGGCGGCCTCTGCGGCGGCGGCCGTGCAGCCACGCTTCCCAGTCGCCTCCTCCCTGCGCTCATGACACTGCTAGCCCTCTCATCTGGCGATGGTCGCCACGGCTGCTTCACGGGCGTGTGCACCGCTGGAGCGGCCAACGAGTGACTCTCTCGGATGTGGACCGCTTCTGCGGGATTCTCTTCCTCTTCTGACGAGCTGTCGATGACGATGTATCGACGCTTCCTAGGAGACACAGGCTCGGTGCGAACTTGCGCACGAGGCTGAGGAAGCGCTGGTACTTTGAAGACGTCTGTGTCGTGACATTCTGGTCCTTCCCAGTTCGATGTGGTCAAGGCCGATACAGGCGGTGTCGGCGGCGCTGACGCTACATTCTGCTGCGACGAATGCGGAGCTGTTTCACTCGAAGTGGACGAAAGCGGTGTGGTCCACGGCTGGGACGAAGGGCCTGCGAGCGACGCTGCGTCGCTGTGAACGCAGTCGCAGGCATCTCTGGACCATTCGCTGAGACGGTGTGGCGCGTCTGAAGCGGCCGGCATGAAAATGTTGATGGTCGAGCGAGACGCGACCGAGAGGGAGAAAAGTGGGGGCGCTGTAGGGGAGATGACGAGCCCGGATAGGCGCGTGGTGGGAGTGGCAGTCTTGCCTGACGAGCAGTGCCGTTCCGGAGTCTCGAGAATAGGCGAAGGCGATCTTGGTTCCGCTGTGGACAGGGAGAAATCCTCCAGCTCTGGTGTGGGGGAGGCTGGAATAGTTGCACTGGAATCGTGGCCAATGGCGATCTCGGTCGGTACAATAGTATCGGGAGAGGATGCCCGCGATAGAGCTAGGGAAGGCGAGCGGGTCGCCGCCCGCGTCGCCTCGCTTGACTGCGACGACGGAGGAAAGGCGGGCCGGTAGGCGATTGTGGATGCGCGCTTCAGCGGAGACGAGCGCCTTGGCGCCGTGCTCGATCTCATGTGAGGTGCCGGTAAGGTGACGGACTTGAAGACCTCGACGACAGGTCGGAGGACCAGCTTGGGAGTCGTCCTTGCGAAAAGTCGCACGGGCTCGCTATTTCGACGGCTGGGCGGCGGCTGACTCCGCGACAAGGGTGGTGAGGGTAGGTAGTACCGGCTGGCCTCGACCCCTGCTTGTGGAGGTATTGCAGAGCCGGATTTTGGCTCCCGCTTCGGTGGCCGTGGCTTCGGCTCTGCAAGAGCATGTGGGACGTGTATCGACAGCTCATCATCCGAGGAGTCGTCTTCGCAGGCTATGGCTTGGCTGAGCAAGGTATTACCCTGGCCGAGGGGAATGGCGGAACCCGACGAGATGAGCAGCCGAGCCGAGGCACTCGGTTTACTCTTCGAGGGCGAGGAGGAGCTGCCAGGGCGGCTCCGGGTGCCCTCGTTCGCTGATGATGACAGCTCTGGCGGGACCGATGACGCAGGTGTCCAACGCCCAAGCTTGGCTGGGGCAGACCTCATTATCCCTTGTGACGATGGAGGCGCGACGGATTCTCGCTTAACAGGCAGACTGCGGTGGCTGCTGGTGCCATGCAGGCTCGGTGTCAATGGCGGAGAGGCTGAGCATGTGCTCTCGTCGACCCTGTAGCGTCTCTCCTGGCTCAAGAAGAGCTTGAGATCCTCCCGCATCTCCTCCTTAACGCGCTTTTGGTGCTTGTACTGCTCGCTTACGGGCGAAATGCCAGATGCCAGCGCGCCCAGCTCGTCCTCACTCGACGGCGGCGAGCTTGCTCTCGAATCTGTCTCCTGCTTCTTGAATGCATCGCGACGGTGTCTGTCTGACCACGAGAGCTTGCTCTTGCCCTTGTCTCGTGACCGAGGCGCGCCGTGCTCCTTGAGCAGTTTTGGGCGACTCCATCCGTTCTCGTCTCCGCTGTCGCTGTCCGAGCTGCTCTGGGTGCGTGCGCCGAATGTTCGCAGATCAACGGTCTCCTCCTCTGGCTCCTCCTGCTCATCGCTGCTGGGATCATCCTGGCCCATGGCTCCAGGCAGGCCGAAATCGCCAATCTCGATACTCCTCGAGTCGGCAGCGTCTCCCAGGAAGCCGCCACGGCTTTCGACAATCTTCCCAGCAAAGATGTCCCAGACGTCGTCCCTGCCTTTAAAGATGTGATCGCCCGAGCCATACCGCTCAAAGATGCCTTCCCATGCGAGCTGGAGGTTGTGCGTCGACTGCTTGCGAGCTTGCTTCAGGCTGCTCCCTGTCCCGCTGGCACAGGCCTCAGCTGCGGCAGCTTGAACGGCAGCTCGCGTGGCCATGCGCGGTGCAGATGCAGACGCTGTTCGCCATGGTGCTGGAGATGACGACGTCGAGGCATATGGCGTTGTTGTCGAGCTCTGCGCCGTTGGGAGGCGAGCTTGCATTGCTCTCCTCTTCCTCGAGGACCCGCCTGCGCCTGCAGCTGGACAAGGGTCAGCCCACGGTCTGATAGCAGCGAATGAGGCTCCGCCAGCGCGTACGGATGGCCCTGCACGTTGTTGCTACCTGCGCTGGCGTTGCTGTTGTTGACGGGAAGGCGAATGCAGACGCGTCAAGAGCCAAAGGGGCAGAACTAGCGAAGCGCGTGCAGCCGTTCGAACAACAAGCGGGCATCCGACGGGCGGGCAGAGACTCTGCAGAACACGAGGCACATGCAAGATGCAAGGGCACTGACAGTGTTTGGCTTGACCAATTGAGGGTACGGGTGAAGCGGATTGCAGTGCATCGAGCAGGAAGCGGATGCTGGAGTGTAAGCGTCAAGGTCGCTCAGGGCAGGTCCCGGGCCGCCACCGCCTATTCAGCACGGGCCTGGCGGACGCGTCAA
>VUYT01000057.1:0-60326 GCA_008802785.1 Symmetrospora coprosmae | reverse complement strand
CAAATGTACAACCAGTGTCCTCTGAGCATGGCGTCTCCTTGCTCCCCCGGGAGTTTGGAGTCAGCGTTCGACTCGTCCATCCGCAAGGAAAGACGGTCACGCGTCAAATCTTCTGTTCGTTCCGCATCTCTGTGTGAGAAGGGCGGCTGGCTATGGCGGCAACGCAGCAAGTCAAGCAGGGGAGCGTCGTGCTTTTATTCTGAGGACCGCACTGGAAGGACCGTCTCGCGCCCTTTGCGGGCAGGCATTGTCGGGGTTTGCCTTCATTAGAAGTGGCCTTGAAGACGGAGGGGATGGCTTAGGCGGGCCGTCAGACCTTTTTGCCAGCGCAGAAGCCATGATCAGGCAGTCTGATGTACCTGTTTCGCAGGAGGGGTACCGGTATAAACCATGCAAGCACACCTTGTGCGGCAACCAGTGTGTCCTTCCCTGCCCGCGCTCCTGCCATGATGGCCATGGGCCAGTCCTCCTGTGCCTGGATCGTTAGGAGCCGACCCGGTCCAGCCGAAGAGATGCGCAAGCGAGCTGGCTTCATTGCCTCACGCCTCAAGTGACTATAGCGCACCATCACTCGGCCGGTGGCACCGGTCGTAGCCCGAATCACGGGTCTCCGTGCCCGAGACGGCGAGAACCATGTCTGTTTTCTCTTCCGTCGACATACCGCTGCCTGCTGACGCTCGAGACATCGTCATCGGGTGTCTCGTCGATTCGGAACCACTGCGCAGGCTTTCCTTCAGCTGACTGTGAATAGCACCGGAAGCATCCAGCATGTCGACAGCCTCGGACCCGGGCCAGGGCAACGGACCTGTTTCCACACCCTCGTGGACGCTCCTCTGTCCCTACCTCTGTGTTTGCGTCCAGACATGGCTTCTACAGACGCCAGGCTCAAGCAGGATCCCAGGATGGAGATCGCGCCTACGCATCAGCTTGATCCCAATTGTCCCCTCCCTGGTCTATTTGGCACACCTGGAGCCCGCTTGTCACTTCCGACCTTCGGCAAGGATGATTCTACCAAACTTCATGGTCTACATATACCTCACCCGATGCTGTTTCGATGCGTTGGAAGTTGGCTTCGCATCGGAGCCGTACAAATGGGTCGGATACAGCAAGGCTCCACGCTCCTCCGACGACGCAGGCGGACGTGAGGCTCACCCTCGAGCTGATACCAAGGTAGAAGAGCCTCTTGAGCCAGCCATCACACTTGAAGCTATGTCGATTAGCGGGATGGCAAGTCTGGCGACGAGGTAGGCCCGCCAGCAACTCACTAAAGCGTGTACGAGCTGACTCATTGGCAACTTCTTCCTGCATACAAGTATCCGCGGCATCGGATGGGTCAACCATCCCAGCGGCCGTGCCCGATGACCATTTCCTGGCCGATACTCTCCGCAATCTTCTGCTTCAGGCCTTCCTGGCCGGCCTGACCGCTATCGTGACCCAGCTCTACGGGGACACGCCAACGCAGCACGTCTGGTCACTTGGTCTTCGTCGCATTCTCCAGGTCTGGCTTTCAAGGGCAATTCTCGCTCTCAGTGTCGGAATTTCTTCCTGGACTGGTATCGAAATCCCGTATCTTCTGCTTGCAACGGGAACTCGCCTAGTGACACGTATCTGGAGATCCCTCCCACTTCTGCCCCAGCGGTGGAAGCCGGCACCCTTCGACAGTCGAGCTTGGCCCCGGCTCATGAGGAATCCAACAGCGGCTACCAGCCTGAAAGAGCT
This sequence comes from Symmetrospora coprosmae, assembly GCA_008802785.1. Lineage (NCBI taxonomy): Eukaryota > Fungi > Basidiomycota > Cystobasidiomycetes > Symmetrosporaceae > Symmetrospora > Symmetrospora coprosmae. Next base: position 58,607 of record VUYT01000057.1, on the reverse strand, counting down.
CTGGGCCTTCCGCTGGCACTCGTGAGGACACTTGCTTTCATGTGACACTCGCACTATTGCACATGTCGAGCTACCCTGACTGACCAGAGCTGGACGTAACGCGTACAGGTTTCTGCGACGGCATATCGTAATGTTCGGGTGCAGGCCTGCGGGCTACGTCACGAGCTGGGCTGGAAGAGACATTACTCGAGCGAGCGCCATCATAGGTGGTTTCATCTTCTCGGCCGTCTTCATGCACGCTCTTCGTAAGCGCTTGATAGTGTTGCGACACATCATGAGGATGATGGAGCAACGGCAGCAAGCTGAAACGCACTCCCGTTTACATCCTCTGACAGCGTGGTACCTTGCAACCGAGGGCGATTATGAGGGCGCTATCGCAACCTTTCGGTTCTTCCTCCTGCAGGGCGTTGGCGTAGTCCTTGAGGATGCCTTCACCAAGGTGACTGACAGGCCCGTGGAAGGCTGGCTAGGGAGACTCTGGCTCCTCGGGTGGCAGACATGGCTCGTTCCAGATCTTTGGGAAGCTTGGTCGGTGCATCTTTCTGGGCCTCATTGATGCCTCGGCGATTGACGACCCTTCTCCGCAGGCTAAAGGGCGGAATCCAGCGCATGTAAAGCCCAATCAGGAGTGGCAGTCTGAAGTAGTGGCATACTTGAGCAGGGTAGTTACAGCGCAATGTCAGTAGTCGTGACAGATGAGAGGAGGAGGAGAGTGCTTCCGTTCCCTTCATCGGTGGCGAGTGGGCCGGTCACCTAGGCCACACAAGGCGGTGTCATGGACTGTGAACACGTCGCACTCCCGCCTATTGCATCAGCCCGCACACCTCCCGAAGAGAAGCCCCCGTCCACCGTAGAAAAGTCATCTACAGCAGATGGGCCTGTTCTCCAAAGCAAAGAAGGGCCTACAGCCCAGCTCGGACCAGCGGGGCGCCAGCGATGACGCGCTGGGCGGTGACCCACGCAGGAACACCTCGACGCCGGACCTGGACGGCAGCGATGGGCAGGGACAGCAGCAGTACGCACATCCGCAGTCACAGCCCCAGCCCCATTCGCAGGATAAGCGAGCTGGGAAGGGCCTGTTTGGTGGAAGGATGCGGAGAAGAGCGTCGTCCGCCGCAGCAGAGGACCAGAGCGCTGCAGCCCGACAACAACCGCAGCAGCAGCAGCACCAGTATCAGGCTGGACGACCCATACCTAGGCAACAGATGAGCAAGGCGGCTATAGTGCAGGATGTCATCGGTGAGAGCCCTCCCATGGGGAGTCGGTCCAGCTCGAGGTGGCTGACTGCGGTCACGTTATCGACAGGACGCTTCTGTGGACTCCCGGAGGAAGACTGGAATGGCATCCTTGACCTTGCAGACATGCTGTCCAGCAGTGCGGACGCCTCCAAGGAAGCTGCCGAGTAGGTTGAGGGATGGTCGCGCGCCTGCCACGACGTCAGGCTGACCAAACGCATTGATCGCGCAGGTCGCTCCGCAAAGAATACAAGCATGGCTCCGCACAAGCGCAGGAGCGTGCGTCCAAGGTAGGCTCATGTGTCTCGTCTGATCGGCTGCTCAAAGGGCGCCGGTTCTGACTTGTCCCTCGCTCGCACAGCTTCTCGTGGTTCTCATGCGCAACAGCACGGACCGCTTCAAGCGTGAGCAAAATCTCACATCGTTCAAGGCGTGACTACCTGTCGTGGGCTAAGCCGACATAGGCTCTTGCTGCTCATAGTCCAGGTGGTCAACAAGAAGTTCCTCAAGCAAATGCAGGACACGTTCGAATCGAGCAAGACCGATCCCCGCGTCAAGGCTATGCTATTCAAGGCTGTGGCCGCCCTCGCGTACGAAGCATATGTACGTCTGTCCAGCTAGCTGCAGTATGTCTGAGTGTCTGGCCAGGAAAGTTGAAGCTGCAACCACACTTACAGGACGACGCAGACCTGCAGCCTTTGGTCGGGCTCTACGTCAACATCAAGCCTGTTGATGCCCCACTCGGCGGCATACCTACCGAAGAGGGTGACGAAACTTTCAACCCTTTCAGTACAAGGCCGTCTCGATCTAGCCGTCGCCGCAATCCGACCAACGGGTTTGACCCGCGCATTCAGATGGAGCAGTTGCAGCAGAGGATCAGCGTGGCACGAGCGGAAGCTGGCATGCTCGAAGACTCACTGGCTTATACTGCACCAGAAGACTTGCAGCAGAGCGAGATTGGCCAGGAGTTCTACACCAAAGTCCTGGCGTGGCAGGATTTCGTTACGCAGCAGCTGCCCTGGGCACAAGCCGAGGCGAACAAGGCACACAGAGCGAGAGAAGAGCAGCAGCAGCAAGAGGAGGCGCTCGGAGAAAATGCAGCCACTATGTCATCGAATGGCACCTCTGCGGAGGAGAAACTGCTCGACAGTCTGCTGGCAACGCACAGCGAGGTGCACGATGCCTTAGAGCACTATCACCGTGGGTGGCTCCGTATCTCTTGTATCCGAAAGCCGACGAAGTAGACTGATGATACCTGCGTGCTGTGCCTACGCGACAGGGCTTGAGCAGCAGAACAACCGGCGAGCTCAAGAGGAGGCGGACCTGATAGCGGCTACGGAGCGTTCCAGAGTGGAGACGCGCTTTGCCGGCGAAGGTGCGGAAGACGGTCACTTGCCTGTACCCGGACAACCTGTTGCGTCTTCGTCTGGAGCGCCGTCCCGCTCGAATACCCCACCGTTGGATCAGCAAGATGCTAACGGTCATGCTTTTACATCATCCTCACGCGCCACGGCAGTTCCGCAGCACGAGGACACTTTCGACACCGAAGGAGCTGGCATGACGGCATCGCCTGAGCGGACGCAGCTCAAGAGCCGCAACCCATATGCGCGGCTGTCCGGCGCCAGTTTCGGCGTACCGTCGCCACCTCGGCCCATCGTGCCTCCGATGCTCGATAAAGGCTACGTCGTTGATGAGCCAGACGAGGTTTCGCCTCTCACGCCTGTTGCCCGCTCAAACAATCCTTTCCTGAGCTCGTCGGGAAGTAGGACCCGTAAAGATAGTGAGGAGAGCTTCGTACCCCTGCAGCCATCCGAGAAGGCGCTCGGCAAGATGCGACACTTTTCAGGTCTCCCTGGTGAGTTATAGGTGCATATTGCGAGTGTCCCAGGCATTACGTTGCTGACGACATTGGCTTTACGTGCATATCAGTTGATGCTGAGGAGCAACAGCGGAAAGCGGAAGAGGCGCTGCGGAAGCGATACGAGGAGGACTACGAGAAGGCGAAGATTCTCAAGCAGCAGAAACAGTTGCAGCAGCAGCAGCAGCAGAGCACTGCTCAGGATCCGCCGAAAATCGACAATCTCTCCATCCTGGACGAATATGACCCTTACCGCACTCGATGACAGGACTGCCTCCCACTTCTGACTTGTGGTCGTTGTATCATAGGCATCAGGCAACAGTAGGCTTCAAGTACGGTCGCACGCTCAGAGTGTGCAGGACAGTTGCGAGAGAGTCGGGTGTTTCTCCGTCTCAATTGGGTTTGTCGGGGCCGATCGCTCCGTTGCCCCTGAGTGTTTTGATGCTTTCCGGCATGAGGCGGAGCTCTCGGCGCGGGATGCAGCTCTCTCATGCTCTGACATTCACGCACGACGAACAGATAACCCCAGTGAACAGCAAGCCTTATTGCACGCTACGACAGACCTGCACGCTCCAAAAGCCTATCCCTAACTCCCTGCCGCTGCGCTGCTGAACATTGAGCGAATCAGCCTGGCGGCCCAGTCAACACGGAGCGGCGTGACTTTGAGGGCGTCGCTGCGCCGCCAGCTCTCTCGCTTGTCGCAAGTACAGCGAGAAGGGACAGCAGCCAGATACAGCAGGAGGGGACGAATAGGAGGAAGAGGGGAGGAGAGTCGGCCATAGCCGATGGGCGATATCCCTACCGGACTCAACAAGAGCAGGACTACCATGTCCTTGGCAGCCACGAGCCAGGGCATGTTCGGGACGGCCAGTCTCCCTTCGAGCGAGGAGCTGTCTGATCTGCAGGGATTGACGCTTGACAGCTCTCCCGTCAAGCCTTCGACCAGCTCGCAAACGCGCTCCTCGTCCTCGGAGCCGTTGAGCGGAGGCAGCGGCAGCGTGGGAGGCAGGAACGCGGCTGGCAGCGGGAGTGGCAGTGGGAGTGGCAATGGCGGCAGCGAGATGCCCATGTTCATTCAGCAGGAGGACATCGACGACATGGACGACGATGACGACGAAGAAGGAGGCGGGGCCGCGAAGAAGGGCAAGAAAGGCATGCCAAACCCGGGAAGGCGCAAGATTGAGATAGAGTATATTGAGGACAAGGTCAGTCGCCATCAGTAGACGAGTACAGGAAGGTACTGCTAACTCTTGTCTGAATACTCAGTCCAAGCGGCACATCACCTTCAGCAAACGCAAAGCTGGTATCATGAAGAAGGTGAGGTTCCCTCGTTCGCGGCACGCGTTGTTTTGTTCGCGAGGTCCACCGCGTGGCTGACAGCAGAACATGTTTACGGAATAGGCCTACGAGCTCTCAACGTTGACAGGGACACAGGTTCTCCTGCTCGTCGTGTCCGAGACGGGCCTCGTCTACACCTACACCACAAATAAGCTGCAGCCCCTAGTGACTGCCAAGGAGGGGAAAGCGCTCATCCAGGTTAGGCGCCCTTGCAATTAGAGATGGCCTGTCGAGTGAGCGCTGACAATCATCTCCTCTCACCGGTTGACCCAGGCCTGCCTGACCGCCGAAGAGGGAGAGCCCCCCTTCGGAGACAAGGCTGATATGCCGCCACAGACCCCAGCGCGGGTCCGGTCAGACCATCGCAAGGTCTCGATGCAAGTTCGCTTAGACCCCTCTGCGTCTACAGCAGCAATGAATGCGGCGAACGCGGCGGCCGCCAAAGCCAACGCTGCCGCCCTGGCCCAGCCGCCCTCGAATCTCCAAGCCTACACACCCAACGGACAGATCAGGCAGGACCCACCTCCACCGCCATCGCCTTCCTATCTTCCTCAATCAACGCAAACGCAGCAGCATCAGCAGATGGGACAACATCCGCAAATGCAGCATGCGCCACAGCTCATGCAGCCGCCTTACCTAACGCCCGTGCCACAGGCAGGCCAGCTGCAACAACCACAGATGCAGTCCTCGCTCATGCCGCCTTCCCAGATGCCGTATCAGCCATCTTCAACCAACATGATTTCTATGCCTGCAATGCCTGCGGGGCCAATGCCCATATCTCCGACCACGATGACCCCGACCAGCGGCAACGTCAATGGCACTGGTAACGGGAATGGGAATGGCAGTGCAAGCGGAAGCAGCGGCTTGAGTGATGGAGGCGGCACGTCGCGCACGCTCAAGAAGCGCAAGACGACCGAGAACATGAGGCAGGGCAAAGAGACGCCGGAGCAGGCAGAAGCGCGCAGGAGTGACGCCGCCCAGCTTGCACAGGAATATCTCGAGCAAGCTCGTCAGCATCAGACCATCGGTAACCTCCTACGCGCATACCAGCAACAGGATCTGGCTACTCGGTCAAAGCCGCCTCGCACGGACAGTAACGGCATCGTGGTCGAGGGGCTCGATAGCACCATCCAGCTGTTTCAAATGAGTGCCGAAGATGGAGCAACCGGGCCTGAGGCGGCGCAGGCAAGGATGCGAGGCGAGCGATGGATTGATAGCGTCGGCGTCTCGTACCTAAGCCAAGCCATCGACTCGTTCCTGAATGACTTCCTCGTCAACAAGTGCATACGGACGCCAAAGGATGTCAAGGCTTCGGCAAAGGATCTTGCCAGCTTCAACGACTGGCTCTTCACCCATTCGTTTACGTCGCCGGAGCTGCATGCAAGCACTGCCAAGCAGTGCGGTAGCTCGGGCAAGGCAATCAAGAAGCGGGCATCCGAGCCTACATTGTCGGCCTCTATGGTGGCGGGTATTCCGCAGATGACGCCAATGCCGAATGGACTTGTGCGGATGCCTTCCAACCCACAAGCTAGAGCAGAAGGAGCTGGCAAGATTTTGAGTGGGTCTGCCTTGATGCGGCGCATCTCGCAGCTCCTTCATGGGTCAAATACTGACCAGTTTTTGCAGTCGAATACTGCGAGTTTGCCCGTAACCAATACGAAGGCCTTGGACAGGAACCGGGAGTCACTGCTCTCAACGGGTACTTCGTCATTGACCGTGTGCGGACAACGTATGTCATCCTGAGAGGCATACCGATAGGTAAGTTTCGCTGAGCATCGGAAAGACGCCTCGGAGTTTCGACTGCTGAGCTTGTATGGCATTGAAAATCTTCCAGAGGGAGATCCTCATTCGAACAGCGAGCCAGGGCCATTCAAGGTCCGCATGCCCCGCCAATTAACCGCAGAGCTCCGGCCGAGAGATCAGTTCCTCCTCTCCCTTAATCGATACGTGCATCTCAACAACTGGATACCCACGGCATGCGGGTGAGTACACGGATCACACGGCCTTCAGCTTGTAGCAGAGCTGACTACTGCCACCATCTGCAGAGATGTACACCCATCAACCGACGAAGATCCTGGCGAAGATCCCCTTAACCCGCAATACCACCACAATGAGGCTGAGAACGCACAGCGGCTCAACGACCAGCTCTCTTTCAACTATCATGCCATGGAATACCAGTACTCGTCCAAGGCCGTCCAGATGCTCGAAGAAGGCGATCTGCCAGAAGACGGGTTCGGTGGTGTCGGCATACAACAGGTCATGCACACAATGCCGGGCCATCAAAGCGTAAATAGACTACAGCATCAGCAACAGCGACAGCAGCAGCAGCAGCAGCCAGCGCTCCCTCACTATCAGCAGGCAGTACAGCATGTGCCTATTCAGCAACAGCAACAGGTTCCCCAAACACAGATGCAGCCCCAACAGCAGAGGCCAGTCAGGAAGCAACCGTCGAGAGCCAGAGTGCAGACGGATCCTACCTTGACGGGAAATTGGGATGGGGGACTACAGGACTATTGATCGCTTCAACCTATACCCACGTTTCCTGGGTGGCCGGCGCTACACTTGCAGACTAGCGGCGGCATCAGCTTGCAAGTGACAAGTCCTCGCCGCATTTGTCGTTTGTCTAAATGCTGACGAAGGTGGGCTTCTCCACCAACAGGAACGACAACTTTGTCAAGCTTGTCTCCTGGTACGACAACGGTGAGTTGATGAAGTCTGGATACGCTTCACGGACCGCTGTGTTGTTGAGGCACAGTCAAACTGACACCGAGTCACGCGTTGTCTCCGTCGTTCGCAGAATTCGGCTACTCTGCCCGAGTCGTCGACCTCCTCGCCTTCATCGGCCAGAAGGACCAGCAGCAATCCAGTATCACGACACCCACTATCACGTCTATTCATGCCTACCGTTACGTATACCTCTGTTTGTTGTTCGACAGCACTCCCTTCGCTTTCTTAATCTTACCGGACGTCTTGCAAGCGAACGGCTACTGAAGCTGCATTGCATCTGAGTCTGCTGATCCTTGCTGGCTCGTCGCTGCTGCCGCGGCGAGCTTCCGCGCGAGATAGCTGAACAAAGACTCGAAAGCATGTCTATCACGTCCTCTTACCCAGATGCAGTCAAGCTCGGCCGGCCCAGCGCTGGCCTTCGCACGCCTAGTGATCGCAACCTCGCAGACGAGGTCTGTCTGCTCTGCTGTGCTCGCTTCTCCCCTAGCTCTGGCTCGCCGTGCGCTTCGAGTCCAGCTGATGGACTTCGCTGTGAGAATTTGCACCTCTGAGCTTTCTGTCTGAATGTCAATGTCGAAGGACGCGAGCTCGCCGCTGACAACCGCTCGTGCCTGTTCCAGGCTGAAGGCAGCAGGGCAGACGTAGGTGAGTGTATTCGGCAAGGGCAGCGACTTGGTGAGGAGACCTTGAGGTAGCTGGCGTGCAATTGACTGAGCATTGCCGGAGGGTCGGAAGGGACGGATCAGCGAGCTCCAGCTTTGCGATCTAGGAGAGAAGACGCACGTCCGGCAGTCTGATGTCTGTCCATGACCATGCGATGGTCCATCTTTGTGTTTGTCCTTGAGCGTACTCGACAACAGCGTAATTATCGCACTGCAGATCATGCAGCTCGTTGACGATCTTGATGACACTGGAGCCCTTGCCAAGGAGACTCGAATACCAGCTAGACGAGAGGAGGTGTCGGTTAGAATATATCGTGTCACGCCTGCCGAATGGAAGCATCCTACCTGATTTGTTCTCTGAGTTCTCGACTTTCGTGCACCATCCTCGAAACGAAGGTGGTCTCGCCTCCTTCGGTGACCATTTCACCGGGAGATCCCGTACATGCCTTTTCAGAATGTCTACAGGGTGAGCATTGTGCAACCAGCCTTTCAAGGAGACCAGAACCCACCGCGAACGGTTCCTCCTCTTTTGCACCGGCGAGCTGTGTCATCTCTTCAGCCGACGCGTAGAAGGGCGGATTGCACATGGAAAAGTCGAGTCTGACAATGTCTCCACTCTATCAGTCACTCGCTTGTGTGGCATCATGCATGCGACTGACTGCGGAACGGCATGGAGAGCGGCCGCGAAGAAAAGTGCATCCCGCTGCACCTTCAAAGCAGCAACCCTGTTGTCGAGCTGGTTGATGGCAATATTCCGTTCAGCGTATTCGAGGGATTCGTCATCAATGTCTGAAGAGCAATGCCATTGATAAGCTTGACCGCACATCCATACTGCTCCGCCTCGTAGAGAAGCCAACCTGTGCCCAGCATGTTCGCCTGTGCGTCAATGCGGCTGAACAGCAAAGGATAGATAGCGCTGGCCCCCGTCCCGCTGGTCGACGCAGCAAGCTAAATAGTCAGGTCCTATTCCACGGGACTGCCTGCACAATACGCCACTGACATGTCCAGGCCGTTGACCTCCGGCTCGCAGTCTTGACCGCATCGCGCGAGTCGCGCCCGATGCGCCGTCACGACATCTTGGAGGAACAGCACATAATCAAGACTGCATGGTTATAAGAGCATCGTTAGCTTAGAGCTGGCGCAAATGACCTGACTGAATGGGCGAGACGGGCGCACCGACCGGGTATCTAGGGCAAATGGAGCAGCGGAGTTGTCAGTACACTATGTGTCAGGCCTGTCGCTCGTCAATAATCAGGGCGCACAGCTGGGCACAGTCGATCTTCAGGCAGCTCGACAGTCAACCTGAAGTCTCGTAGAAGAAGCGCGGCAGTTAGAGCACTGGCAGGCGGGACGAGCACCAGAGTCAGCCGGCGGGGAGTTCCAGTCGGTCATCATCCGTCCGTTCGCATTGCGCACCGAAGCGCTTCGGCATTTTTGAAGTCTATCGTGGGACCGCCTTTCGCATTGAGCGTTATGCTTAGGGAGTTTGTCGTAGGACGTCAAAGCGGCGCCGAGCGGACACGATGGAATTCGAATTCAGCAAGATGTTGCCGGATGGGCTAGACCCCATTCGGATCTGGCAAACCCTCACAAAGGTCGCAGCGGGGGTACCGCATCTGCAAGCTCGGAAAAGTTGGGAGGAGCATCCTTGTACGGGTTGCGTATATGCATTGGAGCGGCTGTTGGTGCGAAGCAGAGGGTGCTGCTCCCGCAAGGGACAGGACGTAGAGATGCATACGCGCGCATGATGGCGGCCGCGATCAAACTCATCTTGATAATGAAGGCTAAAGGGCAGTGATGTAGCAACGAAGACATGGCATGCGGGAGACAATAGGTACGAAAGCTCTAAGTGCGGGCGGAACGCGCTGCATTGCATCAGATTCTGATTTTCGAAGCTGTCTGACACGACAAGCCAGATTGTTGATAGCGACACTCTAGGAAGGTACGATGCACATCGCGAGACCTCTTCTTTAGAGCCTGCGGGGAGGATTGTAAAAGTAGGGCATCAGCCTGTTGGCACTTGCGGACTCGGGACTACATGTACCCGGCCGCAACGGGCCTGAGCGTCCGCTCAACTCACTGACGCTGCCAGCAACTTACTTGGACTGCTGCTGGTCCTTCTGGCCAATGAAGGCGAGGAGGTCGACGACTCGGGCAGAGTAGCCGAACTCTGCGGACAACGACGACAACGCATGACTCGGTGTCAGTTTGACTGTGCCTCAACAACACAGCGGTCCGTGAAGCGTATCCAGACTTCATCAACTCACCGTTGTCGTACCAGGAGACAAGCTTGACAAAGTTGTCGTTCCTGTTGGTGGAGAAGCCCACCTTCATCAGCATTTAGACAAACGACCAATGCGGCGAGGAATCGTCACTTGCAAGCTGATGCCGGCCTTTGCATCAAACGTAGATGATGCCCTGTTGCCAATGAAGTCGCTCGAGACGACCTCGTCCCTGCGTGGGTGTGTGGCGGAGTCCGTCAGCCAAAATTTTGCCACCATACCCAGTTTGGAAGCGCAACAAACTCGGTGTAGGCAAGGATGCCCTTGTAAGGCCCCTCAGCTGCCTCCTTGATGACCTTCTTGATCTGGTCGTACGAGGCGGCCTTCTCGATGCGGACCGTGAGGTCGACGACCGAGACGTTGACGCTGCGGGGAGCAGATCCGGTCAGAACAACGCATCGAAACTCACGCACAGACGATGTAAAGCAACTCACGTAGGGACACGGAAAGCCATGCCGGTGAGCTTGCCGTTGAGCTCGGGGATGACCTTGCCGACGGCCTTTGCGGCACCGGTGGACGAAGGGATGATGTTGGCAGCGGCCGATCGGCCTCCACGCCAGTCCTTGTTGGAAGGACCATCGACGGTCTTTTGTGTGGCAGTCGTGGCGTGGACGGTGGTCATGAGTCCCTCGACAATGGTGAAGTTGTCGTTGATGACCTTGGCGAGAGGGGCCAGGCAGTTGGTGGTGCACGAGGCGTTCGAGACTGGCAGGCGAGTGCACGCTGTGTGTGAGCGCGTGCTGCGTGCTGCTCTATGTGTGTCGGTTTCCACTCACCGACATCGTCCTTGGCGTCGTACTTGTCGAGGTTGACACCGCAAACGTACATTGGGGCATCTGCCGAAGGAGCCGAGATGACGACCTTCTTGGCTCCTCCCTTGAGGTGGAGACCGGCCTTCTCCTTGGTGGTGAAGACACCGGTGGACTCGACGACGTAGTGAGCGCCGGCCTTGCCCCAGGGGATGGAAGCCGGGTCCTAACCGATGTGCGATCAACAGGGTCGGTCAGGTGTGTGCAATTCCGACGCAGTGAGCGCGGCATAAGAGGGTCCAACGCACCTTCTCGTTGAAGACCTCAATCTCGTTGCCGTCGACGACGAGCTTGCCGTTGGCGTGGTGGACATCGCCCTTGAAGACACCGTGGACAGTGTCGTACTTGAACATGTACACCATGTACTCGAGGTCAATGAAGCTGTTCAGACATCATCTGAGCAGTCATAACAGCCGAGCGAGAGTCAGTATGTGTGTTTTGATAGCGTGTCGGGTCCGAAATGGCTCTTATCGACGCGGGCGGTACTGGGTGCCCGCCCAGCGCGAGGGCCCAAAACTCACCCAGTCCGCAGCGTCAGAGGGGAGCCCAACCGGGGGCCGAGGATGGCGAATCAGCACAAAGGGGCAGGGGGACTCTCGACAGTCGCTGCATCAGTAGCACATACGGGTCGTTGATGGCGACGACCTGTCCATCAGATGTGCAGGGATGGCATTGCCCCCCGTCAGCTCGACGTCGTCATCAGGGGCGATCCCCACCTCAACGGTTTCGAGGCTGCTCTGGCACTATCCTGCTCACCTTGACCTTGGGGTTCAGGATGGCATTCCTGAAGACGATTCGGCCGATACGGCCTGTGCACGCGCACACGATCAGTACAGCTGTCTGTCAGCTCCTGTCGCATCTGCGCTGTCTTTGCCCTCCTCCTTCCTACTGTGACGCACCGAAACCGCTGCAAGGTGGAGGTCCAGCGTCAGTCAGCGGCACTGGGAGGCAGCCATGACCGCAGGAAAGACTGACTTGATTCCAGTGGGGACCTGAGTCTCAGACATCTTGCTTGTGTGTGTGGGTGATTTGTGGTGGAGTGTGAACGTGCGTTTGGCGAAAAGGAGCAGAGAGGAAGAAGGGCAGGCACGGGCGAGCGGGCGAGCAAGCGGAGCGGGGCCAGAGCAGGCAGGGCCCAGGCACAGGGAACGGTCGACAGAGCGATGGAAACCACACAATAAACAGGAACAAGCAGACACGGCACGACTACAGCCCGGAAGAGCTCTCACTCCGAGCTACTGCCCATACGCTCAACACGGATCCGTTGAAGCGGGCCGTGCCGATGACCTTCATCCTGCTGACCACGTTCGCGCCCGAAAAGTCCCGCTCCGAGTCTGGCCGACACTCGCGAGATACTAGGAGCTGCGAGCTCAGTGTAATATATAGCGAGCACATGCATGAAACCGGTATGAGCGCGATTGTCGGCACAGATTCTCGCCGTCGGGCACGGAGTGAGTCCTGCTTTGCAGACCTGGAAAGACGTACTGGAGCTACAACAAGGATTGCGCAGGTTAGGAGGATCCCCAATTGAGTATGCAACGACTAATTTCCCTTGAGGAACAGGCCAGCATTCCTCGTATTCTAAATCTTGCTTCTAGAAACCTGCATGTAGGGTCGCGGCAGACGCCGAGTGAAGGGAGTCGCCCGCACTCAGGCCGGCAGACGGTTGGGGATGTGACGCAATGGTCAATGGCCGTGCATGCGAGCGAGTGTGTACTAGCGGTTGCCCGAAAGGGACCAAGTACACAGAAGAGAGGCGGAAGGGCCCTGGCCGTGCCAGCAGCGACAGCGGAGGATCGACCACGCAGAGAGAGAGAGAGAGAACAATGTGCGGATTAACCTTGATGATGATGCCAATAGTGTAACAGACGGAGTCGCCCGGGAACTGAAAGTGTTCGTGGATGCCCTCCTTTCGTAATGTCGTGCTACTCAAACTGCATGCGAAAAGCAGCAGCGAGACGTGAAAGATATCGACCTTGAGTCGGTTTCGTTTTGCAGCCGGTGTAGTCACCAGCGTTGACCAAATATTGGCGAGGGCCCTAAGGCGGCCAGAAGAGAAGGCGAAAGGACGTTCTTGTGGTTGGTGCCCGGACGAGAGGGACCGAAACGATGTAGTGATGAACGGGAAGGTGAAGACCAAACGGCCACTACCTGGTCGCGATTCTGACCATCTCCTTCGCCCATTTGGCGACCTGCCGGCACTCCTGGCCGGAGCCTCGAGTGCGCGCAGTCTTGATGGCTTCAGCGACCCAGTCCTGCTGAAGCGCGTCGCGGATCTCGCCCTTCTGGAACTCGGAGGCAAGGTCGCCAACAAGTCCGACGCCCGCCTTGACAATGTTCTCGGTCCTATCGCTGTCTGTGAGCGTAATCTTGAGGAAGGCAAAGACGGATGGGAGGTACGGGACTAGCGCTGATGCTGCAGGAGGGGACTTTGACATTAGCATCCTAGACGGAAGATTACAAGCGTCATCGCCTGAAACTCACATCGCGGCGTCTGCTTGAACGCGCTGACCACGCCAGTGTATGATTCGAGGATGCCCTCGCGGAGCACGTTGACGTACTCTACAATGTCGTAATTGTTCGGGTCGGCACGCATCGCTCCAGCCTGCGCGAGCACGGACATGGTGGCCTCGAGGAACGGCTCGAAGGCATCGGGCCCGACGGCGAGCGCAATGTCGCCGAAGCACGAGAGAATGGGCGGCTTGACGCTTCGGTGGAGGACAGCCGAGCGCAGGTTGGTCATGAGGGCCTCCATGAAGCCCTGCGCGTACGGCTGGGAGCGCTCGCCGAGCGCTCGGCAGATGTCGCCAATCAAGCCGACGCCGATCGAGCATAGCGTGTACTCCTCGTGCGCATTGAGCGCATTCGACAAAGCCGGAAGGAAGGCCTCGACATATGGCTGGAATTCGCCTTCGAGTGCTGATGCCATCGCACCGACGCACAGGAAGGCATCCTCAAGGACCGGCGACTGGCGACCAGACGACTGGATGAGGTTGAGGAGCAGAGTCATGACACGGTCACTGAGCGGCTTGATCTCCTTGCCGAGTCGGCGGATAATGTTCTAAGACGGGGAAATGCCCATACTCAGCTCTCTGTAGCTTGGTAATGAGTCGCGCCGCCTTACGTGCGAGGCTCACCATGAGGACCCCGCAGAAATTGCTCTGCAGCTCGTTGTAGTTGTTCTTGTCATCGGTGCCAACGATCTGGTCCTGCACAGAGAGGAGCTGCTCGGCACGCTCGAGTACGATCAGGCACAGCTTCGAGATGGCAGGGAGGGTGTCGTTGGCAGAATAGGTCGAGAGGGTCGAGAGAGCCTCGTAGCATGATGTGCGCGAATTGGCCTCGTTGCTTTCTCTGTAGAAGGAGCAGCGTGTCCGTCAGTCGCGTCCCTTAATCGTATATGAGCAGGAAGACCGCAACTCACCTATTGGCTGTCCGAAGGAGAGCATCGATGACGCCATCGTAGAAGGGGCTGATGGGGCTCGTATCGCTCGACTCGCCGGTACCAAGCTGCTCGGCAAGGTTCATGATGCCCCAGCAGCAGTTGCCGACAATGCGCGGGCTGTCGTTCATGCCCTGCACAAGTGCCTGGACGAGGCCGGGCAGGTGGATGTCCGACTTGACAGTATCGACGAGGACATCCGAGATCCTGCCCAACGTCCAGGCCGTCGTGTCCTTGACCTGGATCTCCGGGTCCTTCATCATCATCTCGATAAGGGTAGGCAGCGCCTGCGTAACGAGCGGCGTGAGAAGCTTGGCCTCTGGTCCGTCGAGAATCGAGCCGAAGGCCATGACGGCTGCCTCTCGGTAGTGCCAGTCTCCATTGCGGATATTGGCCTCGACAAAGGGGATGATAGGGACGACGATGCTGTCGCCCACTGTCTGTGCGAGGAGCGAGAGACAGGTGCCGGCGGACATAGAGACGTTCCACTCGTCCTCCGTGGCGTCCTCCTCCTGACGTGTCAGGAGCTGCAGAATCATCGGCAGAATCTCGGGCAGGGCGACTCTTGCAAAGTTGTGCGACTGGCGCGGTCCTGCACCGTCTGCTCCTTCGCCATCGAGGTCCTCGCCGTACTCTGCTGCGTCGAGCTGGAGCTCGATCTCCTCCTCGCAGACGGTCGACCAGAACTCAACGGCCTGCAGAGATACCTCCTCGTGTTCGGACTTCATGCCGCTGACGGTGAGCTGGGGAGAGGACATTGAATGGGGTAGGTCAGTAGAGATGGCGAGCAGCCCAGCGAACCGGTGGTCGACAAGCGCTACGTACGCCAAAGAGGGCTTTCTCCATGTAGAAGCGCATCTTGTCGTAGTAGAGCTGCATTATCCGCACGAGACACTCGAAGCCTGCCACCTGAACCTCTGTCGTGGTAGACTGCGTGGACTCGCAGACCACCTGCATGATGTAATTCCGCTCGCCCTGTTATACGGAGGGAGCATCAGAGCCTCAGTCTATGTGTAACCTAGACCTTCGGAGCGGGGTCACGAGCGAACTCACCTCGCGCTCGAAGTTCTGACGGATGAATTCCAGCGAGTTCAATAGGGCATGCAAGGCTGCCAGTTGGACGTCCGTGCTGCGGAGGGAAGGAACCGAAGCTTTAGACAAATTTCGCAGTCGGCGTTCGTTACAGTCCGAGTCAGCTCACCTTGTCTCCTCTTTGCGAGCTCCCTGAACAACGGCTGTGAGAATCTCGTTCGACTGGGATTGCAGGATGTCGGGACGCTAGCATTCGAACAGAGCCAAGAGGACGGCTATCAGCCTGTGCTATTCACTCGTCTCGCAATCATGCGGATGTAGGGCGAAAGCGGATTGGTGAACGCGCATGAGTGGCCTGGCAGGCCTCGGATAGGTGAACTCCTAGGGCGCCCGCGCCCTGCCTCTTCGCAAGCACGAGCATGACTCACAATGCCCTCGCAAACGTATCCGATAGCCTGCAAGCTGGCCTGCCTGAGACCGGTATTCTCTTGCTGGTTGACTCCCTGCAGGAGGGTCGGGATGAGGTCGTTCCAGGCACCGTTGGGCAGCTCGATGGCTGCGACAGCGGCGATGACCTGGCCCGAGACATTCCTCGCATTTCTGTCATTGCTTGCCAGGGTCTGGAGGATTGCCTGCTTGAGCTGGTTCTTTGTGCCATCGTCGAGCGTCTCCCTCCACCTGGCTGCGAGGCCCTCTGCCCTTGCGCCCTCCCTCGCCGAGAGGGCGTTCTTGACGAGGAGACCGGCGGCGTTCCTGATGTGGGACGGGGTGCTGCCGCTGTTGTCGGACAGGACGAGCGAGAGCGAGTGGACGTAGGCAGGGAACTGCGCCTGGGCGAACTGCTCGAGCGAGCTCTCTGCCGAGTGACGCGCCCCAGCGTCCGGGCTCAGCGTGTTCTCGAGGAGCGAGACAATCTCCTGGTGGGATGGACCGCCGCCTCCTGACATCTTTGACTGAATGTTGGGTGTGCGTGCGTGCGTGCTCGTCTAGGCGTGCGTTGTCCTGCTGTATGAGAGGGAAACACACGGGGGGTTCAGACACCTAGGTCCTGTACCTCTCTGCAGCGCCCTGGACCAGAGACACTGGGGGCCATGGGGAGCGCTGAGCTGCATGCAGAGGAACGACTCACGCTCAGTGATGTATCTGTGACCCCTAACAAGTGTACGGAACGTCTTGGTGCTTGTACCTTGGATGCTGTCGATGCGGAACAGAGCAGTCGTAGCGCAGGCGCCGGCAGGCACAGACTCGCCCGAAAAATACCGTCTGGGGAGGGCCGACGCGACGACTACCGGTACGGGGAGACATTGCGACAATGTAGGACGGAGAAGCAAAGGCACAGAACAGGCACTATAGCATGACTCGCATGGAACGGACGTCAGTGGCCGCTTCAACGCATGACCTCTGCTCAGTCGCTCGACAGACACCGCTGAGCGGGGCCAGGCACAGCGGGCATGGTGGCGAACGCGGGCACGACGTCTGGAGAGAGCGCACAGGCACAGGCAGTCATGGCGAGCTCACTGCTGCAGAGGCTCCTTTGGCCGCACCGCACCTCGCAGGCCTTGTACTGTCATATACTGTACATATCATGGAGAAGTGCTATTTCTTCCTGATGTAACTTTAGGTCAGCTTGCCTCCGCCCTGCGGGCACAACGGTGGGTGCACGTCCCTACGCTCGGTCAACAGCAACGCGCTCCTCCCCCCCCTCCCCTTTCCATACAAGTCCGCATTCCAGCTCCCAGCATCCGCATCTGCATTCGCATTCGCATCCGCGTCACCTGCGACACTACCACCATCACCATACCCTTTGGCACCTGCCTCGCTTCCAATCCCCGCTCGTAGTCACCGCGGCACGCCCCTCCCGGCCTTGAGAAATGTCGTCAACGACGGGCACCAGTGCCAGCGACACCATGTACACGCACCGCATCGTATGGTCAGTCTGCACTTCTGAACTTCCATTCTGATCATACAGGATCGCACAAGGCTCACATTCTCTGCTGTCCGGGCAATGCAGGTCTGGCGGAGCTGACTCGGCAGTCATTGCAACCGGGCAGTTTGACGATTGGAAAGGGACCGTCCTTCTCGACAAGGGCAGCGACGGCAACTGGGCTGCAGATGTGCGCGTCCCTTACGGAGCGAGAGACGTCAACTTCAAGGTGGGTCAGGCGAGATCCGACCCTGCGCGTCGGGCGGTGCACCACCTAGGGTGTCCCTGTGCCTGTCGCGAATTTCGCGCGGAGGAGCCTATGGTCAAGTATGGTGCACTGACACGTCTTGCAATCCCTCTTCCCTAATACGCCGTCCATTCGTTCCTCCTTCCCCATACACCCATCCTTAACGAGCAGTTCGTGGTCGACGGTACCTGGCGTCACTCTGACGACCTGCCAAAGCACCAGGACGAGGGAGGGAACGTCAACAACGTCTTTCATGGTACGCGGGGCCCTGAACATGACGTAGGGCTTTCAATGCGGGCCTAGACTGACACGGCGCGATCTCCTGGGATGCCTTAGTCCCAGCATCCGCCCCAGAGCTTGACAGCACCCCTGATACCAATACGGCTACGGATACAATAACAAGCAATGGCGTCCGTGAGTAGCTCACCCATGTCGTCAAAGCTTCGAGATTCGTTATGACACATTCTGACACGCCCTGTTTTGCTCAGAACTTGCAAAGACGAACGGCAAAGGTGCAGGCTCTGACGCTGACACGGATGCGGACGGCAATGCCGCCGAGGCAGCAGCTGAGGACGCGGCAGATGTGACCGAGCTTGCGTCAACCGGCGTAATGGCACAGCACTCGCAGGAGCAGGAAGAACGGAAATCGTCGTCGAATCTCCCCACAAGTCTGCAGGAGCTCCTCGGCTCGATGAGCGTGAGCAATGGGTCTGGCGATGGTTCTGGCGGTGTCCAGGTGCTCAACGGTAATCGCAGCGGGTACGGCTCGAACGGCTACCAGCAGATCGACATGTCGCACGCGGCCTACATCAAACACCTCGAGAATGCCGCCCGCGCATACCCTTCCCCTTACCTCCTCCATTTCACAGACCCATCCGAGCCAACACCGCCGACGGACCTCCAGGTCGCGTGCGAATACATCACCATCCGCCACGCTGCTTTCATGGACGGTCTCGAGCGTCTGACTGAGCAGGACAAGCTCAAGGGCATTGTGCCCGAACCCATCGGCATACTCAAGATCCTGCCCAAGATCAAGGAAAAGTACCCGAACTGGACCCTCTCAGAGAAGCGCCTTCGCAAGATCATCAAAGACGAGGAAGTGCTTGCGCAAGCAGAGCGGGCCGCCCGACTGGCAGGCGAGCTCGGTGGCGGCAGGTTCCAGGCCGAGGTCGTTCCCGTTTCCAGCATCGATGAGCGTCTCGTCGAAGATCTCAAGGGCAACCCGGCGCTGCAGGCTGCACGCAACAAGGCGGCAGCCAGTGCCAATGAGCAGGAAAAGCGAGAAGAAGCAGCGCGCAAAGCAAGAGAGTCGCTGCTGGGCGCTGAGCTGGGGGCAGACAAGGAGAACACGCTGCCACTGCCTAACACCTCTGGTGGCAGCAAGAAGAAAGGCTCGAAGCGCGCCAAGTCCTCTGCGGCCCCAGTTTCCGGCGTCCTGTCGGCAGTCGGTGATGCAGTCACCTCGGCAGCGGAGACGGCAGCCAGCGCGATCGCCTCCGCTCTGCCCGCCGCGCCCACTAACATCCGAGACGAGCCGAAAGGGCCCACGAACATTGTTGGGGATGTCGATGTCAAATGGTATGACGACGTCAAAGGAAAGGGAGTCATCGCTAGCAAGCGCATCAAGAAGCACACCGTCATCTTCCGAGAGTAAGCTTCCCGCGCTTGCAACCCCATCGCAGGTGGCATTGTTGACGTACTTCTCCATGAACAGGGACGCATTCGTTTTCGGACCGACGAGGACGATACAGAGTGCCATCAACGAAGGCAACGGCTGCGGCTACTGCGGCAAGCTCTTCCTCGGCAAAGCGAGCTCCATTATCGTCCCTTGCACGGCGCACGACAGCATCCCTGCCAATGGCGGGCTGGCACCCACGGCAGCGAATGGGCAAAGGAAGGTCTCCGCAGGCAAAAAGACCACGAGGAGCGTGTCAAGCAGCGGGACTGGTAAGAAGGGGGCCCAGGCCGAGAGTCAGCTGGCAGCAAATGCCGTCCAGGCCGTCGCAGCTGGGAAGGGCTCTAGCTGCAGCCTCAAGTTCTGCAACAAGCTATGCCGAGATCGATGTGAGCCGTCTTGCTTGCGGTCCGGAACGATAGCACAGCAGGACAAGCTGACCGATGTGAGCGTTCTCCTCTGGTCCAATTCGTCCCATAGGCAACGAATCATACAGCAGCCTTCTCTGCCCTGTCGTCAACCCGTCCTTGAGTGCATTCCTCAAATGGAGCGATGAATCAGAGGGGGGCAGCGAAGTCGGGCGACAGGGGTCTCTGGCCGTCTTCAAGATGTACCTGCGCCTCATTGTCGCCTCTCAGCGAGACGGCTTCATGCCGGCGGACGTGTCTGCTGCCTCTTCGGCAATCACGTCCGCGCCACCCTTGTCAGGAAAGGAAATTCTGGAGAGGCTCGAAGCGCTCGCAACCATCAGCGAGCGCACCAGGAAGAAGCGGGAGCTTGGCATGTTTGCCGACATGCAAATGGGCGAGGACTGGCTCACAGGCTTCAGGCTCACACTCGAGGCTCTCCAGCTTCCGGAGAAGTACTACACTCCACACGCCGTCCCCGGCGCTCCCACCGTCGAGAGCAGGCCCGCAAACCCTGGAGAAACGATTCAGAGGGCGCCTGCCGGTGCTCTCCCGGACTGGTACCAGAAGGATCTCCCTGTCGAGCTAACCGACAGGATTTTCGGCTTCCAGAACTTCCTTGTCTGGTGGGGTAGAGTGGGGCTCAACCAGGAAGACGATGGCGGTATCTACATCCTTCACCCCTGCATCAATCACGAGTGCGTAGAGGCCGCGCTCTGTGCCCATTCGCTCCGTTGGCGTGTGTTACGGACTGACACCGGATACCGCATTCCAGCTGCGAGCCCAACGCAACTGTCAAGCGAACGCCATCGATGAACAATGTGGGAGCCAAGGAGGCCAAGCCGTCCAAGATCTACGTCGTCGCTCACCGGGACATCGAGAAGGGCGAAGAGATCAGTGAGTCGCTCGAGCCGTTTTGACGGGCCTGGCGAGTGTATTAACGAAGAGTCCGCCGCGCTTGTCCCGCGACCTACTTTCACAGCCGTCACCTACGTTTCGCCTTCAGCCACCTTCGACCAGCGACAGGGAAAGCTGCGCGCAAGCTACCTCTTCGATTGCTTCTGCGGTAGATGCGTTGCACAGGCAGCAGAGAAGGGCTACACCCTGAAACCGCGAGATGAGGGTGCGTCAGCATTGCCCGGCGGCGAAGACGACAAGGCACAGCCTGCTGCACCCGCTAAGAGCAGCAGCAGTAAGAACAAGAAGAGCGGAAAGGCGAAGAAGAGTGCGGCTGTCCCCGCCTCTTCGTCAGTCAGTGGCGCGGCGGAGTCGACGGGTGACGACACCTCGCGACCGCAGACAATCCAGGAGCAAGAGCAGGAGCTGTTTGGGGACGACTCGGAAAGTACCACGCCTTGGTACGAGGATGCCTGAGCAGTCGGCGACAAGAGCAGCTGAGCACTTGAACGAAGGACTGCCCGTCACCGGACAAAGGGAAGTACACGACCGCATGGGCTACATACGTCGAAGCACGATTTCGTAGAACAAGCAAAGAGAAGCAGTTCGGACGCGCAAAGAATCAGAATAAAAGGGCCACCCAATGGCCACGAGCGATAAACCGCGCTTGAACCGCAAGATTGGACCAAATACCGGCCTTCAACAGAATGGAACGCAGGAAGCCATTCAAACTACAAGCCCGGCTCCTGCGATGCAATCACCATCGAAAGGCACGCGCCTGCAGCCTTTCTTTCCTTTCCTCTCCTTCAATCGCAATCTTACTTTTTCGTTGAGAATCTCCAAGCACTTCCATACCAAAATTGGCGAGACGAGCTCCGCCCTACAATCCGTCATCCAATGCTCCGACGCGAGAAAGCTTTCCACGTCACTCCTTCCGTCCATTTGTGTTTGCTGCTTGTTGTAGGGTAGCGACATTGCAGACCGTTCAAGGAAGCACAACAGGGACAAACATCAACAGCTACCAAGTCTTTGCGATCTTCAACCTTTGCTCAGGCAAAATTGCGAGCAATGATGTCCTTGCATCAGAGGCTCACGAAGTCTACAGGCGACTTCGCGGAGAAGCAGACAGGCGCGAAGCGAGGAAGAGCATCGCGGATGGCGACAAAGTGTTCGGCAAGAGATGAAGAAATGCAAAGTAGGTAGGCATGGGCGAAAGGAGTCAACAGGAACGAACGCAGATGTGAGTATGGCATGGAGCTCGTTCCCTTGCAACGCTAATGAGGGGTCATGGTGGGAGCGGTCTTCAACAAAGGCGTTTCGGTAGCGGGAGCATCGTAGAAACAACAGACACTATTCTTCTCTTCTCTCTCGGCCCTTCGTAGAACAAACCTCTTGCCCGTGATGTCAGACCGAGACACGCCAGACCGGGCCGAATCGGCGGGGAGAACAGTAGGGGAATAAAAGTGCCGAGGTGGCTGAGTGAAGCGGGGAATCGACGGGTTGATGTGCCGTTGGTGGGAGAGGATTGGCAGAGGCAGGACGAAAACAAAGCGCGGCGTGAGGAACGGAAAAGAGCAGGTGCGATTACTCGCTGTCACCACCCTCTGCGGCAGGGGCAGTCCAGGTACCGTTCTTCTGTGAACGGGGAAGAGCGTACGTGTGGAGGCAGGCCATGGGTTGAGCCATCAGCGACTCGTCATGTAGGGGTTGGCAGAGGCCAGACACGCACGTAAGCGGTGTTCTCCTGGGCGTATCGCTGCTTGTCCTGCTCTGCCTTCTGGCTGTACGGCTGTGGCGTAGGAAGGAAGGGGAGGGTGGATGTCCAGGTCAGTCATTGGCATACAGCCTTGGAGCTCCAGAAGACAGAGAAGGGCACAACACTCACTGCCTTGTCGTCCTCGGAAAGCTCCTTCCACCTTGCGCCGAGCAGCTTGCCCATCTCGCCGAAAGTTGCGGTCGGGTTCTCCTCCTTGACAACAGGCTGTAAGGACGCGGGAAAGTGAATTAGCACCATGACGTACAATAGAGCAGGCGTGTGCCGAAACTTACCCTCTGCTCATTGCAGAAGAGCATGTATGCGGACTGTGCCTTCTTGGGCGCGTCGGGCTGTCGGAGGATGGGGATGGCAAAGGGGCAGGACGGTGTTAGAACGCTCCGCACCATTTTTGCAATGCATCAGTCAATGCACTCACGTCCTTCTTAGCTGTAGGCGGAACAGGCAGCAGGAGCAGTCAAGGTCCACAGGGTAAGGAGGAAGGAAGGGTCAGCCGAATCTGTCCTCGTCTAGGCCCTTCCCCGCTCCGAGGAGGAACAGCAGCGAGCGAAGAGAACGTACTCTTCTTCGTGACCTGCATGAGGGAGAGAGGGAGCCACACGACAGTCAGCTATGTGGTTTCATTCTGCATGATGCAGGCCCAGAGCCTGCAACCATGCTCGGGCAGGAGAGGCGCAGGCGATGACTCACGCGCTTGGCACCGGATGCTGCTGCCTTTGCCATTGTGTGAGGTTATGTGTATGTGAGTGTTGTTGGTAGTGAGTCTGTGTGTGTTGTCGTCGGTGTGTTGGAGTGAAGTCAGAGGAGGGGAGGAAGAGGGGAGGCGAAGGCCAGAAGGCGGAGGTCGACGCGTCGAGTGTTGTTGTTCAGCAGCGGCGGCGGCGGGGGGGCGGCGAGGGGCGTGGGCGAGGGCGAGGGCAGGAGAGGCATGGGCGAGAGCGAGAGCGGGCAGGATGGAAAACAAACGGAACACAGAGCAACAGCGTCAGCACGAGCACAGGGAGCGACAGATGGTGTTAATGGAGGAAGTAGCGCCAGTATATTGTTGCATTGTCGTCCATTCTCCCCTTCCCCTTCCAGGCCCCCGCCGTCTCCGCTCCCACCGTGAGTGGAAGTGGGCGACAGGGCTCAAACGACATTCGGAAGACGACGAATGAGACAGCGCAGACGAGAGACGGTGTGTGCCCTTGTAGACAGTGCTGTGTCTGGCAGTGAGGATGGGGTTTATTCGATGGATGGATGGACGGCCATTGTGCCCAGACGCGTGATCATGCGCGTCTGCGGACGCCCCTTGCTCCCTCTCTCTGCTGGGCAGGCTCACCTTGGTACGCTGCTGCTGCTGGGTGGTGCTGGGAGTGAGGGGAGGGAGAGCCAGCGGGTCTGGCGGGCAGAGGAGGGAGGCAGGGGGGAAGGGCAGGGGCGGGGCGAGCGCACCGCCGGCGAATCAGGCGGCAGCGCGTGCAGCCCTGGAAGACGGCATTGACCACCCCGCAAGAAGCGATATAGGCAAAGTAAGCTGGTAGAGAGTTACACATGCATGTAGACTACAGTTTGGTAAACTCTGCTCGGCTCTAGCTTGCCTACACGCAAAGCGCAGATTCAGCCCTGTCATCGCCCTGTAGTACGCCCGATGTCGCATCGACGTCACGCGACTCCATACAGGCCGCCAGGAAGGCAGTGCAGAATACAGCACTCAGACGGCAGAGTAGCTTCTGTATAAATAAGACTCGTAATGGAATCTCCGCGAGCGCTCGCAGCTGCGCTATCCATGTCGACCCTCCTGATCTGGCCATCCAGCGTGCTGGACGGGTGCTCAAGTCGGGCACGTGGAGCCCGGAGGCAAGGGTGCGTCACACATCGCGGAAATGATGAGCGATGGGTCGAGGCGACGAGCAGTCTTCTGGTCTCCAAGCTATCTGCTACTGCTCTGCTGCTGCTGCTGCTGTAGAGAGCCAGATCTATGGGCCCATGACCGTTGCACGTCAGCATCAGTCGACATGACCTGTGGATGCCGATCCTGTCCATTTGTAGGCCTGCAGCTGGGCGATGCAGCTCGGGCTTAGCAGCTGGGTGCTGTATGCATGCAAAGACCTGTATCTTCCTCTGTGTACTGTTATTCGCGTGCATGCCGGTCGTTGTGATCCAAACCAGGTGTGGCTGCCTCCCTCTGCCGCCATCAGGACTCTCTCTCAGGTGCCCCTTTCGCTCTCTCCCCAACCCGGCAGTGGCGCATCAACACCTCGAGCAGCAGCAGCGCACGCATCTGTCAGCCCTATCTCACCCTCCACACCTTTCTAGTCACCATGTCTGAGCAGGAAGGCGGCGCCGTCCCTGCGGCCCAGGTAAGGAGGAGCGGGAGCGGGAGCTCACCTCCGAATGACGCACAGACGTCTGCCATCCGCGCTGCGACCGCTAACGCGCCCACTCACTCGCGTGTCGATCCTATGCACTCGCACAGAAAGGATCATGGACCAGCTTCTTGAAGTCGCTCGCGTCCTTCAGTGGCGATATGAGCAGCATGACTGCTCCGTCGTTCATCCTGTCACCCGTGTCCCTGGTCGAGTTCAGCGCCTGTGAGTGCACCGCGTGGGGGAGACTACGGCCCAGCCCACTGGCCTCCAGGCGGTTGGGGCGGCCATATATGCGGAGGGCCGCGCATACTGACTCCGTCCCTATATGCACGCATCTCACAGACTGGGGCGAGCCGTCCGATGAGCTCGCGGCCATCTCGTCCGGCGCGACGCCAGAGGAGCGAATGCTCCGCGTCGTGCGCTGGTTCATAATGACACTCAAGGTGAGTGAGGCGACCCTGCGCTGGAAGCAGCTCGGTGTCGTATTCATCTGAGTATATGACCCAATCATCACCGTCTCCCCTTGCGATGACTTACTTGCCAATCCACCTTGTCCGTCCCCGGGGTGTCGATTCTAAAAAGGGCTCTTACACCCGGCGAGAGACGACGACCGGCTCGGAGAAGAAGCCACTCAACCCCATCCTCGGAGAACAGTTCTTTGGCCATTTCGATTCACCCACGTCTGGAACACTTCATCTGACAGCCGAGCAAGTCTCGCACCACCCGCCTGTCACTGCCTTCCGCCTCGCCAATCCGGAAAAGAACGTCATTCTCGATGGCCACTTTGCCCAAAAGACGACCTTTTCCGGCAAGAGTATCATGGTCAAGCAGGTCGGGCATGCCATTGTCAAGGTGCAGACTCCGGAGGGGACAGAGGAGAGCTACCTCATTACGCTGCCAAAGCTCCGGATCGATGGCCTCTTCTTTGGCTCGCCATAGTGAGCGACATACGCTGCTGTTTGGCTTACATCACCGAAGCATGATTCCTGACGCCAGAGTCGCATCGCAGCATCGAGCTCGTCGAAAACTCGTACATCCAGTCGAGTTCGGGATGGCACACCAACATCACCTACAAGGGCAAAGGATATCTTTCCGGAGCTGCGCACCGCTTCCTCGCCAATGTCTCATCGCACCCTTCCTCCCCACCAGCGCACATCATTGAGGGCTCTTGGATCGCTCAGAGCAAGTACACAAAGTCAAGCATCCGGAGCAACGATGGTGCCGTCTTTGCCGATGCATCGCGAGATGACGACACACCAAAGAAGGAGGTCCAGGTTGCGCCTATTGCCCAGCAGGGCGAGCTCGAGTCCCGCCGTGTATGGCAAGATGTCGCGGACGGCATTCGCAAGGGTGACTTCGAGCAAGCTGGCTCGGCAAAGAGCAAGCTCGAGAATGAGCAGCGAGCCAAGCGCAAAGCGGAGAAAGAGCAGGGTACGACGTACCAGCTAAGGTCATTCGAGCCCGTCGCCGACGACCCAGAGTGTGAGTCCGCATGAAAGGACCGCCCTTGCCCGGGCTTGGCTGATCGCCCTACTGCGACACACAGATCGCAGACTCGCACAGATGTTTGCATACCAGCCAGCCTCCGAGGAGGGATACCTCTTCAAGGGCGCTGCATAAGCGTCGCACCACTCACGATTACCGACAGACTCGGCTACCCGTGGCTAGCTCTCCAGTCCTTTGCATACCAGCTACTCATGTACGAAGTAGGCCCGCGCGGCCTAAGCATACCCAAATGGCACCGCTATTCGTGCGCAGTCTATAACGATCTCGCCGCTACTCACCTCCATTGCCTGGGTCCAATCAGTCTTGTCCCCCCAAGACGGCTGCGTTGCGCGCACGTCTTCCACCACTAGTGGCACAGGTCTTGCGTGCATTGGGCGAGACTAGCAGTTGTGTGTTAGATCGTCGTAACGCGTGCTTGCTGCTTTCCGACAAGCCGATTGGGAGTGACTGCACGTCGCCCTAAATAAGATCTATAGCTTGCTGCACCTCACATCTCACCGAAGTGGATCCCGCACATATCAATGCCCTTCTGCCGCCAAGGTGAGCGCAGCAGACATGTATCCCTGTGTCTCTTGTACATGGGCGAGCGAGCCTGCGAATGCTTGTCTGCAGAATGGCACATGTTTGCCACCCTCCGACCGACGTCACTTCTGGCTCGCACTCGACGCAGTCTCCTAGATCTGGCCCCCGCCCAAATCGCCTTCAGAATTGCTTACAACCACAAGCAGTCTCGCATACAAGCGACCATGCCGGCTCGACGGAAGCGCTCCTCATCTTCCCTGTCGTCCGTCTCTCGTGAGGCCCACGAGTCCGCCGAGATCGCAGCTGCATCGCCAAAACGCGCAGCGGGTGGAGAAGCGTCTTCCGCAAAGAAAGCTTCGAAAGCTTCGCCAAAGTCGACGAGGGCCACAACAGTGAAGAAGGAAGAGATCGATGAGGATGCGAAGCCCGTCTCCGCTCCTAGCACACCGGCCCGGAGGTCTACGCGATCCACAGCCACGCCGGCCTCGAAAAAGGTCAAACTCGAAGATGGCGCCGACGATGCGGAGGATGTCGAGGTAGCCAAGTTTCACGAAGAAGACGAGGACGAAAAAAAGCCCAAGCGAACTCCCCGTGCAACTCCCGGAACACTAGCCAAAAAGCTCAAGCAGCTCGAAGCCTACCTCCAGACTCCCTTCCCCGATTTCTCAGGTCCCACTCCCGAGCAGTGTCAAGAGGTGGAAGACGCCTTGTCTAGCGTTCACGGCAAGCCGAGCCGGCCAGATAAGCTGGAAGACCGCGAAGGTGCTGCGGCCGGCTGCGGAGCTGTGCCAGACGTGCTGGATGCCCTCGTTCGCACGATCCTCAGCCAGAACACCACGAGCGCCAGTCAGTCGCCTCGCAAATCCTGCATTCAATCACTCCGCCATTAGCTGAAGCATGTTCGAGCAGACTCAACGCGAGCAAAAGAAGCCATGGACCAAAAGTACGGGCGCGGCAACTATGTGGCGGTTCATCACGCTTCGCTAGGTGATCTTGCCGAGACCATCGCGTGCGGTGGTCTGGCCAACAACAAGAGCAAGGCTATCAAGAAGGTCATCCAGCACCTCGTCGACAAGCAGATGGCCGAAACCGACATCAAGGAAAGCGAAATCACCCATGTCAGCCTGGATTATCTGCACGATATGAGCGATCTCGATGCCATGAAGGAACTCGTCAGCTTTGATGGCGTTGGGCCCAAAACCGCTAGCTGTGTCTTGCTGTTTTGCCTGTAAGCAGCGGTCTCCCTTGATTGTGGCGCACACCCTTCTGACCACCTCTGCTTCGTTTCCGCGTGCTCAGAGGACGCAATTCCTTCGCGGTTGACACGTAAGCTCGTTAATCTGCAATTGACCAGAAGGAGGGCTTACGGTCCCCGCTCTGCTCTTTCCACGTCCGCTAGGCACGTCTTTCGCATTACGAAAGCACTGGGATGGGTACCGCAGAAGGCGAACCGCGAAACGACCTTTCAGCATCTGGACGTGCGCATACCCGCTGAGAATAAGTATCCTGTACGTGCTGCAAGCTAGACGCTGGCAAGCGCCACCGAAGATCCGCTCTTGCCCATGCCAATTGCTACTCCATCCCCGCATTCAGCTCCACTCCCTCTTTGTGCGACACGGACGTTCTTGCAGACTATGCTCTGCTAACGGTAACATCACCGAGACAGAGGTCGACAGCGCTAAGTGCCCCATCAAGCATATCCTCAAGAGGCAGAGAGGCAAGAAGAGCGGTGTCAAGGAGGAGAGCAGCAGGATGGAAGACGACAGCGATGACGACGACGAAAGTCTCGTCATGCCAGGAGAAGTGAGGGATGTAGATGAGGAAAAGGGCAAGCCGCCTATGGGTCCGCCTGCCGGAGCCATCAAAACGGAAGAGGTGTGAGAAGCCTGTTAGAAGCCTCTTGCGCATGATTCGGGCGTGCGGTGGCGAAGAGAGGAAGGCAATCGTGTAACTGCGCTGCCCCTCCCACTCGGCGCTCCCGGCAATGCCCCGACCAGTTTTGTCGCTGTTTCGTTGCAGCGCCATTTTTGCCCTCATCATGCCCTCATCACTATCGGACACAGTAAAGGAGGACGTGCAGCCGCTCTATCATTGATCTATTGTACCTTCTTTTTGCCCTTGCCCTTTTCGTCATGCTCCTTGATTCCGAGCCAGAGGAGCGAGAAGATGAACCACGCAACGACCATGCTACCGGCAGTGACGTAGTACGGCATGGCACCCGTAATAAAGCGCTCGTATTCGTCGTGCCGAAGCGGCGTTATGCTGATCTGCAGCTTCTCTTCGATCCAGGTCATGCCCTGCCGCTTGTGGTCGACCAGAAGCGTGAAGACGCCGTGCCTGTCTGGCAGACGGAAAGTGGCGGTGTAGGCTCGAGAGCTGGAGGAGCGATGGCCGACTTCGAGGGACGGGGTGAGCGGAATGCGAAGGTGCGGGTCGAGCATGGTTACCTCGAGCTGCAGGTCGGTAATGCTAGCAGGTGGCGTCCATCGCTCTCCATTCCACTCGCTGAGCACCAACTCGTACACCATCTTCTCTCCAATCCTGTACTGCTCCTTCATCTCCTTCGTGCCTTCCTGATCCTTCTTAGCGAAATGCCGGGACTCCTCGACCTTCACAATGCCCTTTTCACCGAACACCCATTGCGTAATGTCGCGGATGAAGGCCTCGTTGGCCGTCTCGGCAGACGAAAAGTCGTTCCTGAAGAGATCAACAGACCCGCTCCAGACAATACGGCTGTTGAGTCGGGTTTGGAAGCCCGAGACGAGCTTTGCTGCCTCCCCTGCGACCAGCGGGCCTCCTTCAACTGGTGTCGGGATTGACGTGCCGGACGTGGTGTCCACTGGGTACGAGGTAGAGGGGGCGCGCAGGATGGGAATGAGGAGCGGTAGATCGATTGCCTGGTGGACTAGACCGGAGTATCGGATCGGCCGCTGAGCGGTTGCCGTCTTGCCTGAAACAATGGACGATACGCTATCCATCGAATCGTAAACGGGGTAGGTGGAAAAGGTGAGGGCCGTAGGAATGTCAACTGCTCTCGAAGCGGCAGATGCTGCGCCTGCTGACCCAGCAGCAAGGTTGACTGGGTCGTAGAGGGCTGTGCCCTGCTCATCGAACTCGATGCTGAACTCTCGTGCAAAGTCCCGCCAGACCTCGCTCACGCCGGATGACAGGGCGATGAGGAGATTACCAGATGAGCTGTCTGGCGTGACGGAGGTTAGGTAGGAAAAGAGGGCTTGTGGTGAGAGGTCGGCAGGAAGGGCTGAGGATTGGGGAGGGCAGGCAAAGGGTACGCGCCACGGAGCGGATCACAGGTCAGGTCAGCAGGTGCGCGCCCAGCCTGGAGGGAGGGAGAGGCCATTGCTCACTCTTCGCACTCGGTGCAAAGAGGATCGCCCCATCGAACTGGTTGCTCTCGTAGCGGGTCAGAAGCTGTGAATCGCTGGGCTTTGCGTCCCTGATGTCGCGGAACGTCAAGGAGTACCCTCGGGCTGCGGACGACAGCGCGCAGAGCGTTGTCAGCAGCAAGCAGGCATGGACGAAGAGAAGAGGAGTCCGCTGGAGCGAGCGGCTCACCTTCCAAGCTTGACCAGAAGCTCGAATATGCTTCTTGCTGTATGTCTGCCCCATCCGTAACAACGAGGAGCCTCGCGTCCCCGTAAGCCGGGCGGGCGGACGCCGTCGAGACCAAGCCAGCGACGACGAAGGCGGCCGCAGCGAGTACGCAGGGCCAGCGCAGAAGCAGCGACGGCATCTTCATCTGAACGCGCATCTCTGCTGGGCGTTGTGCGGTGGGTCGTCGTCCAACGGGAATCAGTGGGCAAAGAGCACAAAGTCACGCCTCCGTCGCATCTCTGCCCCTCACCATCAGCTGCCTTGAATCATCATCGCAATTCTCAGATATGCAGGCAACAGCATTGAGATGCAAGCGCTCAGCCTGGAAAGGTGCGGATGAGCGAAAAGCATCTCTCCGCGGCCGAGGCTGGCTAGACTGACTCCCATCTGTGTGCAGGTCCCTTCTTCACGTCGTTCCCTCAGCTCGCACAAGCGCAAAAGACGGGCAGCCCCCGGCCAGGAACAGGCGGCGCACCTCCAATCTCTACGACAAGCAGAGCAACAACGGTTCTCCCTAACTTTGTCGGGTGGGTTGGCGCGCTTCTCTGCGCAAAGAGCTCCCTTCGTCCTTTCATCCTTCAGGCGCGGATTCTGACGTCCCTGCATCTCGCTTTCAGCTTGAGGATGCTCGTGCACAACGGCAAGAGCTACACGCCAGTCAACATCACGCCAGAAATGGTCGGCCACAAGGTGGGCTCTCCAGAACGGCGCTGCTCGACTCGGCCCAGTGCTCCGGCTGAGATCGCCCCTTCAGCTTGGAGAGTTCGCGCCAACCCGCAAGCCCTTCAGCTACAGACAGACCAAGAACAAGTAGCAGAGCGAGGCTGGCCATTCAGTAAATCGGTCGCCTACTCATCTGTTGTTGTCTACATGTGCGAAGACTGCAATAAACGTATTTGCCACGAACCCGCAGGCCGCTGTTCTAAAGTAGCGTTCTGGAAACGGGGAATGTGCGAGGGCCCGTATATCTGCCTCTACACAATTCCCGACAGAGCATACGCCTCTCCGCATCAATGAGCCGCAAGGGTCTTCAAAGCTGCTACCACGTCCTCAGGACCTTTCAGGCGCCACCTCGCCTCCCGCTTCTTCTCACCCACGCTGATGGTGACGACCTTGTCTAGCGCCATCTCTTCGAGCCAGCCGCACAAACGCTGGTCCTCCGACATGGAGAGCACATAGTCGTAGCTTTCCAGGAGCTTCTTGCTTGCTTCCACTTTCGTGATCTCTTTCGCAAGAGACGGATGCCTGTCGGGCAAGACTCCGTCTGCTGCAGTCATGCCTTCTTTGAGAGCATGCGCGTCTCCAGCACTAGCCGGTGCATCATCCTCCCGCTCGATGGCCTCGTCCCGCTCCTCCAGAGCCGTCTTGACGTAAATGTTCTCGGCAGGCAGGTCGACAAAATCATCAGATTGCAGAATGTGCGCGACGGCAATGGCTCTCCCAGCCTTGCGAGGAAGGATCAGGAATGAAGTTGCGCCCGGAAAAAGCTGAAGCCCGAAACGCTCTCCGAGAGAGTCCTGGAAACAGAACGACCAGCCGCAGCCTTAGCCGTAGCCCGTGACACGCCGTGCATGCAGGCACACGCACCATGATGTGATTCTGGACTTCTGCAGCTTGTCGACGAGCCCACTTATAGGCCTCATTGCCGATCCCGTTCTCGTACCTTGGTGCTTCGTCCGTCTGAGCTGCTTCGCTGTCTTGACCGCTCAAGATCCCTTGCGATCCATGACCGTTCGTGTTGGCGTATCGCCAGACGATGGAAAGACCTCGGTCGTCAACAAAGGATCCCGGAGTGCGCCGCTGATAGTATTCCAGTATCTCTAGCACAGGCTGGCGCCAGGACTCGTGCGTTCCCTGAATAAGCTTGTGCCATGTTCTCCGGAGCTCCCCGGATGTCCCTTTCAGCGGTAGTGAGACGAAACAGCCATTCTCGGCCCTTGGATAAGGGCAGAGCCAAGTAAGCGCATGCAACCTACGCATTACCGAACATCGGGTCACGCGCGAGCCAGAGCACTCACACAAAGCCGATCTTCGGGAGGCTGTGAGCCAGGTCTTGCAGGTCTCCGACGGACCTTCCACTCATGATGTACACGGTATTCTTGGGATTGCTTGCCAGCTCGGTGAGTACTGCCTGGACGTCGGTACTCAGAGCCGCCGTCCTTTG
Organism: Symmetrospora coprosmae; assembly: GCA_008802785.1. NCBI lineage: Eukaryota > Fungi > Basidiomycota > Cystobasidiomycetes > Symmetrosporaceae > Symmetrospora > Symmetrospora coprosmae. The sequence continues at coordinate 26,143 of VUYT01000057.1, read as the reverse complement.
TCGCCCAGATGCCTGGAGATCATCATCGCAAAGGGTGCCCTCGAAGTCGAGGAGCAGAAGGCGCTTGGCCGAAGCATCGAAGGAGGCAGACGCGAGGGAAGCATTGAAGGCTGGAGGAAGTCCATCGTGCTGTGATCCCAATGAAGGCGTACTTGCGGGTTTCGTCTTTACGTCCACAACTTCTCGCTGCAGAGCGTGCAAAAAGCCAGTGCACCAGTGCTGCGCTGTCTGAGACCAGACGTGGCGCTCTAGGTCTCGCCAGCGTGAGATCTTCTCCTGCTCGGGCATGACAAGAGCTTCGTTGATGGCGCGGGCACACTGCAGCTTGTCGTAAGGGTTGATGGGCAAGCATCGTTGCTGGAGGAAAATGCCGGCCGTCTGGTCAGCATTGCCTGCAGCTGCTGGCCTCCGTCAACTGTAGCTATATGGCTGCTAGTACTCACGAAGCCTGCTCGACTGTACGAACCCGTGAACTCGGAGAGTATTAGTGGACCCCAAGAGCCGGTCTGGCATATGATGAACTCGTGAGAAGTGAGCTGCAGATGAAGCGAGTCAGCTAGGCTCACGGCGCTCAACAAACAAGTACTGCGAGCTTACATTCATGCCTTCACGGAGACTAGCGTTGATGAAAGCGTCTGCCACGGTGAGGAGTGCTAGGTACTGGGAGAAGCTGACATCCTGGTGCAGGAACACAACGGGTTGGCTAGCCGTCGATAGAGTCAGCTGTGCTCCTTTGACACGGCACCAAGACGCCCTCGCTCACTAGGTGAAGTTCGAGAAGCGAGCATTGATTCGCGAGACGACATCCATGACCGCGACCTGCTTCTCGTTCTCGGTGCTCGTTGCCATCGCCACCTGGATAAGTACGACCTTGCCCTGCCATTCGGGGTAGCGCTCTAGGAATGCTTCAAAGGCAACCAGCTTTTGCCGAACACCCTTGATCTCGTCGAGCTTGTCGCGGGCGATGAGAATCTTCTGGCCCGCGTATCTCTCTCGTAGCGTACTAACCCATGCCGTGACTTCCGGGTCCTCCTTGCGATCGTGAAGCGCTTTGACATCGATACCGATTGGGAAGACGCCCACCTTGGCAAATCCGCTATCGAGCTGAATGCCTTTCGGTGTAGCTTCGACCGATAGAAGGCGCTGGCACGTCTGGCGGAAGTGACGAGCGGTATTGTACGTCTGGAAGCCGACCAGGTCGGCGCCCAGAATGCCTTGTAGCAGCTCCTTTCGCACAGCGAGGCAGCGAAAGATTTCGGACGAAGGGAACGCGATGTGCCTGACATTGAGGCAAATGAATTAAGCAATGCCAGCGGGGAGGGGGGTGTCGCGCTTGAAGCGGGTACCCACAGGAAGAAGCCAATGGTTGCCAATGGGAGCTTGGCCCGAATCATCTGAGGGACCAGCAGGAGATGGTAGTCATTGACCCAGACTGCGGACGCACAGAAGGAAGGTGACACTTTAGAGATGCCCTATAACGCATTCGTGAGCCCGACTTACTCAGATCGCCATCCTGATAGATCTCGACCACCTTGTCGGCAAACGCCTGGTTCATGGCGACGTAATCCTTCCAAGCCGGGGACTCGTATGCCTTGGTCTGCGAAGGTCGTCAAGTAAATGCTTAAAGTCTGACAGCCTCCAGGGCAAACTGCTTACTTTGTGAGCATCGTGAATCTGGTAGTGGAATGTAGGCCAGAGGTTCTGCTTGCAGAACTTGTCATAAGCCGGCTCGAGCACATCATCTTCGACCCAGACGACGGCCGAGTGCCTTTCGTCTTGGTATCGTTTCGCCATGGTCTTCCTGAGTGACTCGTCAAAGTCCTCAATACTGCAGCCAGGTGTGCCAACCCAGGTGCATTGACCAATGGCCGCCTTGACACCGGGCACTCCTGAGGACCGAACAGCTGCTGATGGTGTTTCGGCGTACTTGGCCGGGACGGGCTCACTGGTCGTGCGGACGTGAACGTCCGTGATGGATCGAACGGCATTCTGAAGACCGCCGTTGCCATGCGGGTTGTGCTCGAAGTGAAAGGGTGGAACGTCGTTGTGAGCGCCCAGGCTGCTCGAGACGATGGAAGCTGCCAGGCCGGCGTCCAGAGTCGAGGAGGAGGACCGGCGGCGGTGGTCGCCTCTGCCTTTCCTGGAGAAGGCACGCTGTAGGACCGGTGTTGACCCAGAAAAGGAGACAGTGCGGGACGCCGAAGATGAGGAGCGCCTCCGCATGTGCGGGGAACCGGTTGGTGTCGAAGGGGACGCGTCATCCCCAAGCTTGCCAAGGTAGCTCCCGCCAGGAGACGGTGGATCGGCTGGGATTTTCTCCGGGATCGAACCGGTAGTTCGGACAGGCTTGGTCGAGCCGCTTGTCTGAGGCAGCTGTGTCGCTTTGGAGGACGCGGCCGCGGCTGTCAGCCTTTCCAGCCTGTCCTTAAGGTTGAGTGACAGAGGCGACGGGCCCGTTCCTTCGCTCGTGAGCCTGTTCACGACTGGTCTCTTGGCCGCTATGGAAGACTGAAGCGACGGAGTGGCAGCTGAAGAAGCTGCAGGAGCGGCTGCGACGCTCAGCTCGAAGGGATTGGCGCCCAGCTCGAGGTCGCTGGGCGTGACCTTCGGAGTCGCGGCGCCCAAGGCTCCTGTCTGCCTGGCCTGAAGGTCCTGCACGATGGAAACATTCCTCGACATGCCTGGTCTTAGTGCCCGAGCTGCGGGAGTGTTCGTGCCAGGCGCTCCTGCATTCCCCTTGTCCGGCAGCATGCTGCTGACCATGGAGGGCAGAGTTCCGAGGTTCAGACCAGGTAGTAGTGAAGACTCTGAAGCGGTACTCGACTCTGACTGCTTGGTCTCGGCAGCGCCTGCAGGGGATTGTGGGGTGGTCTGACCCGACACAATGGGCGACAGAGCGCCGGGACCTCTGGAAGGCGCGCGTGCAGGCGTGCCGGGGACGGACTGGCTAGACGGGAACGGTACCCGTCCATCGTTGCTACCAACGGCGTCATTCGAGCTCTGGGCGTGCTCGAATGGCAGCTTTGTGCGGTTCGCTGCGGAGATGGTCGCTCCGGTCACAGTGTGTTTGGTTCGCTCGGGCGACGAGTTTGCGCTTCTTGACGAAGGAAGGTGAGGCGTCTGCAGCGGTGTCTGCTCGCCAAATGCAGGTATCTCCGGCCTGGGGTGGATGTGCGCAGGCAACCGCCGGTCAGTCAAGCATGCCGCGCAAGCCGCTGGAGACTGGCCGGCGACCAGTTCTGGCTTGAGCTGGCCAGCTGGACACACTGCGACATACAAGAAGAGACTCGCAATGAGGACGCGTGGTCCGAGCTTCTTGGAGGATGCAGCCATGCTGTGCAATCGCCTGCCGTTTGGTTGCAGCAGGGGGGTTGCCGAGCTGCGGCCAGGTACAGGGGCGGGACACAGCAAATGATGTGCGAAAGTCAGCGGGCTTGCGGAAGGGCGCACTGCAAGGACAGACTGCATCCACTATTGCAGACTCACCTTGCGCGCTATAGACGATATTGCCCTGCTCGAGTACTGCTGCTGTCGTGCAGAGTTGGATGGAAAGATGGAAGGCAGTCCTGCTCAGGCACACCTCCCCCCCTTTGACGAACCTTGCTGCAACGCAGGCCGTCCGCGACGTCATGTCTCGGCGCGAGCACGAGGAAGATTGATGCGGCAGACCAGCACGCGTCCTCAGTATAGCACTGCAAGCCACAATGCACTGCAGCACAGTCATATCAAGCCCTCTTCGTGCAGTGAAAAGCCCGAGACGCCCACGCACGCCACGCCACGGCGAGGTGGAATAGCACGTGAGCCTAGGCCCGCCTCGGGCCTCGAGGGAGGTCTTGACGCAGTGATGCTTCCTCAGCCATAGCAGAGCAGGGAAGTGACAGCGGGCGGAGAGGTAGCCGTACGCAAGCTCACTCTACGTCGCGTAGTGGATACGGCCTTCGTCAACGAGGTACTTGATGCCAGGCTTGACCGAACAGCTCCTTCGCGACCCCTCTCCCCATCACCCTCCCCAGTGCCGCGTCGCGATCTCACGCAGGCTGCTTCTTCCCCCCTTTTCACACTCACAAGACACAATTTTGCAGACAGAGATTCACCCTGTACTGTGCCTTGACAGAGCGCAAGCCATCCATCACTACGTCGTAGTTGCTTAAGCCATGGCCGCGAACGTCAACGCCGCCACTCCGTCGGCCTCGCTGCGCCAGATCTCAACCGATGAGCTCGAGAGAGGACTCAGCTCCATCAGGTCGACACCCGCAACTGGCCGCTTCTCAAACTGGGCAGGCACATACTCGTGCACGCCCAATGCCATCTTCCGCGCGCAGAATGAGGAGCAGCTCCGCTATCTCATCGAGCTTGCGAAGCGCCAAAAACGAAAGCTTCGGCCATTCGGGGCTGGCCACAGCCCGAGCGATCTCGTCTGCGTCACAGACGAGGATTGGCTGGTCAACCTAGATGCTCTGGACAAGGTCTTAGAGGTGAGCAGCGACTTACCGTCTAAAGTCCCCGCGCTCTCCGTTCAGTATGTGACCTTACCTGCCCCTTCTTCACGTGCCGTCTCACAGATCGACAGCGAAAAGCATCTGGTGACGGCGCAGGGCGGCATCCGACTAAAGAACTTGCACCCTATCCTTCGAGAGCACAATCTCGCTATATCGTCGCTCGGGTCCATCTCGGACCAGTCGCTCGCCGGCGCCATCTCGACCGCCACTCACGGCGCTTCGTACAAGTATGGCAACCTGTCGAGCATGGTCCGCTCCATCACCATCATTCTCGCAGACGAGGACGTCTCTGTAAAGACCGTCGACAAGAACAATGACCCAGACCTGTTCCAAGCGGCCCTCTGCTCTCTGGGCATCATTGGCATCATCACCCGGCTGACCATCGAGTGCGAACCCGCCTTCAAGCTAGAGGAGGAGATCTTCAGCATGAAAGTGGATGACTTCGTTCGTGCACTGTCCGACGGGCACGAGGGTTCCCTGGCGGAGAGCGCCCAGCACGTCAGAGCCTGGTGGCATCCTCAGGCGCGGGAGATTAAGGTCTCCCGCATGAACCGGACCAACAGGCCTGTCACTGCCGGGTCCTGGTCACCCTTCACATGGGCCAAGAACTGGATCCGAGACAGCGCCCTTGGGTACCACTGGCACCAGATCGGACTCCTGATAGGTCGAGTCTGGCCCGACTACCTCATTACACACGCTCGCTTCCTCTACTTTGCCGCTGGCAAGCCTGGTGGTCCGCTCGACACGATGCCTCGCCGTGCTTTGTCAGACAAAGCGGCATCCGATAAGCTCGACCCATCATATCCCCGTTGCTCCGTCACGACAGAGCGCGTGGATCACTCGGTGGCCATCTTCAACTACGATTGCCTCTTCCCTCAGTACACCTACGAAGGAGTCGTGCCCATCGAGGCGACGGCGGCCTGCATTACCGAGATGCAGCAGTGGCTCGAGGGAGAAATGAGCAAAGAAGGAGGCCTGCGTCACCACTTTCCCATCGAAGTCCGCTTCACGGCTGCCGATGATGTGTGGATGAGCCCTACAAATGGGATGCGTGGTGCTTACCTGGGCATTGTGCAATACAAGTGTGTTCACGTCCGGCTTTGCATCCGAAAAGACGGTGGAGCTGATGCCTCCCTTACGACAGACCATACGGCCTGCCCGTAACGTACAGAACGCTCTTCCACAAATTCGAAGAGATCCTCTTCCGACACGGTGGAAAGCCGCACTGGGCCAAGTCGCACACTCTGGGCCCTAAGCGAATTGCCGAGCTGTTTCCACGCACGCCAGATTTCCTCACGGTGCGGCATCGGACAGACCCAGAGGCCATCTTCCTCAATCCTTACGCTCGCCGCCACTTCTTCGGGGACGAAGACAAAGACACGGACCCAGTCCGCTTCAAGACCTCGACTCAGGTGCTAGAGGGCAAGCTGCACAGCGACTAGGCAATCTCCTTCCGGGAGTGTGATGCGCATCTGACAGTGGGCGCGTGTCGATGTAGAATAGCTCTAGCCGTACAATTACAGACAACATGCCGTCATATACCAAATCAAAGGCTGCAAGTTAGTTCAGACATGCATAGGCACCGCGGAACTCTGCCGCATGGCCCGGTGCTCCCGCTGACCTGGTTGACTCGTTGGCACGCTTGGCATGTCTGCCCTGCGGTGCTGATCATTCTCCTTTCCGTCACCATCCGCAGAGTACAGCGAAGCAGCAGCCAGGGCTTTATCCAACGCTTTGCTTGTGCCTTTGTGTGGTCGGAACGTCGGCTGCTGTCGAGCCGTCGAGGTCAGGAAAGGCGCGCCGATCGAAGGCGTCTCTTGCGGCTGTTGTTGGAAAGAGATGCGCCTGCTGTCCTGACGCTGCCGGTTGATAGCTACCGACGCAATAGAAGACTTAAGTATGCTGTCCTGCGTCATAGACGATGGCCGGGATCGCATGGTCCGATTCGCCGTCCGAACTGTACCGCCATTGACGATTTCGCCAGACGCCCGCTTGAGGAGCCTGAGCTCCTGTTGCTTCGCTTCGAGGGCAATATTGAGGCCATCGACGTCCTCCTGAAGCTGATCCCTCTGCTTGGTCAAGCGAGCGACCTTGACCTCCCGGTCTGAAGACTCCATCCGCATCCGAGAGACGGACTCTCGCAAGCGAACGATTTCGCCTTCCAGAAATATGGCACGCTCCTGCATATCGGCACAGCTGGAACAGCCGTTGCTCATGACCTTCCGACGTGCCGCGGACCGAGTCAAGATCTCGCTTTCCAGACTGGAGATGTGCTGATTGCGTTGCTGAAGGAGCTGCGCTGATTCGCGCTTCAACTCCTCGCGCTCGCGCTGTGTTTGCTCTTGTTGATTACGTGACTCGTGCAGAGATCGCAGAAGCTCCTGCTCCCGCACGGTAAAGCGTTCTTGCTGCTGTGCAGCATCGGCAAGACCTTGATCCCGCTGACTCTCCAGCTCCTGCACCTCACGCTGCCGTTCTAGCAGACTATGGTGCTGCTGATCAGCATTGGCCGAGAGTCGGGTGATGTGCATCTCTGCTGCGCAGAGCTGCTCCTCCAAGTCCGCGCAGCGTTCTTCCTGTTCCCTTTGCTGACTCAGCGCGTGAGCTCTAACTTCCTCGGCTTGACGAAGAGATGAGTCCTGAGCCTGCTGAGCAGCTGCAAGAAGACTCTGCTGTTCGGCCAGCTTCCTCTGCATGGCTGCGGCACTCGCTGCGTCGAGGTCGCTCCGCTGCAGCTCTTGCAAGCGGGCTTCTGCCATTTCGCGCTTGGCCTTTTCATGGACGAGCTCTTCTCGCATAGCTGTATCCCGGCGTTGAACTTCGATGGCGATCTTGGCCCGGGTTTCCTCCATCTGCCCCAGAGCAGCCTGGAGACGCGTCCGCTCGTCGGTCCTGTCGGCTGCCCTGTCGGCCTGCTCCTGCCGCAGCTTGCACTCCAACGAGACCTTGCGTTTCTCAAGCGCGTTAAGCGTACTGTCTCGAGCAGCTAGCTCGCCCCTCAGATTAGTTATGAGAGAGAGAAGGAGCGTCTTCTGATCGGCTCGATGCGATAGGAGTTCGTCTTGCGCGCTGAGGAGATGCGACACGAGGCTACTGAACGGGCTGTCCGGGTTTACGAGTGCCACGGAAGAGGCAGATGACGATGGAGTGAGCAAAGGCGTCTTGAGTAGAGCAGAGCGCTGCAGTCGGTTGTCAAGGCGGGGCATCAGTGGAGATCAAGAGTGCGATGACGCAGGGTCCAAATACACATACCATCCTTGACTCCGATAGACTGGAAGACTCCTCCAGCGGTTCCGCCGCAGGAGTATAAAATACGCTGTCTTGCCCATCGCCCTGCACTTCTCGCATCGGGGTGCGCGCATACGTGTCAGGCGGAGCTAAGACTGGCGACTGTGATGTGGTGTCCCAGGCGCCAACGGGATCTGCGGGCGAAGCAGTGGGTACTGTCGAAGGGCCTTTCGCGATCGTGTCGTTAGGGAGTAGTACCGAGACGTTGGGGCCAGAGTCCGCTTGGGTGACGGGTTCTTCGTGGAGCATCGACCGTCGGAGTAAAAGCGGCTTCGGACCAATGGAGAACCTAAGACGCGACCGTTCGTCGGTGACAGTTGCATCCTCAACGTGGGATGGTGCGGAGGTGTCGAGCAGGTTTGACACCTCCTGCAGCTGTGGCATCGAACGTGCATTGCTAGGGTGAGGCGATACCTGCGTATAGGATGTGTCGGGACTGGGAATGAAGGCTTGCATGCGGTCCATGAAGCCGGAACCCCGCTGGCTGGCTAAGCCTTGCAGGCGCAGCGAGTCAGTCGAGGCGTTGTGCGACCCGCCGGTAGGGGATATGCTCGACCTCGATACGAGTGCCTCCTCGACCTCTCGCGAATCATTCGAGCCGAGAAGAGAGGCATCTTCTACGTAGCTATGCAGAGTTGGCGAGGCGGCACTGTCGTCGAGATTGCTTTGCCGCTTGTCTCCGAAAAGCAAGCGGGGGTGCTCTGGCGTGACTGTCGTTTCCGGCGGTGATGCTGCAGCAGGCGCGGTGGACGGTGAGAAGGTCACTGTGCGGTGCGGCGTGCTGCCCATGGCGACCTCGACAGCTGCGCTCACGCTCTTCTTCAGGATCGACTTGAGCGATGTCGAGCTCCGCGAGCGTGCGAGATTGGACGTGAAAGAGCGCTCTGACGCGCCGCGTCCGTCATTGCCGTCGCTGCGAGCATCATCGCGCTCTTGCCTCGCTCCCTGCCACTTATCCCCTCCCTCTCCTTCCGAGTCGACGTCCCCCTCCTGAGCGTCCTCTCCCTCGTGCCACCGCTTCTCGGCTTCTTCCCTGTCTCCATCATCGAAGTTGACCATGCCACTGGCTGTACTCGCCCAGCTGAATCGGCTAAGGCGGTCCTTTATAGGCGTCTTGCTCGGCGAAGCTTCCGTACTTCCGTCCGGAGATTGCGTGGCCCTTGCGATCTGGGCAAAGTGGGCGGTCCGGATGGAGGAGATAGAGTGCAAAGATGGCGCGTGGTTATGCGATGTAGATTGCGCAGGAAGAGCGGCTTCAGCGGCTTGTGAAGCTACGAGGTGGGAAGGGAATCTAGAGAGAGAGAGAGCGGTCAGCTTGCGCGACAGACACGATCATGAGCTGGAAGGGCAGTCGAGGCTTACTCCGGCAGTGGAGGAACAGGCTGCTCGAGTATCAGAGGGACCATCGTGCTTCAGCTCCTTGCCCAAGAAGCGCATTGAGCGCGCAACCTACCTCGGTATCGGAAGCATGGAAGAAGCGGCCTGCTCCGGTCTCATTGCCAACAGAAGAGTTACTGTAGGAGGTGGCCGACGTGTTCGTTTTTGCACTCGTATCAGAGGCTGATGCAACAACCGATAGGCCGTCAACAACCGACCCTGGGCTGACCGTCACCGGGACTTCTGAGCGCCTTGCACTCACTTCCCGTCCTGTCGCTCTTTTGCCGCCGCCTCCTGCGTCTCCCACTCTTTGAGCCTACCAGAGCCACTGCCTCGTGATCCACATCCTGCCCATCGCCGTACACGTCCAGCCCATCCGCCTCGCCGTGGCCGGATCTGGCGTCCGTGGCGCTGCTGCTGAACGGGTTGCGGAACCAGCTGCGATTCATGGCGACGCGGTCGGGCAGCCTGCCTCGCGCGCCTCGAACAGAGTCTGAGTGTTGAGTAGTCTTCAATCTCCTCGCAGACGTGGGCAGGTCGAAGGCGTTGTGTGGAAGAGGGAAGAGCTCCCTCGAAGGCCAAAAACAACAAAGCCCGAAGCCCGGTCACGTGATCAGCACGAAGGGTCGCAAAGGCGGAGGTCGCAATATTCTTGAAAGCCGGTGCATTTGCCGGTCCCCTCTTCAATGTCAGCAACGTATAGGCATGTATGTACATAGCGAGCCTGACTCTCCTGCCTTTCACATGTCCATGTGTTCGACCTCAACGTTTCCGTGGTAGCCATTCGACAGACCCGACGCGTACGGCCCGGCTTTGCCCTCCCGGTCCTCCTGGTCTTCACCGTTCGGCGACAGTGCCCCTGTCCCGTTGTACACGCCCTCTATTGGCGAATGTCCTGAAGACATGAAGTTGGAGATATGCCCTCCGCCGAGGATATTTGACTCGTCCCCGAAGAGCTCGTAAGAAGGCGTCGTTGGCGGGGGCGGTAGCAGAGGAGCCTGAGTCGTTACCGGTGCAGGCGAGACAGCTGGTGCTGCGGCTGGCGCCGATGTCGATGACGGGGCAGGGGCAGCTGCGGCTGCAGCTTTGGCTTGTTGTGCCTGAGCTTGACGCTCCTGCTGCTGCAGGTGCTGCTGATGCTGCTGGAAGCGCTGCTGCTGCAGTTGCTGCTGCTGGCGCACACGTTCTGCTGCATCCCTCTTCTCCCGGTCGCGCTGCTCTTGCAGGGCCAGCTGGCGCCTCATTTCTTCCTTCTGCTTTCGCTCCTGCCTTTCTCGCCGCTCCTGCTGCTGCCGCACGCGCAATTGAGCTGCAGACTCTTGTCGCTCGCGCTGCGTTAGGGTGAGAGGCTGGCGCGCCGGCAGTTGCGGGAAAGCAGGGCCGGCACGGGCAGCACTTGCACTACCGAAGGCGATTCCACCGGATGGCGTCGATGCACCTAGGCTTCTATCCTTGACGCCATCTCCGTACTCGCTGCTCAGATCCCACTCGAAGTTCCAGGACATCATCCTCGGCTGGGTGTCCCCTGGCCAATTCGGAATATTCGGTCGCTCGCTTTCGATTTCATAGTGTGCAGCAGCGCCGTTTTCCAGCAGGGGACCAGGCGGACCAACTCTTGTGGCGCGATGGAAGAGACCGCCATGAGCTGGCTCGAAAAGCGTCCGGACTTGCGAGTGTGCAATAGGGTAGCGTGGATGCATCGGCGGAGCCAAAACCCGTGTCGAGTGCGGTAGGACGCTAGATGGTACAGTCTCCGCTACTGTGGGAGGTAGCATGGTGGTGAAGGGGTGCAGGGACGGTATCGGTTGGATGGCCTTGCCAGAAGCTTCTGATGCATCAGGCCTCTCCGAAAGAGGTGGGTAGGGGATCCACCCGGCCTGCTTTTTGGCATGACGAGCCTGAGGGGTTGGGACAGCACCGGACAGCGAGTCGTCGGCAGGAATGAGTATGTTCGAGTGTATGGCTGCAGCGGCGCGACGACGAAGGCGGCTGTGTCGCAAGGGTTGCGCAGGTTCTTGCGAGTTCGGATCCAGAGCAACGTAGTTGTACGTCTCGAGGAAGTAGAGCAGGGAGCTTTCACCCAGGAGCTCTTCCTCATCCACCTTGTCTGCTCCGCCAGGCAGTCCGACAAGCAAGTCCTCTGCGATGAGCTCCACGCTGGGCAGAGCGCGGCCTTCTGCTTCGGCCAGTGTCGAGTCCGCATACGGCGCAGCCGTCTGCCAGATCCCTCCTCCAGCCTCCAGTGCGCGCCTCGCTCGCTTGATGGTCCGGCCAGACTCATCCTCGACCACCGTCTGCGTTTCCTGCGTCGCGCTGAGATCTGGTACTGGCGGAAGGAACGAGAGCGGGTCGTCCCCATTCCAGGTCGGACGAAGCCTTGGAGAGGATGAGGGCGAGGCCGGTGGAGAGTCCGCGATGGCCAAAGGGATCGGCAGCAGCTCCTGCCCTGTGGTGAGAGAAGTATATGCACGTTCCTCCTGCAGGTTCATAGGGCCATACTGTAGCGTATCGAGCGGTATCCTATCCGGGCGAGCTGAAGCTGCGAGCATCCGCAGATAGGACCAGCAATGAGCACTCGACACGACATAGTTCGCCTTGCAAGCGAGGATTGCACGCACATTTTACGAGTTCTCCCAAGGTTGCGGGATCTACGGGCCCACTTGCTGCCATTTGCACTCCCTCACCTCCCAGGCGTCGCTCCTCGCACCACTCCCAGATCTCGGGAGGATTGACCCCGAACTCGCTGATGGCATCGACGACATCTCTGGCAGATGCCGCAGTCCTTCCACTCTGCTCTGCGTACCTCTTGGCGGCCCCGGCCAGCAGCTCCAGGTACCGGGCTGTGAGCTCGCTCAAAATGTCGAGCGGGACCTGGCGGACGTGGGTGAACCTGGACTCGGGGTGGATTGTCAACAGCCGGAGGGTTGCCAGAGTGAGCAGATGATGTGGCAGCGCCTGTTGATCGCTTCCCGCTGATGAGCTGGCTGGCCCGCCCCGCAACCCTGCCCCTGCTCCGGCATGGCGTCCTGAGTCCGCCGCCATCCGCTCCTTGCCTCAGGCTCGTCGTCCTGCGTGAAGCGTCCGAAGGCAAGCGCCGCTCGAATCTGACGGCGGCTCTTGACGGTGGCACACTCCGGAATATGCAAGAAGCGCACAGCTACATTAAGACGACAAGGCAAACGCTTCCGCATACCAGTGTCATCTCGCTATGCTCGCGACATCAAGTCGCGTACAGGATGTCCGTCTCCTGGGGAGAGCAGTCAGGCACAGGCGGGAGAGACACAGCCAGCACTACCGCAGGCCAGAGACGCTGCCACAAAACACAAAGCCGGGCATGCACAACCGCCGGATGTCACTGTGTCCTTAATCGCGGTGTCAGCAATCGACCAATCGTGCGAGAGCAACCCAACGCGCTGGGAAGCACAGCAACGCCGTAGGTCCTGTGACTCCGTCAAAACGGTGACTCCATTGCTCGGCGATCCACAGGGCGATACTCATCGACATGAGGAGGCAGAGTCATATGTGAGAAACAGCAGAGCGGATGTGGGAAGGCTAGAGCAGGCGCAGTCGGGCTCCCGGATGCGACCTGAACGAGGTGGATCGGATAGGCGACAGGGGACATGCATGTAGAGTTGCCTCAGTCTCCTTTTACTTGCCCTGGTGAGAGTAGAACGCGTCAGCATGTGGGGGATCGGACGGACCGAGCTTGCACGTTGCACTCACTCCCTGAGGGGCCTCCTTCACAGCAAGGGCGTGCTCCTCTCCCATAGCGGAGACAATGGTGACGAGAACCTCCTTTCCGTCGTCAAACATGGTCTGGATCTGCTCGCCGACCTCGCTCTCGGGGAGCTTGACGTCGTCCTTGGACTTTCCGTCACCGTCCATGAGGTTGAGGAAGCCGTCGTCGATGTTGACGAGCTGGTACTCGTTCCTGACAACGTTGGGGACGTCCATGTTGTGGGTGGAAGGCGACAGATCCTCGAGCTTCTTGTTGGTGAAGATCTGTGTGCGCGTAGACGAAGGTCAGACATTCCCGTCCGCTGTCAGCTCAACCTTTCTATCCGTCGATAGTCGCTCATCGCTGGCCAAAATGCCGGCAGTAAGGGCAGGCCGCTGGAGATTGACCACTCACGTCAACGGCGACCAAGTGGACCTTTGCGTGTCCGTGCTTGCCGGTCTTGGAGGTAGACATGTCGACAATCTTGCAGGGTCGGCCCTTGATGACGACGTGACCGCTCTTGCGAAGGGCGGAACACTGAACAGGAGACAGCACATCAGCGTTTGAGCACTGACTTGAGCAGATCTGCTCGAAAAAAGATGCTTACCTGAAGAGGGTAGGTAAGAGACGCTCCAGCGGACGCGCCCTGTATGCGAGCCAAACGAGTGTGCAATACGAGACAGCCGGAGCAGCACAGGCGGGGCAAGCAGGGAGAAACATCAGCGCATGCTCCAGCGTCTAGATTAGCAGAAGCTCAGGAGGCGCATGTGGCACTGGAGCAGGGCCAGCGCCGGGCTGAACTGCCGTGCCCAGGGCTGCGTTGCTCGTGCCCCCGATTCATGCGCCTTCCGAGCCTCGTCTAGTCAGGCGACGCACCTCGAAGGTCTCGTGGTGCTCCTCCTCAGATGCCATGGTGTGTATGTGCTTGAAGAGGGGTGTGTGGGTGGTGGAGCAGTCGTGCTGAATACAGTCTTTGAAGGGAGGGTCGAAAGGCAAAGACTCGGGGGGCGAAAAATTAGAGGCCGAGGACCACGCCGCAGCGGCAAAGGGCCGGGCGCGAGCGGCAGAGCCCAATCAGACAGCTCGCACTGCACCAGAACCACAGGCAGGGCAGCACAGGCAACGCAATACGGACCGATACCGTCGTGTTCTCGTGTCAAAGCTCCACACGCACAACCTCTGGTGTCACAGTCCTTGCCGTCTCTTCCTGCAGCGAACAGAGGAGGTATCGTTGGCACCCGGCTCGTCGCGTCCACTTGTTCATGCAAGGAGATCCCCATCTGCAGCAGCAAACAGACGACGGAACACAGCACACTACCCCTATTAGTCCGCAATCAACCGACGCGCATCATGGCAGGGACGATATCCAGAGTCAGCAGCACCGACGACCGGCCGGCAACTCGGAGCAAGAGATGTTGCCAGCAGCCGGTGATGACGGCGTATCTCAGTTCGATATAGACGGCGGCATTTCTCGCGCTGAGAAGCTCAGGAGCGGTGGATGGGGAAAGGCAAAGTCGCGAAGACGGATCGAGTCCGCCGCGGCGTCATCCGCCTGGAAAGCCCATGGCGTGTCAAGGCGTCCCCCATCGCCCTCGCAACCGAGAGATCCTCCCATTGCATGTCTGCCAGTCGAAGGTCTCGCGGCTATATTTGCCAGGCTCCATCCAGAAGCTCTCAAGACGTGCGCGCTTGTCTGCAAGGCCTGGCAAGTCAGCTCTTATGTGCAGCTCGCCTTTCTCGTTCTCTGAGGCTCATCTCGGTTCTCCGCAATCAGGTCGATCCTGGTGCAAGATGATCTCACCTGGAAGGTGCGAAGCTTCTCGTCATCAGCTCATTGATGGTCTTCTGAAGGTGCGGACTTTCTCACAGGCGGCATTGCTCTACCACTTCGGGGTCGCAGAGGGTGCCTTGCTGTCCAAAGCACCCGGCAGGAGGATAGCTTCAACGAGCTGGAGAGCCGAGTACACTGTGCGGCATGAGCTAGTCCAGCGGTGGTCCAAGTCAAAGACTTCTACCATCGTTCACGATCCTCGCATCGGCAATATCACCTGCTTCAACGCCGCAATCGCTCTGAAGCGACTATCGAGCACCAGCACTACCGGCAGTGCCGGCAAAGGGACTAGCTCGCCGCGCAACACTGACAGCAATCCACATGGCACAGCACCTAGTATGGTCTGCGTGTCCGTCCCTCGCGGCCACGCTTCCCGATCAGATCCCTTCAATGGCAAAGTCGCCAAAGGCGGCTTTATCGATGGCGCTCCGAACAATGCAGCCATCCCGGGGTTGGAAGTCGTTTCTTGTGCGACAGTCTCGGCAGATGGGGCTCTTTTGGCATGGGGAATGGGGGATGGTGCTGTCACGGTGTCGAGGACGGCGCTTGGAGGCAGAGGCAGCTTTGCAGCTCATGCCATTCGGGGCTCTCTGCCCATCTCGGTCGGCCTGCCTAGCGAAAGGCATCTCGGTTCAGTATCGAATCTGTGCTTCGTTGGCACATCCGATCTGCTGGTTTCGGTGGCCGTCGATGGCATGGTCAAGCTGTGGGACTGCTTCTCCATGGTCTGCCTCTGGACCTCTGCTTCAGCAATCTTCGAAGAGCACAGCAACAGAGCGGACGAAGGAACAAGTCTGCAGGCATGCGCAGGCGCTAGCAGTATCCTCATTGCTGTTGGCACGAGGAGCGCGGCGGTTCACGCTTGGAGGATCGACGCGCAATCGTGGCAACTGCGGGACTACCAACGGCATATCGTTACGCAACCCGCAGCGAGCAGAACAGTTCAATCTCTCGCCCTGGATCCGGTAAAAGCCGCTATTCTCGTCTGTCTGGACGGCGATTCTGCATTCTATCGCCTGGACCTCTTCGACAGGTTGGAGTCTCGAGTCATCCGCTTCGGGAATCGCGAAGGGCTTCTCAGCACTGTGACGTGTTTGAAGCTTCAGGTGCCCACGTCTCTGTCGCCAGACGCGCAGGTCGCCGTTGGCACCGGACGCACGCTCGATCCATCGATACCCGTTCACCAGTCCACGACTGCAGAAAACCTCGGCTCTCTCGCATATGTGATCGCCGGTGACGACCAGGGTCGGACTTTCATCTGGGACTGGAACAGCACAGACCGGGATCCGGTCACGCCATTTCGACGCATGCAGGGATTTGAGACGAAGGTTACCAGCATTGCAGCAAGTGACTTGCTTGCCATCGTCGGGACGTAAGTGCATGCCTTAGGATCCCGGCTTCCGCTGTAGCGGCACCGAAGCTAACACTTTCCGTCCTCTGGTAGTGCTGATGGCACAGTTCGGACATATGATCTGGTCAGCGGGCGGCTTCTTCGGGTCTTCAATGACAGCTCAGCGCCGAAGCATGCTCTGCGACAGCTGGCATCTGGAGCTGCAGACAGGGATGAGGCGGAGAAGTGGGCCGTTGGTGCAATCCAGGTCACTGCAGACGGCTTCGTGGCGAGCATCGGTGCCCGCATCCTCGCGTGGCGGTTGGGCGATGAGGGCAAAGGCAGGAAGAAGGGCGGGCAAGCTAGCGGCCGGACTTCTTCACGTCCAGAGCGTTTTCGTAGTGAACACGACGTCAAGCGCGATATCCAGGACTCAACAAGGCTGCTGGACCAGGAGCACGCCGAAATGCAAATGAAGTTTCGCGATTTGCGGAATGCACAAGCCGTCGCTGGGATTCCTCAAGCACTTGGAGATCTCACCGAGGAAGAAGCAGTGAGTGAAGCAGAACTCTGCGCGTGACTCCTCCCAGCTCTGACAGCGTCACCGAGCTGACGCACACCACCCCTGCCCTTGGCCACCTCAAGATGGCATTTGCCACGATGCTCAGTCAAGAAGCGGAGGAGCAAAGGAGAGTTGAGCAATCTCTCGAGCAGTCATTGATCACCGAAGACCTGGATCATCTTCAGCTTGACGAAGAAGACAGCCGGTACAATTCGCCTGGACCGTCAACATTGAGATATCCAGGTCAGGACCCCGGCTCATCGCCAATGCTACAACCCTTGAGTATGGGTCGGGCTTCGTCGCCGCTTTCTCCATATTCCCGTAGCCCTTCTTTCGCCTCCAGTCCTGCCCAGATGCCTCAGACGCTACCGGATTTCGAGGAGCAAGCGACTTGGCCTCTTCCGTCGCCATCCTCCGGACCCACGGCAGGGTTGGCGAGGTCTACTGATAGGGCATCCGCTACCCCGTCAATGGGCATTTGGGCGAGCCGTGCGGGAACCACCCCGCCCAGCTGGACGCATGTTGCCCGGCGACCTTCGTCACCTGCCTTCCCACTGCTGTCTGCCGAGCAAGAAAGGCGAGGTGGGGTCGCCGGCGCAGCTGCAGACGAGATGGACGAAGAGTTGCAGTTTGCGCTGGAGCTCAGCAGGGCTGAGGAGGAATCTAGACGCGGTATCTTGTAGCAGTAGTCTACCGCAGATAGCGATAGACGTCCGCGATGAGGTACAGACTGCCACAAATCACTAATCGCTCGGACTTCGTGTCCATGTCGAGCCCTCGCAAGGCCTCGGCGACGTTGTCGACCGCTCTGAAGTCCGTGCAGCCTAATGCTTTGGCACTACCCGCGAAGACTTGTGCTTCGACAGGCGTGACCCAGTCCATCCCTTCAGGCGCGCTGAAGGTCGTTGCAACCACCTTGAACGCACTTCGGGCACCCCGAAGAAGAGGTTCGAGGAGCGTTGCTGGCTCGCGCGGTGCTGATAAAGCGACGAGGAAAGTAGTTGGCTTCGGATCTAAGCTGTCGAGGTAACGCCGCAGCGCCTCCAATGCGGCCGGATTATGGGCGCCGTCCAACAGGGCCTCTCTTCCATCGATGTGCACCCAGTCTAGTCTGCCTGCCCAAACTGTGTTTGCAAGACCTTCTGCGATGGCATCGCGAGTGATGGTAGCCTCGAAGGGCAGAAGCTCAGCCGCCGCGATTGCGGTTGCAGCGTTCGCGAGCTGGTATGCCCCTGGGAGAGGCACCTTGATGTTTGTTGCCTCGCCGCGCACGGTGAACGTGCCCATACGCGGTCCGGATGGCTTTCCTGCCTCTACGCGTATCAAGGGCGCGTTGTGCTTCTCTGCTACAGCTGTCACCGTCTCGGCTGCTGCAGTGTGATTCTGTGGTGCTAACACGCAGGGCACGCCATCTTTGATGATGCCTGCCTTCACGCGAGCAATAGCCCCGACGGTGTTGCCGAGAATCGCTTGATGGTCGAGATCGACGGACGTGATGACGGTGACGAGAGGAGCAGGGCAAACGTTGGTGGCATCCGTCTCGCCTCCGAGTCCAACTTCTACGACAGCCACGTCGAGCGGCGGGTCTGCTCGGCGAAAAGCTTCAAACGCTGTTGCAGTGAGAAGCTCAAAAGACGAGCAGCCGATGCCCTCGCTTCTGTCGACGGAGTCCACGAATGCGCGTGCGGTGCGGTAGTCTTGCAGCGATATTGTTGCTCCATGCAGGTTGATGGTGTCGTGCACCTGCACTAGATGGGGACTGGTGTACCGACCGACCCGCAAGCGAGATGCGCGCAGAATGCTATCAAGGTAGGCACAGACCGACCCTTTGCCGTTGGTGCCGGCGACGTGGACTATGGGTACCGCTAGATGAGGGTTGCCGAGGGAAGAGAGAAGGCGCTGGATGCGTGCGAGTCCGAGGTTGATGCCTTTCATGAGGACAGCAGATGTCGGCTCTGTCGTCGGGTCGTCAGCGCGTTCCGTCGATGACATAGATCCGACCTGGGACAGAGACTGCTGATAGCGACTTAGCCCAGAGGATCTGTCGCAGCCTCGAGAGGAATTAGCACACACCTATTGATGGAATCGCTTTCGAGCTCGTACCGTCATGAGGGAGACCAGCGGAAAGAGCGCGTCGTCGTCGCAGGATCCGCCTCAAGGCCTCTTCGGGATCACGTGTGGCCCCTTCTTGCCTTCTTACGCCTTTCAGCAGCGCTCCAACGCCTTCAGGATGGCGAGCAGGACAGCATTGAGGTGGCGGACGCCATGGTCGATGCGTCTGCCGCTATGTGCCTTCATTCTGGCGCTCCTTTCGCCCGCCCTCCACGCGGTCAACCTCGCCGACGCTGGACTGCACGACTGGCACATGCCCTTGATAGGGCAGCCCTCACATCTCCAGGCTCTCTCCCCACGATTCCACTACCCAGCTGGCCCGTCTGCCACCAGTGTCTCGTCTCTCGTCTACACCGTCACGCAGAGGAACGTCCTGGCAGCTATTGAACCGAAAGCGGGCGGAATTGGTGGGCTGCAGCGCGCCCTCCGGTCGACATACCGTGGTGTCGCTTCGAGCGCATCAATCTGGTGTCTGCTCACTTGGACTAACGCGCTCCTTCCCCTCTCGTTAGCGTGGCGACATATCTTCCCTGAGGACCGCCCGATCCTCAAGTATGTTCTGTATGGCGACTGTGAGTGACGTTCATAGAACCATTGTCTAACCTAACCGAAGGCGCATAGGCTGCAGTGCTGACTGCCTCGTGGCGTACCACTGCGCATGTAGACATCCTCGTCTTATCTGGACCCGCTGCTTCGAGTGTCGATCTGTTCTCTGCCTCGACCGGCCACTCAATCTGGTCTTTGCAGCAGCATGACCCCAAGGCTGGCCTACTGCCGGAAGTAGGATCCGTTGCCGCCGACGCCATCTTCTTCGAGGACGATATCATCACAATGGCAAATGGAAAGGATGTCCGTCGTATCAGCAGAGAGACAGGTGCAGTCCTTTGGCAGTGGTCGCTCGAGCGCGAGAAGGAGTAAGCTGGTTCTCCGCGTTTGCACCTGGTCGTGCATTCGCGCTGACGAGAGCAAACAGTCCAACACTGCAGATCCACGCTATCCTCCCGCCCGTATCTGGAAATGATGAGGTTGACCTCCTACTCATCCGGAGGATCCCGGGCTCGTACTCGCTTGCAACTACAATCTTGTCAGCCTCCACCGGTTCACTCATAGCGGACGTCTCTACCAGCAAAAGTCATTCTTCTCCAGGTCTGGACAGTGTTCACGCAGCTGGGAACGGCATTGCAGTTTTTCTAGATGCATCGGGCGTCGTGCACACCATCACGGCCGCAAGCGGGGCCGCACACAGCCTCAAAGGCAGTCGTTTTGGTACTCTCGTCGACGTGCATCTTTCGCGCTTTGGCATCTTCGTTGGCAAGAAGGAGGACGACACGTCTGCGATCATAGAGATTAAGAGCGATGGTTCCGTGCGAGTTCTGCACGAGTGGTCGGCTCCTGCCATCCAGGCGCTATATACCGGCTTTATCGACCGGAACGATATTGCTCACGTCACCCGCTTCTACATATCGAAGGCGCTCGGCGTAAGTCTTGCACCAGATGCCGCAAGCATGTCTGCCACGATACTGACCCACATCTACCTGCAGCTCGCCAGCGTCTCCACATACACCGTCCAGGCCACCACGCATAACGAGGCAGGACAGATCTTTGGTGCAACTATGCCTTACCGTCCGGTCGAGCACGGTCAAGTCCTGTCTCTCGCAATGGAGTTCGCACCCCGCAAGTCTCCGACCCCGCTCTTCCGCGCCACACTCGTCACCTCTTCCGGTTCATTCCAAGGTTGGCTCGGTGGAGGAAAGCAGTGGTCGCGCGAGGAGGGTCTGGCCCATCTCACTTCGGACAGTCTGGTCTTCCTACCGATCAAGGAAGATGCAGCAGCTGTCAGCATCGACCTGGCTGCCATCTGGTCACGCAAGAGCAAGAAAACGCGCTCGAAAACTGGCAAGGACTGGCTTGCTGAGGCTTTTGGCTATCGCAAGCTCATCATAGCTGCTACAGAGTTCGGCAAAATCCATGCACTCGATCTTGGAAACGGCGGTGAGATCGTCTGGACATCCTATACTGTCCCGCAAGCCATGGCGAAGAGGGTATCCTGGAAGAAATTGGCCTTGTTTGACAAAGCGCACGGGAACCAGACGCTACTGATGGCAGTCGCCGAGCTCGAGAACGAGAAGGTGAGTCCTCCTTCCGGGGTCACTAGCATAAGTGCTCGACTCCACGCTGATACGGGCTCTCTGGAAAGAACACTATCGCGACGGCCGTCTTTTACCTCGATGCCAAGACAGGCAAACCATACCACGACAAGGTGATGGGCGCCACCGCTGTAGATGGGCCCGTGCGAGAAATTCTTGTTCTGCTAGGCTCGTCTGAGCCGACCCTACTCTTCGTGACGCCGGACGATGTGAGTAGCCGGGCCCGACGTCGCTGGACATCTCTGCTTTACTGACCGCTCGCTCGTAGCTCGTATACGTCTCAACCGCTCCAGCCTCGATCTCATCCAGTGAAAAAGTGACGCACTCAATTCCGCGGGTCGTGCTGACGGACTTGGAGGGCATGTCCGGTGCAACAGTATCGCTCACGACTGGACAGTCAGTACGTTCTCCTCTCCTCCGGGAAAGTACCGCTGCCCGTGCGTATTAACTGAAGCTGTCCCCTATCATGGCAGCCCGTCCCCGCACGATTTCTATGGCAAATGGCGATGTCTTCCGGCGAACATGTCCTGGCAACCGCCAAGCAGACCAATGGCAAGATCGCCTCAGTTGGACGAGTCTTGCCGGATCGCAGCACACTACGAAAGTATCTCAACCCGCACCTTCTTGCAATAGCGACGAACCGCGGCGTGTACCTCATCGATGCAGTCACGGGACTGCTCGTGTGGAACGGAGACCAGCCAGCTTCCTCAATCGCTCTCAGCGAGAACTGGCTCGTATACTCTTCAGGCCACAACCTCGTTTCAGTGGAGCTGTACGAAAACAGTACAAGCAGCAAGACCTACGCCTTCCCTGGTCGCGTCACTTCTCTCAGCATGTCGCAGACAGAGCACGGCGTCACAACCACCGCTCTGCTGGTCTCTACGACGGATCAGATCGTCAGCATATCGAAGGGAGCTCTTGGCTTGCCCGTTGACCCGAAATGGGTGGTCAGTCATACCAATCGCGTCGCTGGAGTCAAAGGCGTCTTCTCCAGTCCGACGGCTTTAGAGTCGACATCGCAGATTCTAGCTTACGGGCTCGATCTATTCGGGAGCTCAATCAGTCCCAGCGGGCGCTTTGATGTCCTGAGCCGCGATTTCAACACCTGGCAGCTAGCAGGAACAACTTCCGCTCTACTCGGAATTATCGGCGTACTGAAGCCAATGGTGGCTCGCAAGAAGCTCAAGGAGAGATGGGATAGGGATTGAGACGAAGTCGGTCTCACTTGTATGCAACGTCGTCCCGCTTTAGACTGACACCAGCTCATGCGCGAGCTGCTTGCCGTTGACGTCTTACATGGCTGACGCGGCCTCGTGAACACTCATGGCAAAAATTTTAATCGACGCTGCGACCTCCGCTTCCCCGACTCGCCCTGCCATGACCACCTCGGCAAATCGGGTACTGGGTTTCTGCAAGTCGCTGTTCAAGCCAGAAGGATCAAGCCACCTCCGCTCTCTTCGAGCGTTGAGAGACGCTCGACGTGACAGCTGGTGCATTGACAGGGAGTCGACGTCCCTCCTGCTGCTGTCCTCACCGATATCGATGCACTGCCCAAGGGTCTCAGACACGGCGCTTGGTTGACATTGCACGTCACAGCCGTCTAGTCAGAGTCCCCATGCATCGACCACCATGTACGCTATGCACCTCTGTGCGGCCCTTTCCCCGTACCGAATCGTGAGCCGTCTCCGCAGCCCCGCCCTTGCAATCCTCTTCGCCTTATCGTCCGCACGTTCGAGCTGCGAGTCTGCGCGGTCATCAGTCTGTATTACGGAGACTGGAATTTCAGCTGATACCAGGAATGGGATCTCAGGTCCCGGTATGAGCTGACACCAGGGCTGTCCTGCCAGCCTTCCGCCCCACAACTCCCTGCAAGCTCAGCGCGTGCCCTAGACGCCTTGCAACCGCTTCAGTTCACAGCCCGCTTCTCTGCCTTTGCCTCCCCCCTTTCAACTGACTCCAGAAGCCCCACCATGTCAACACCTTCAGGGTGTGAGCGGAAGCGAGGAGAGAGGAGTTTCGAATCTCGAATTCGAAGTTCGACGGTGACCCCGAACTTCGAATCGAGGTTCGACGGAGGAAAGGGAGGTTATGGATAGTGAAGGAAGAAGGGGGGTGCTCGGGTGTAACGTAAAGGAGTTGCTGGGATCGCTGGAATGTATTTCGAAGTGATTCGAGGAGGTTCGAAGGAAGGTACAAGCTTCGAAGAGGTCTTCGAAGTGAAGGGAGTTCGAAGAGAGTTCGAAGAGACTGACGACTTCGAAAGGAGGTCGACAGGGTCGGCCGCGCTTCGGGGGCGTGGATTGACGTGGGTTACTATGTCAGTGTCATGGGCACGAGCTGAGGACCCACCTGGGTCGTCGCTGGGCCAGCGGTTCGGGCAAACCACTGGCACGTGACCGCCAAAGTTGGTCCAGCTGGACGGCTGAGTTTCGTTGCTCTCAGGTTTAGGCAAGACGCCGAGATCACGTGCGCCTGCGACGGTGTTGTGGTGAGCGCCCTGGGCCTGGCAAGCTTGTAGCATAGCACGCACGCATACAGCAATGCAGAACCAGCCGCTCCTTCTGAATGAGAGTATCCGCGCGACCATCGACAGGCTTACGACGCCGCGCCACCTTCCGTTTCACCAGCAGTGTACCTTCACCGTGAAGAACGCCACCGAGATGCAGGCGTGGATACTGCTCCAGTACAGCGAGGGCAAGGTCTGGCGCATTAGCAAGCACCCCGAGCACTTCGTGAGCAAGCCTAAGAGCGCATTGCCCGAAGGTACGGGATTCTGGCTGTTCTTCCCGGCGTTGCGTGGGCCCACTTTTTGGCCGTAAACAACAGACGAGGAGAACAGACAGCCTGCCAAACGGGCAAGGCGTGTCTTATCGCAATGGCTATATCGCTGTGACCATGCTGGACTGCCCAGACGGAAGACGGCAGGTGCGCAGCCGGCGCGGGGAGCTCGACCGTCCATCAAAACAAAGTGCACCGCGCACGTCAACTTCCGTCTGCTGCCCGGCAAGGACGAGATCTCTGTGGAGGTCTACAACGTTCATGACGGACATATGCCGGGCACGCTGCAGAGCTTGCAGGCTAGTCGGATGTCCCCGGAGCTCTCTACCCTTATCTATGGCCTGGTGGACGCCGGCTACACCCTGCAAATGATTGAAGGCATCTTGGCGGGCAACAGAGAGGCTCCTGGTCGGGACGACCCTCTGTTGTTTGCAGAGGCGTATCGCGCGCGGTATCAGTCAATATACCGCCGCCTCATTACCGCGCGTGGTCGTCCTGCCATGCTCGACATGGACGGCTACGTCAGTGTCCAGCTCTGGCAAGACAAGATACGGCAAGCGGGAGGACACACACGCTTCGCCGACACGACATCATATCGTAACGGCACCCAAGATCGTCCCTTTGGATTCGCGTTCGTCACACAGTGGCAACGCGGGATGATGCAAGCGGGGGTCGGAGCCAGCATTGCATGCCTGGACTCCACGCACGATACCTGTTTCTCCTTCAACAACAGCGAAGAGAAGGTGTATCTCTACACTCTTTTCGGCAAGCATCATCGATCCGGCCGATGCCTACCCCTTGCCTTCCTCCTCACGTCCGAGGAGAACCACCATCCGGTCGAAGACTGGCTCAAATGGCTTCGTGAAACGGTCGGGTATCACCCACGCACTATCGTCATTGACTGCAGTGATACGGAGGCCCTCGCCCTTGAAGTGGGGCTGCCAGGCACGCGCATCATCTACTGCCAGTATCACTTCCACGCGGCTATCACGCGGTGGAGCAACAAGAACATACAAGGACGTTTTGCAGCAACAATCACTCGCGAGGCACGCTCGGAGTACAACGTCAGGCTCCGCGCGAGCTTTGTTGCCGGTATACATCACATCGAGAATGCCGCCACAGTTGAGCTTGCGGAGCTCTACTTCGATCAGCTAGAGGCAAGGCGGCAGCCTCTGTGTGAGGGAGCTGTGTCGTACATCAGGCGCTGGCGTACGCGCAAAGACCGTTGGCTCACCGTGATGCTGCCAGCGGGCATGCACGGTATGCGAACCAACATCCCGCTCGAATCGTTCCATGGCGCCTTAAGAAAGTCGACCTCAGGGACGCACGCAAAATGCGCATCGACGGACTACTACACGTCCTTACAGCCAAGGTACTGCCCGATATCCGCAGCAAGGTGCTCAACACGGTGGCAGGCTGGCTTCCACCCATAGTGGACCGAGCCGAGATCTCCAGACAGCAGAGAGCGAGACTCGTCTGCAGTGCAGGCGACACGGAGCAAGGCTTCCGCTTCCTTGCAGACGGTGTGTCGCTCGCGGTCGCCTCGCTCACGGTGCAACACCGCGCCTACATCATCACGCTCGACCCAGCGTCCGGCGCTTTACGGCGATGCACTTGCCCAGACTGTGCGGGACATCTCATCGCTTGCAAGCATCTGTGGATAGCCCACTACACATTCAAGCGGCCTCTACACATCGAGCCAGTCCTCGGCCTGCCCGCGATGCCCATGCCGCCTCCTCTGCCGGCCATGGCAGCTGCTCCCGAGCCAAGAGCTGTTGAGGCGGAGGAAGAGGACATCACAGCGTACGTGTCATGAGCACGAGCCGATTGGCTGGCGCGGGTCAGGCGCCCGCCCAACTTTCGGCGGCCCAGCTGGGACAATGGGGGAGCACCCGCCCCCCCTCCCCCTTTGCCTCTCGCCAGCAAAGTCCCATCACAGCGAGTGATGGGCGACAAACTACAACAGCAAAGGAAGGCAGCTTCGGCTAGCCACCTGCGCTGCACATTACCTCGACACCACAATACCACGACACCTCGACCACCCTCCGGCCCAGCAAACTCGGCCCACCCCCGCCGACCTCGACCTCGACCCCGACCTCCATTGGTGGCCGGCAACGACAGCAGCAATAACGGCAGCAGCGCTCAACGGCCGACCAACAATCAACAACTACGACAAGAGCTGGCCTCTTCCCCCCCTCCCCTCTGTGCCCTCGGGCCCCTCTCACGCTGTGCCTTTCTTCCGCGGCGCCTGCGGCCACCACCCTCCCTCGCCGTCATTGTCTGTATCAACAATCAGTTGTCGCTTTCCCCTTCTTTATTGTCCGCCCGCCCCCATGCTCGCCCGTCCCCATCCTGCCTGGGATCCGAGCTGGCCTCGAGTACTTATAGCTCCACCTCCTCGTTGTCGACCCCCTTCTCTCTTCGGCTCTGCAATCCAGATCTGACTGTCTAACTCTTCGACAGCTCTCCGGCCTCTGACTCTTGCCCCTCCCTGCCCACCT
>VUYT01000056.1:0-61390 GCA_008802785.1 Symmetrospora coprosmae | reverse complement strand
CCAATGCTGCTCAGTATGATTTTGAGAAGCGCGGAGCAGTGGTAGTCCCTAACAGGGAAGGGCCTGGATCGCCCGGTAGTTTCGGTCTTAACCTGGCTAGAAGAGCGATAATTATTTCTACCAAAACCGCTCCCGCGCGTTGTACAAGCCGTACGCCAGCTGAGCCCAGCATAGTCGGTCTCGCTCACACGCATTCGACCATCTCGCAACGGGCGCCATTGGGATAGGGATAGGGAGGCTGCATCCTCGTCCGCGCTCCTCCTTTCATCCAATAGCATTGACATTGGCTGCGGCATCGCCTGTGTGGGTGGGATGCTGCCGTGGACACCTCCGGCCTCGCTGTCCATGTCGATGCAGCATCAACAGCAGCAGCAGCAGCACCAACAAGGAGGATACCAGCAGCAGTATCAGCAGTCCGACAGCGTCCAGATGCAGCAGCACAACCAGCAGCAGGGGCAAGGGCAGGGCTATCTCGCCCAAGGCCAGCAGGGGCAGCAGCAGCAGCAGCAGCACGCCGGACAGGGACAGGGACAGCAGAACCCAGCAGCACCAGCAGGAGCAGGCACACTGCCACCCCCAATGAACCTCAGCAGCGTCCTGCACTACCTCCAGACCGAATGGAGGCGCTACGAGCGCGAACGGAACGAATGGGAGATTGAGCGAGGCGAGATGCGGGTCAGTCAGTCCCCGCTGTGCAGGCCAGGCCGGGCGCCTGCTTCGCATTCATGCTCGCACAGAGTTGCTGATGCTCACTCACACGCGTCCATTATCCTCTGGATCCATCCCTGCACGTCCCCCTTCCTCTCTCTGCGTTCGTGCATCGGTGAACTGACAGGCCCGCATCGCGCTGCTCGAGGGCGAGCGAAGGGGGACCGAGAACCTAAAGACGGACCTCATGCGCCGCGTAAAGATGCTCGAGTACGCCCTGCGCCAGGAGCGCAACAAGTACTTGACGAATGCGCAGACTCAGGCAGCGCAGCACGCCGTTGCCCTCAAGGAAAAGGAGAAGGAGGCGACGGCCGCTGCTCTGGCGCGTGCAGGCGCGGGCGCGAGTACTGGCGCAAAGGCGGACAAGGAGCAGGACAAGGGCAAGGACAAGGACAAGGACAAGGACGATGCCACGTCTGCACAAACCGGCAAGGATCAGGAAAAGCTCGCTGACAAGGACAAGGAGAAAGACGGCAGAGATGCCAAGGAGCTGCCTCAGAAGAAGGCAACAGGCGCCGGAACCGCGTCTGCCATTCCCGAGGGCAAGCGGAAGGCCATCAACGCTCAGGGAGGCAGCAGTGGCAGATCTAGTCCGGCGCCTCACGGTGCAGAGGATGCGGCCAACAGTGTGTGATTTGCTGCTGCGTGCCCGGGAGGTGCAGGCGCTTCCAGACCCTCGACTGTCGACT
This sequence comes from Symmetrospora coprosmae, assembly GCA_008802785.1. Classification (NCBI taxonomy): domain Eukaryota; kingdom Fungi; phylum Basidiomycota; class Cystobasidiomycetes; family Symmetrosporaceae; genus Symmetrospora; species Symmetrospora coprosmae. The sequence goes on along the minus strand of VUYT01000056.1, from coordinate 59,993 downwards.
GACGGCCCTGTTGCTCCCGCATCTCCTTCTGCTTCTGCTCCATCCAGACACCAGCAACCTGCAGCCGCCTGCGACAGGCGGATCTGCCATCCACCGCGCCAACTCCAACTCCTCCCTCGTCTCCATGCCAAACGGAATGGCAGGCAGCATCACGTCACTCCCGCCCAGTGCAGCGGCCATCCAGGTGAGCGCTGGTGCACCCAGCGGATTGGTTGGCGCTGGCGGCTCTGGCTCTGCGCTCGGCGCCGCAGGGTTCGGCTCGACCTTCAACGCCTCTGCCGGCGTAGGCCGCGATCCGCGCTCGCGGGCCCGCTCCCGCGAGTACCTCAAGCAGTGCCTGCAGGAGATTACGTACCTCACGAGCGCGACCGCCCTCAATCCGCTCCCGGACAGGACGGCCGCTGGCCTCGGCCGCCCCCGCAAGGAGCTAAAGGAGGTCGCGCCCGGCCCGGGCGCAGCGGTCCCACCATCGACGCTCATTGCGCAGGAGCAGCAGCAGCTGCAGCTCGAGAAGGAGAAGGCAAAGGCGGCGGCGGCAGCAGCAGCTGCTGCTGCTGCTGCTGCTGGGAGCGGGAGCACCGACGCAGCGAACATCGTCGTGCCTCTTGATGCGAAAGCTACGGGCGGTCCGGAGGGTAAGAGCGTGGTCGAAGCGCTGCATACGGCCAATGCGTCCGCAGACGTCCAGCAGCAATCGCCGGCAGGACCCGGCCAAGCCGCCGGCACGGGTGCAGGCGGCGTTGCCTCAGCAGTAACAGGCGGTAGCGCGGCCCCGATACCAACGGCGATTGCCGCGTCCATTCGAGCAAAGTCCGGACCGAGCGCAGCGGCCCTGTCGCTATCGGAGGACGTTTTCCGCGCTCCGCACCCTCAGGCGCAGCTGCAGCCCGACGCTCCCTCTCCGGTGCCCGCTGGGCCTCCGACGAACTCGCTAGCAAGCAGTCCGAGCGCCAGTGGTCCGCCTGGAGGTGTGGACGACAGCGCCGATGCAGCGAGTCGGCTGACTGCCATATTCCGGCCAGAGAACAGCGAGGAATGGAAAAAGGCCCTGAAGAAGGCCGGGCAGAGCCTCGAGCCGGCGTATGCCAACACCGGTGCTGCTGGCGGAGCGCAGCTGCAGCGCGAGGGCGATGGTGCGGCCGCGGGCACAACAGTCACGCTCAAAGAGCTGCAGGACAAGGCGCAGGGCAGAGAGGCGGCCCCGGCTGCGGCTGCGGCAACGTCTGCGGCACAGGCGCCGCGTCACAGGAGCGACACAGCCGTCCTGGCTGGCAACAATGCGCAGGCCCAGCCTGTTGTCACGGACGAGCACAAGAGCTGGAAGCCGCGCAGGACGTTGCGAGCGTGCGTATGGACACGCCATGCCGGTTCGAGCGATCGCAAGCTGATACGTATGCCTCTTTTTGCCAACTGGTGCGCGTAGCCATCTTGACGCCGCGCGCTGCCTAGCTTTCGACAAGACGGAGCGCCCAACTGACATGTCGCTAGTCACGGGCGGCGATGATTGCACCGTGAAGCTGTGGCGGCTGAATCTGCAGAGCGTGGCTGCCAAGTGAGGACCTGTTCCCTTCTTCAGGCCGAGGAGACGTCCTGGCTGATGAGACGATCCCGGGCTGCACTTCCTCCAGTGCGAGAGCCCAGCATCTGCCCGACTCCGAGCCGTCCCTGACGTATCGCGGGCACACTGCGCCCATCACATCGCTGTGCATCTCGGGGGCCAACGAGCGCATCTACTCTGCGTCGCTCGACAGCACAGTGCAGATCTGGTCCTTGCCGTCTCGCGGGGATAATCGCGACACGTATGCGCCGTTCGACGCGTCGTTCAACCTCGGCCGGCTCGAGGGGCACACGGACGGCGTGTGGGATGTCTGCCTGCTGGGCGGCAGCTCGCCGGATACCGAAGTGCTAGCGAGCGCATCGGCGGATGGGACGGTCAAGATCTGGGACGTGTCGCCCGGTAACAGCCAGAGCAGCCTCAAGCTCTCCTGGACTGCTCAGGGAACGGACGGACAGATGAGCGACGAGGCGAACTCCGGTTCTGGAAAAGGCAAAGGCCGCGCAATACCCACGAGCCTGGCCCTCTGCCAAACCGACATGACCAAGCTTGCGGTCGCATACACGGATGCCATTGTCCGCATCTTTGACACGGAGACTGGCAAGCTCGTCATGACGCTGCAAAGCAGCGAGGGCTACGGTGCGTGCCGATCCCTCAGCTTGCCTTGTCCTATTGACCCAGCAGGCTGACTTCACAAGGTGCGATTGCTCGGGGTCTTGGATGTGTGCAGACGGCACGCCCGCAACGCAGATCAACCGGATCGTATCGCACCCGACGCTTCCCATGCTCATCACGGCGCACGAGAACAACTACATCCGGCTGTTTGACCTCAAGAGCGGGGCGTGCACTCACAGCATTCTGGGGCACAGCGACGGTGTGACGTCGCTCGACGTGGACCCGTCGGGCCTGACGATCGCGTCTGCGTCGCACGACTGCACGGTCCGGTTCTGGGACCTGCTCCAGACGCGTGCGTGCATCCAGGAGATCAGTACGTCCCACCGCAGCAAAGGCAACGAAGGCGTCCTCCAGGTCGCGTATCACCCGACGCTGCCGTTTGTCGCTAGCGCAGGTGCCGATGGAGGGGTGCGCATCTACGGGTGAGCGCGCCCGAGTATACCCATATGCAAAGCTCGGGCCCAGCACAATTGCACAATTGCAAGGGCCGCGCATGCTGCAAACGAACTGCACGCAATCGAGTTCGCAAGCAATGTACATCTAGGAGAGTGCGCAAAGTAGAAGAACACACAGTCACCTCGCGCGAGAGCCCTGGGCGTCAGCTGTCCGCACGAATGCCCATTGATCTGAATCGTCTAAGTAGGGTCCCGGGTGGCAAAAAGCCGATTGGGTCCGCCTGCGTAGGAGCCTGGCCTCTAGCTCTCCGTGCCAACCAGCACCAGTATATAGCAGAAAAGGCTGCTTAGCGATGAGCAACGCTTCCGATATGGCAGGAGCTGCGACTGCTGGCCCTTCGACTTCGACTTCGACGCTGCCACCGGCGTCGGCGTCGCTTTACACGGGCGCGAACAGCATCAGCAAGAGCAAGAGCTGGCCAGAGAGTGAGGCTGGACGGGCGAACAAGGCATGATGCATACGGGAATAAACAGAGCATCGTACTGACTGAAACTCGCTGTCTCCGTTCCCCGTCACTCCCTCAACCCGCCCGCTCTTGTTGCGCGTCTTACACTTCGCCTCGCACGACGCCACCGTCTCCTCCTCTCCGGTCTACCCGCTTGCACGGGATTACCACCCGTGGCACCTTCTCATTCGCTTATAACCGTGTACCACCTCTCCATGACGCTCTTCAGTCGAAACGGGCGCTTCCCTGCTCCTCGCCTGGCAGCTCAAGAACCGGCGCGTCCTCATTGTCGGCGGCGGCAACGTAGCAGCGGACCGGCTGCGCAGCACACTGCCAACAGACGCCAAGGTGACCCTCGTGTGTCCGGACAGTGGGCTGGGGGATGAGGCGCGGTATCGTGTCGTGGACGAACGCGACAAGTGGAGCATCGACTGGCGGGACCGGGATTTTGAGGATGGCGACATCAACGACGAGGTGCGCTGACTGACGCATACGCACATGTGAATATGGCGTCGATGAGCTGAATGGTCCACGGCTATGGTTCCCGCTCGCACAGGAATGGGACATGGTCCTGACGGCGCTAGACGACCCGGAACTGAGCAAGCACATCTATTCCCTGGCCAAGAAGCGACGATTCAACATCAATGTCGCGGACGTTCCGCCTCTATGCGACTTTTACTTTGGCTCTGTGATTCGGCGCGGCCCTCTGCAGGTCATGATCTCTACGAATGGCAAGGGTCCCCGGCTGGCCAACCGGATCCGGCGGCAGATCGAGGCGGGCCTGCCGGCCAACGTGGGCGAGGCGATCGAGCACATTGGCACGCTGCGCAAGGAGCTGCGCAAGATGGCCCCGGGAAAAGATGCAGAGACTGTCAAGAAGCGCATGGAGTGGATGGTGCGCGTGACGGACAGCTGGACGCTCGACGAGCTCTCCGAGATGACGCCGGAGCAGCAGGATGCTATCCTGGCTGGCTGGGAGGAAGGACTCGTCGCAAAGACGTTTACGAGCGCCAGCGGACGGTGGTACCGGCGTCTGCTGTGCCCGTACTGGGTCGTCCAGGGCCTGAACCCGGCTTTCTGGTGGAGGCTAGCGGCGGGAGGAAGTGGTGAAGGCACAGCAGCAGGCACTGAGCGGGAGGCGCAAGCTGAAAAGGCAGAAGAGCGAAGGCAGAAATGCCCAGTGTACAGAGGCAAGAGCGCCGTCGAGCCGAGCGGGGCTTTGCACTGGCTCTCGGCGGCTGGGGGAGCCGCGTCGGGGGTTGTGGCAGTGCTTGCGATACAGCAGATACAGCGGCGGTTCCGTTGATGGAGTGAGGGAATGTTGCTGCCTGCGTCGAGTCCTAGAGCGTGCTTTCCTGCACCGAAGCTGCTTACCTGAGATTCCTCGAACTGTTACGCCTCTCGCACCTCCGCACCTCCGCACCTCCGCTCTCCGCTCCTGTCCGGGCTACCTTGACGACGCTTGACGGAGCTGACCCAGAGCGGCGAAACATGCATGACACATCCCATCCTGCCCGACTTTCTTCTCTTCCGCTTTCTTGGCAGGGACCGCGACACTTTTCCTCCTCCTCTCCATCGAATATTGCGACACCATTGCAGGAGCTCTGTACCAACAGGCCAAGGTTGACCTGTTTTTACAACCCTACAAGACGCACCGCTGCTGCTGGGCGGTGCTGCAGGAAGACTCTGACGTCTAGGAGAGAGACCGGCGACTCGCTGCTCGAGCGGGTCTTTCTATCCTCGAGCTCTTGCACAGATGGACAGTCCCGTTTACACACCCTTCGCCAGCCAGACGTCGCGCACCTCTCCTGCTCAGCTGGCTTTTGCGATCATCCATCTCCTCGTAGCCTGCTATCTCCTCGCCTTTGGTCGTCGGACATGGCGCCTGACCTGCGCCGTCGCGCTTGGACTGGCCGCCGAGCTCGTTACTCTGGCCGTAGCCGTCAACATCATGTACGTCTACTTGTGCTCTCTCTGACCTGCTTGACACGCGCAGGCTCTGATGAAGGTTCGCTCCGGTCCGGCTTGGGATTCTCTTCTTCCGGCGGCGACGTAGGGGCGACAGCGGCTTTGACGCCTCCTATGGCGTCAGCAGCAACGACCTCGCCTTGTTCGGACTCATCACCGCACTTGGGCTTGCGGGCATGCTCATCGCGTACGCTGTGACGAAGCGGTTCTACATCGGATGGGGGACGGGGTACATTGCATTGGGTGGACTGGCTGGCCTCAGCGTCGGCTTCAGCATCCTCATCCTCGGCAGTGGGGAGAACCTGCTCATTGGCAGTCTGGCGGGGAGGTGGACACTGTGCGCACTGCTGGCGGCCATCGGTGTCGCCGGTGTCCTAGCGACGAAATATCGCGGTGCAGTGAGCGGCGGTCCTCCCCGGTCACTCGTGCAGGGCAACATGCACTGAATTCCGAAAGAGTTCGCTGATTCTCCTCTGTTAATCCTCGCAGATGCTCGCCTGCTGCTTGATTGGCGCCTTCCTCCTGGCTCTGGGCATCGATCTCATCCTGAATGCGAACCGGGGCACTTCGCTGGGGCTGCGAAAGATCCTGGACGAAAACCCACGCCATGCAGAGGTAGGTCGTCGGTTCGTAACGTGGCTTGGATTGGTAGGCTGACCGCGCCCAATATGCAGACCCTTCGCAGATACGACCCTCCGTTGTCCACCAAGCTACTTGTCGGTTTGAGCGTGAGTGAGCCGCAGCTGAGATGCTGATGCCCAGGTGGGTCGCTCGGCTGACGAGCAAGGTAATTCTTCCGTGCACGATGACAGTGGTTGCTGGCTGTCCTCTGCACCATTGGGCAGGAGCTCGCCTACAAGCAAAGGCCTTTCCTGCCGCATCGCGGGGAGGGCGCGGCCTTCGTCAGCAACAAGCAACGCAGCTGGCCACCCTTCAAGCGTAATTCTAGCAAACGCTCCCGCGGGCCCCACAACAGCGACGTCGAGAAGGACGCTCCTGGCGCGCTATCGCCCTCTGGGATCCCGCTGACGTCCGCAGCGGCAGGCGCAGGTGGCATCGGCGTTCTCTCTCGAGGCTTCTCCTCGCGCACGGCGCACGCATCCGTCCCCGAGTCGGTGGGAAGCAGCAACCGCGGCTCGACGCTCGACGACAGCCCGGACAGCGAGATCCGCGCGCTAACGCGCAACTACGAGCGCGCGCTCGCCGCGCTCAATGACCCGAATGCACCGGCTGACGACAATGTGCGCCCGTCCGTCATGACCACGGACGTGCCGATCGTCTATCGCGTCGGATCGATGCACGTCGACAGAGATGGAGATGGGGCTGGTCAGGACGGCGATGGGGCGTCGAACGAGCAGTTGCGCCCTGCGGCCGTCTCGCCTGCGTACCCGCACCCGCCAGCGCAGTACCCCTCGCCGCGCACACAGCACCGTCCGCTGCCGGTGCCAATCCCGGAAGCCGACGCAGCAGATCAGCCCGAGCTCGCAGCTATTCAACAACAGCAGACCCGTCAGGCGTCTTCGAGCCCGCCAGTCGCTCGAACTCAGCCTCAGCCTGCAGCGCTGACTGTGCCGCGTCCGCCAAGGCAAGAACGGGACCCAGCGAGGCCGAGCGAGGCTCTCCTCGCCGCCCGCAGAGAGTCCGACATGATGACGACGTACTCTGTGCCAATGACCAACATCACGCACTCCGAGTACATGGACAGGGACGAGCAGCGGCCCCCGAGCTGGACGGGTGACCTGCCGTGCGTACTGTTCCCTTCGCCGTTTCCTGTTGCTGCTGCGGCTGTCTCGTCAATCTTCGCATGTGCTGATGTCTGCACGCTGGTGTCATCGGTCCGCAGATGGCACCCAGATATGCTGCGGGGCAACCTGGATCCTGCGACACTGCCGGCGCACCCGCCCGCATCGGAGCAGCAGGAGCAGCTTTGCCTTCAGCAGACGCAGCAGCAGCAGCAGAGCGCGCCAGACACACGCCGGCCTCTGCCCGTCCCAACAGCAGCTGTAGCTGCAGCGGCAGCGGCGGCAGGTCATGCGCAGGCACCGCGGTCGCGTTCAACGTCGCAGAGTAAGCCGCCCTCGCCCGCGTGGGACGACTACGAGGTCGTACCCCGGGATGACGCCTCGCCTTCGCCTCGGCCCGTTGTCATTGGTCGGCCGCAGTCGATGCAAGCCTATGCATCAGCGGGCTCGCCGGGCCACAGAAGTAGGCGTGCTCTGCCCGTTCCCGTGGCCACGGCGACGCTGCCAGCAAGGCAGGACACGCCGACGACGACGAAGACGATGACATCAAGCAGTGCGCGCCCTGTCTTTCGCACACAGCCTACGCAGGACCGAGAGCCCCGGATGCTGCTGGCGGACGATGACCTCGTTGAGTACGATCGGGATGAGCAAGAGCCGCGGGGACAGCGTTCGCGCGTCCATGCGTCCCAAACTGCGGTCGACGACGACAGCGAAAACGGAGATGAGCGGGAGAGCGGCGTGCCGGGTTACTTCCAGTACGTCGAGGAAGACGACGACGACGAGGATGGGGACCGAGGGAGAGCTTCGACGCACGCGTCGTACAGCCTCGAGAATGTGCAGCGAGCGGCGCGGAAGCACGCGCAGCGCACTCTCAGGGAAGAAGAAGGACTAGGAGGAGGTGGAGCAAGACCGGTGACGCTCACGCAGTCGGACATGACGCAGCCGCTCCAGAGTGTCCCGGCGCCTAGCCGGCCCGTGCTCGTGCACAAGGACTCGCCAGGCGTGCAGAGCAACGTCGCGAGCTTCTTCAGCGGCAATGCGACTGTGTCGAGCGAGAACGCGAGCGGGAGCGTAAGCGCGAGCGGCCAGAGGGGCGAGGTGACAGGTGCGCCTGGCAGCGAGACGACCGTCAGGCCTGGACGGGAGCAGCGGCGGTCGTTGGAGGCGCAGCGGCAAGAGCAGCAGTCAAGGTCGGAGGGAAGAGTGCCGGACAGGAGAGTCCGGTTCAGGGACCGGCTGCTTGGGAGACAGACGGCCGGCATGAAGTGACGACTTGACGATGAAGGCGGCGATTACAGTACACGGCACCCGCGTGGGATGGGATGGGACGGCTGGATGGCATGCTATGGATCCGGACTGACTGATGCGAGCGAGTAATCCTGTGCGATAATAGCCAGCTGTGGGGTGAATCAGCGTAAGTTCCATGGGTGCAGCGGTGCGGAATGAGGGTGGGACCATCCCATCTCTGTACGTCTTCGGCGGTCTGGCTCTTTCCGATTTGCCTACACCGACACCAACGATGCAGCACACGATGACGCTGGCGACGATGAGCCTGACGAGCGCACTGAGGGCGGCTGCCCGTCGCGCACCATCTGCAGCCTCGTCGCCCATTGCAAGCTGCTCGTACTCGGCCGTCTCGTCGTCGTTGTCGTCGATATCCGCACGGAGGCATCGCCGCTGCCTATCCACCAGCCAGCCGCTCGTCCCAGAGCAGCACGCGGCTCCTTCAGCTGCGGATCTTCCCCTCTCGCCGTCCTCGTCTCATCTCCACCTCTCCCGTGCACCCTCATCGCCGCCGCTCCCATCGCCATACTTTGTCGCACGAGGCAAGCGCAACAACACGCTGGGCGTCTTTTCCGAGACAAAGTCAGGGGACACACGGGACGAGATCTGCATCCGGCACGTCACGGGCGATCTGGAGGTGTGTCCCTGCCTATGATGCGTTCCGCCGCGTCGGGGCTGAGCTGATGCAGAGAGAGAGTCCGTTCCTCAGGCCCTCAAGGACGAACTCGTCAAGGCGCTCGACACCAAGGTCCGGGTGAATGCGCGCACGGGAAGCGTGATCCTGCACAATGCGAGGGGCACGACGAGCGTGCACGAGCTCAAGCAGTGGCTCCAGGCCAAGGGTTTCTAACAGCGGAGGGGGCTGTTCCTCGTGGGGTCGTTGTCGTGTGCGTCAGGGATGCGCGGAGAGTAGCTGCGCTCGACCAATCTGTACATCAGATGCCGCCTGCAATGCAATGCGATGCAATGCGATGCGATGCGATGCGATGCTCCTTGTCTATCCTGTCCAGTTTGGTCCTTCTTTGGTCGACTAGTCCACCCACCTCCCCGAGTACACCTAGGCTTGCCCTTTCCCTCTTTTCCCGAACGCGAGTACGGCATCCGAGCAGGAACACCCAGAGCATAGCAGAGAGCACACACAGCGATGAACTTTATCGGGTCGAGGATCTCGCTCGTCAGCAAGAGCGACCTCCGCTACTCTGGCGTCCTCGAGGGTGGGTTGGCCCGACAACTGCAGGTGCAGATAGACGCAGGGCTGACACTGCATGGATGCATGGATGCACGATGCACAACAGCCATCAGCCCCGAGGAGGCGACAATCTCGCTGTCTGGAGGTGGGTTGGCGTGCTCGTCGTCGTCGTCGTCGGCGTCGTCGTTGCTGGCAGGGCAGGGCTGACCCTGCCTCCACCCACTTGCACGCAGTCCGCAGCCTGGGCACAGAGGGCAGAAAGGACGATCCATCGCTCGAGATACTCGCAAGCGACACAGTCTACGAGTGCGTCCATACCCTCTGTCAGACTGATACTGTTGCTGCAGCCGGGCAGCGGCAGACGGCGGCGCCTGGATGGATGGATGGAAACGCGATTCCTGACGCTGTCCTGCTCACTCTGCTCCCCGGCACTCTGCTGGCTTCATCCTCTTTCCTTCCCATAGCTTCATCGTCTTCCGGGCATCCGATGTGAAGGACCTCAAGATCGAGCAGGATGCAGCCCCTCCCCCGCCGCCCCCTCAGCAGGTCCCCCAGGACCCGGCAATCATGAGTGTGAGCGCCGCGCCGCCCCTTCCATTCTCTCCTCTTTGAGCCTCGCTCCTAGGGATGCTGCTTGATTGCTGATGTTGCTGGGCGCAATCTTGTCTGCTCCCGTGTCCCGGTCAACAGTCTGGCCAGCGACCACCCCAGCAGCAGCGACCGCTCCAGCAGCAGCAGCCTCAGGCACAGCAGCAGGCGCAGAACACAGCGCCACAGACCTCACCCCAGCAGCAGCAACAGCAACAAGCGGCCCCTTCCGGTCCAGGGCCCTACCCAGGAGCCGGCGGGCCACAATCCCCCTACGGCCAGTTCGCCCCTCCTCCGCCGCACGGCTACCAAGGCCCGGGGCCAGCACCAGGCTTCAGCCCGTACGGGTACGGCATGCCCCCTCCTCCGCCTCCGGGAATGGGCGGGCCGTTCGCGCAGCAGGCCGCCCACCAGCCGTGGGGCATGCCGCCTCCGCCGCATGGCATGTACGGGATGCCGGCCCCGCCGCCCATCGGCCAGCAGCCGCCTCAGCAGCAGCAGCAGCAGCAGCAGCGCAGCCCGCAGGTGCAGATGCAGATGCAGGGCCAGCAGCAGCAGCAACAGGGCAAGGCGCCCGCGAATGCAAATGCAATCGCAAAGGCGAACGTAAACGCCCCGCCCATGCAGCCGGAGAAGAAGGACGAGCATCCCATCGTCACGACGACCAACACGCTCCCGGACTCGGCCCAGGCAAAGGAGCAGCCCACCCCGGCGACGAGCAGCAAAGCCGCTCAGGTCCCCGCAGCGACAGCGAGCGTTTCTCCAGCTGCCGCGCCCAAAGCGCAGGGCCAGGTACCGGTCACCGCATCCGGAGCACCCGCGCCGGGCCAGCAGAAGGCGGCCAGCCAGGCCAAGCCTGCGGGACGACTCGGTGCACACGCGGCAAAGCCTCAGTCTCAGTCCCAGTCGCAGTCCGTGCCTGCTGCCACTGTCGCATCCTCTCAGCAGCAACAGCCGCAGGCCAAGAAGCCGACGTCATTCGCATCGGCCGTCCAGAGCGGAAAAGTCAACGGACAGGAGGCCGCCACGGCTGGACCGGCGCTTGCACAGGCCCAGAGCCTGAGCCAGACTCAGGCTCGGAGCACGGCACAGGACCAGGGTCAGAGTCAGGGTCAGGGCCGACCTACGGCTGCAGACTCGGTGGCCGCCATCGAGAGGCTCACCAAGGATGTTGGCTCGCTCAATGTTGGCGCTGGGGGAAGCAACGGCGCGCAGCAACCGATGCAGTACCAGGAGCTGAGCCAGAACCACAATCCTCAGGCTGGTGGCAACCGAGGTGGACGAAGGGGACCCTCGGGTCGCGGAGGTCTACAGGGTGGATACGGCGCAGCCAGGCCCCAGCAGCAGCATGGTGCGACTGCCGGCGGCGAGCGCGCCGCTGCGGCTGTCCCGGGCAAGGACTTTGACTTTGCGGCATCGAACGAGAAATTCCAAAAGGAGACGCCCAGCAGCGCCAGCGACCACGTGGTCATTCCGCCCGCAGCCGGTCCCGGTGCCGCCTCGCCCGACGCGACGACGGCGTACACGAAAGCGAGCTTCTTCGACACGCTCTCGTCCGACCTGACTGAGAAGGCTGCAGGGAGGAACGGGGCCGCCGGGAACAGGTTCAACCGCGCCGAGGAGCGCGACAGGAACCTGTCGACTTTCGGTGAAACTGGCGCGAGCGTTGGAGGCGGGCAGGGTGGGTACTATGGCCGCCGCGGCGGGCGGGGTGGACCGCGAGGGGGACGAGGAGGGTACTACCGAGGTGACTCGAACGGCCAGGGTCAGGGTCAAGGCCGAGGCGGCTACCGCGGAGGACGGGGCAGGGTGAGAAAACGGTGCTGTCCTGTCGTTCCTTGAGCGCACGTCAAGCTGATGCTGCTTCTCACACCATTGCAGTCCGACGGACCTGCCCCCACCTTGTGAGTTACGGCGGGCTCTCTCGACGCTGGAGATACGCTCGCAGTACACGGACAGATGCAAGACAGGATAGATTGAGAAAAGAGCTGCAAAGGCAAGGTAAAGGAGGCAGGCATGCAGCAGTGTGCAATGCTGCAGACGCATTGCCGTCTGACTGTCTGCCGTGTCTGTCGGGACCGGCAAAGCGCGGTGTTCCGAGAATTGAGCAAGGGAATGGTAGCATCGAAAACAATGCAATGCAATGCCGTGTCACCACCGAATCAGATTGCGCACAGAGACCTGGTTGTGCTTGCGAGATGTGTGTGTGTGCGTGTGCGACTCGCTCAATCTGTGCCTGGCGCACGTGCCGGCTTCGGAGCTCGGGCTTGGGGAGAACCCGGGTCATCGAGAAAGAAGGCTCTCCTCCCGACGACCACACGCTGATAACGAGCTGACCCACTGCACAGAACGGCAAAGGACAAGACAACGGCGATATGCTCATCTCTGGCCTTAAGGTGCCACTGCCCTTTAGCTGGAGGCTGCCCCGAGTTCGGCACGCTGACTGACCTGATTGCCGTGTGACGCCTACGCTTCAGACTGCTGCAGCTAAGACATGCGCCCGATCAGGGGCGCGATTGCTCTCGTCGTCGACACAGACCCACAGCCATGGCGTCGAGCGCGTCGGCGTTGTCGGCAGCGGCCAGATGGGCCTGGGGATCGCGTATGTGTCGGCGAAGGTGAGTTACGGCATCGAGAGGCAGGTGAGAAAGCAGAGCGGTGACAAGGCGGACACTATTGTGCTCTTCGAAGGACGCGAAAGTGGACGTTGTCCTCCTCGACTCGAATGCGGCCGCTCTGAAGAAAGGCATAGCCTTCATGGGTGTGGCCGTCTCCGCGGTGTCGCAAGCATATGCAATTCGCACTGCTGACAGTAGGCCCTGCTCGCGCTGTCTCGTTTCGCTCGACAGACAAGTTGCTCGAAAAGGATGTCAAGAAGTCGAAGCTTACTTCGGACGAGGCGCAGGCAATCAAGGACCGCGTCAAGACGGCGAGCGATATTGCCGAGCTAGGGAAAGCCGACGTGCAATTGGTGATGGAGGTGCGCTGGGGCAGGCGATACCAACGTATGATATGTCTGCCGTCGGCCTTCCGCTGACGTTGGCCCGTTCCTAGGCAGTGTCTGAGTCCCTGCCGCTCAAGCAAAAAATCTTTGGTGACCTAGCAGAGCACTGCGCGCCGTCTGCCATACTCGCCACGAACACGTCGAGCATCTCGGTGTCAAAGATCGCAGCGAGCGCCGTTAAGCGCGGCACGTCCCCCGAAGAACAACTGGCTTCGAGCGCGCGGTTCCTGTCCATCCACTGGATGGTGAGTCGTTCCCTGACTTCCCGCAATCGCATTGTAATCGTGTCTGACACGGCATAGTTCAGAATCCGGTGCCCCAGATGAAGCTCGTCGGTGCGTATGCAGGCATAACGAACCCTCTTCCAGAGGCGATCTGCTCAGATCCGATCTAATATGGTCGTGCCCCGCAGAACTGGTGCCCGCGCTGCAAACATCGCAGGGCGTCGTCGACCGTTCAAAAGCCTTCGCCGAAGCCTGCGGCAAGGAAGTGACGCTCAGTGCAGACACGCCTGGCTTCCTCGCGAATCGGATCCTCATGCCATACATCAATGAAGCCATCATCTGCCTCGAGACGGGCGTGGGCAGCAAGGAGGATCTAGACAAGACGGCCAGGCTCGGCTTTGGGCATCCAATGGGTGCGTCAAGACGGGACGATCTGCGAGCAAGGTTCCACGGAAGCTGACCTCCGCCCGTTTCTAGGCCCTCTAACGCTCGCGGATTTCATCGGTGCGTCCATCGTGCGATTCGGAAACGTACTCTGACTGACACATCATGCTCTTGTCCAGGCCTCGACACGTGTAAGTGTCGGGTATACCCTTTCTCGTGAGGCGGCTAATTGGCTCAACTCGCTGTTTGTGCATTAGGTCTGGCCATCATGCAGACGCTCTACGTCGAGACGGCCGACAGCAAGTACCGGCCGTCCGTCTTACTCGGCCGGATGGTGGATGCTGGCTGGCTGGGGAAGAAGTCGGGAAGGGGCTTCTATGAGTACTAGACTGGCGATTGACGAAGGTTGCACTCGCCGGGCTCTGCGTCCATTGACTATGCGAGAGACCAAGCTTCAAGCGGCTGCGCCCGACTTGGCTTGAAAACGAGTCCAGATCAGGTCCAGCAAGTGCAGAGGAGTTGTGCGGGTACAGTACTATGCAACAACAAGCGGAGTACGTCTAGATCTGCGCCAGAGCAAGGCATCACATGACCCTCTCAAGCAGGATCTCATACTCGACGGGCACCTCAAGCAAGCCATCCGGAAGCGCGTGTTTCTTGTATTCCTTGTACGGCTGTGTAGCCGACATCTTATCTCCTGCTGCCGGTGGCCCATCCGGTCCCACCGGCTTTACTTGCACGAGGTGCGCGGTCAGCCGTCCGAGCTGACCTGCTTGGGGGTTGCTGGGCTCTTGGAAGCGGATGTGCGAAACGGCTTGCGCGCCAAAATATGTGGCTGCGGTCCGTAGGTGCGCGACGACGCTCGTCAGCTCGGCGGCTAGTATATCCTGGAAGCGAGGATGGCGGGGATTGGCTACGAAGATGCGAACATGTCGTTCAGCGACTCTCGCTCTAGGGCAGCGTAGGATCTCGTTACCTACGAAGCGGAAAGAAGGTTCTATCAAGATACCGGGGAACAAGGAGGCGATCACTTTGAGTCTCTGTCACGCGTCCACCGCCAATATCCAACACTCACGCCACGATGCAGACTGTCGAATTCGCCAGCTGTCTCAGCTCTGGCGCGGCATCGACAGTCACTTCGATAAGCTTGGATCTGTCGAGCTGGCTATGCGGCGACATGAGGATCTTCATTTGCTCCTCCTGGCGCACTTCGTCTTCCACCGTGCAGACATGGCGCAGAACGTGCATGACATTGTCTGTGAGAGTGGGCGGACTGCGAGCGCGAAATGAGGCGACAAGCCGAGTCAGCTCCCGTGATATCTCCTGAGGCCGTAGGAACACGCAGCAGCCTGGACTTGACGGCAGGATATGACCGGGAGTCGGCGGGAAAAGACCAGGCGAAGCAGGCGTTACGCTAGGACGGCCATCCGGTGAAGGCCTTGGTGAAGGGCGGGGAGTTCCTCCATTGGTTGACGCGGGTAGCGGCACAGCCTCCGCCTGCGCTTGAGCCTGTCGGACTTCCGCCTTTGCCCGCATCTGAGCAACCGCGTCGGCGTGCGCCTTGGCTTGCGCTTGAGCAGCCGCATCCGCCTTTGCGCGGTCGGCAGCCTCTTGCTCGGCGCGGTGCTGCGCAGCGAGCTGCAGACCTTCGAGATGCGCCATGAGCTGGGCGTCGGTCCTCCCCGCAGCATACCATTTCTCAAGCAGTCGCTCTGTGCCGCGGTCGCAAAGGCGGCGGTCAAGTTGTAAGCCGTAGCTTTGCGTTGGGCGTGGGCGTGGGCATGGAGCTCACGATATTCAGGCACGGACGGGCCACCCTGGTTGAGGTGCAGCAGGTACTGTGAGATGTGCTGTATCTCCTCAGGCGTCAGCTGGCGGATCTTGGCCTTTCTAACGGCTTCGGCATCTTCGAGAGCTTTCGCCGCCTCTGCGATTTTCGCCTGTTCGGCTTTCTTAGCCTCTTGAGCTTGTTTCGTAGCCACTCCTTCCTCTTTCTTCTTTGCGTCCAGGAGCGCCTGGGTATGAGCAGCTGCAGTGCGACGGTGTGTGAGCATCAGCCGGACCCGAAGCTCAGGTTGGGCCGTCGAGCTGACCTTCGCGCGCCTTGCGCTCTTGATCAAACTTCGCGTGTGCATCTCGTAGAACTGTGTCGAGTGAAGCAGGATTTCCGGATCAGTTGCAGTGTTCGAGCAGCTCTCGAGGTTCTTTACCCGCTCTTGTCGTTGGCCTGCCTGCGAGCAATCGCCTCCTGCTCCTGGCGCTGCACCTCGATGCGATGAGCGACATCGGCCGTCTCTCTGCGAAGCTTCTTCTCAGCCTCCTGCGTCTTGTACAGCTCCACGGCAATCTTTGGGCTGCCGAACACGGAGGTGGAGGTTGACTTCTTGTGCGCGAGCTTCTCCTTCCTGAGCATGGCTTTCAGGTCGGCGAGATGCTTGGCGCTGTCTGCGACGGACTGGCTCGCTGCGCGGTGGTGCTCCAGGAAGTCGTACGGCCGAGACTCGGGCGTGGTCGTTGCGGAGAGTGAACCATTGCGCCTGGCAAGCGGGCGTAGGGCTTGTCCACTGCACAGACATATTCAAGGAAGGCTTGTCCTCAGCAGCTTGCTGGACCAGACTGTCACCGGCTCTTTTGTAGCCCACTCACTAGCTGCTTGGTCCTGGAGACCCGTATAGCTCCGAGTCTGTGAAGTTGGTCGTTGCAGGCGAGTACCCCACTTGATTTGTATGCATCTCAAAATGCGGCGAGCGGCTGTTTGTGGAGGGTCCGCTCAGCGATATTCTTCTATGAGAGAGCCGTCAATGAGTCCAGGTGACAGCAACCCACAAGTCGCTTGCCGGTGTGGCATCCGCCGACATCGACTGACGGGGCGACGACTGTCGGATGCCAGCAGCAGCCTCTCTAGCCTGCGCTAGTATCTCCCTCAGGTCATTCCGGAACGCCTGGGATGGTCGCCGGGGTGCAGTCGACGGCGACGCAGGGGCGCCAGAGCCTGGTAGGGGCACGGCGGGCGGCGCTTCCGACTGGGACATGTGTAGTTCGCCGAGGAGGTTCCGCAGCTGTTCGATGGGCGCGTCGAGCGGCAGGGCGAACGTAGGAGCAGAGCGTGGTCCGCTGACGCTCGACTGCCGGCCTTTGCCCTTTGCCCTGCCCTGCGCAGAGTCCACCGCATTGGCAGCGCTAGATGCGCGGGGCTGTGGCGCGGTCCCCGCATGTGCGAGTGCTGGCGAGGTCGTCTTGTGCGTCGGGATGCTGCACGGTCGGGACAGACAGACGTGGATCAGCTGTCAGCTGGACGACTGAGGGATGGGCTACAGCGCCACTGACAGGCCCCGGAGACGCCCCGGTCGCAGCAATACCGGAGAGGACTCACTTGGATGTAGATGCGAAGAACGATGCCAGATCATCGTCCCCTGTGCCGCCGCCGCCGCCGCCGCTGCCGCCGCCGCCTCCTGGCAACCTGGCTGGTCCTTGACCGTACTCGTGGCCTGTCGAGCGGGTCGACCACGCAGAGTCCAGCCCGTCGAGCGGATGCAGACCATCGAGAGAAGGGAAGGCGTGCAAGCTGGCTCGGAAGGGTGAAGATGGTGTCGTGTGAGAACCACCTGCGACAATGTTAGAGCTGCTGCTGCCACTGCTCAGCCCGACCCCGCGGAGGAAAGGCGACGTCTCGGGCGCCCACTGCGGCGAGCGCGGCGCTGCATTGGCCATGTATGGTCGAAAGCTGCCTTTTCCTGACCGAAGATGTGGAGCGAGATGCAGTCGCTGCGTCTGTGCCAATAACGATGAGATTTCGCTGGCGCTTCACCGGGGATGGATGAAATTGACGGTTGCACGCTACAGCATCCGTCAGCCGTCAGCGATGCGACGCGGACAAAAGAGGCGCCCAAACAAGAAAGCGGATCGGACGACTGCCATCTCGCTTCTTGGTCACTCTGTCTGTTCTGTTGTGCTCTGCTCTGCACCTCGTTAACTCTCTGTTCGTACAACAACAGGTCGGCTTCCGGACAAGCTTGAAGCCGCGCTATCGTACCCGACCTAGACAGAATAGTCGACCAGATAGCCATAGTCCGGCAAGGGCTGCCGGAGGATCCTGTCCATTGTGCGCATGTTGCCCCTGTACACCTTCTCGCTCAGGGCGTCCGACTCTTCGGTCGTCTTTGGCCAGCTGAACGCGCGCACCTCCTCGCGCCACTCGACCTGCCAAAAGGCCTCGTCCGTCAGCGTCGTGCCGTGCCCCGGCCGCCGCAAGCGCCCAATGGCAGCAATGGGGTCCACGTTGTCCGGACTGTCAAGTGTGATCCGGCGTTGAGCCATCAGCACAAGACGAATCGGATGAGAACTCAGAGCTGGTATGGCATAAGTACTCACATGAGGACAACCCCTCTTTGGTCTAGGTAGGTATAGGCAGAGAGGTGGTACCGCGTAGCCAGGACCGGGGTCTGTATAGAAGCGTAAGAAGTGTCAGCGTGCGGCACCGTGTTCTCCCGCCTGCCTGACGGCGCACTCACCCTTGCTATCACCGCAGCTGCAATAGAAGATGAAGCTGCGTATCCTGCTCAAGATGTGACGTGTCCCAGCCTAGCGTCAGTCGGCGCAACGCGGATCTGATGAAGCAGGTAGGACTTCTTCGGCCCACCATAGTAATCGCTACCCTTGAAGGCGGGAATCACCAGTCCAGAGTTGTGGATCTCGTCGTAGTACGTGGCATAATCGACGTCCGACAGCACGCGCACGACATTCTTGAGCCGTGCGGGGATGAAGTCCTTCTGCTCGAGCATTCCGAGCAGGACGAGCGTGAATGAGTCCGACACAGCCGGGTCCGGTTCGTACGGCAGGGCGCTATCGACAGGGACCCGCCAGCCCCACAATCTCGGCTCGGCTGGCAAGGCAAGGCGAAATCACTCCGAGTCGAGTCAGTCCGCACGCGCACAAGGCAGCAAGTAGAGAGATTGACGGGTACCGACGCCGACCAACCTTCGATCTCGCGCATGAGCGACTTGAAGATGGACTGGTAGTCGCGCCGCGCGGCCGTGATTTTCCCTTGGATGACGGCGCTGCCCGGGCGCTGGTCCTCGTTGAAGCGCTTGTGTGCAACCCCATCCGGCACCGGAAACACGGGAACGAGCGTGTGCACGGGCGCGCCGGCGTAGCTCGTGTCGCCTTTGAAGTTCTGCTTGAGGGCCATCTCGCCCAGGCTGCGCTTGATGGCTGCCGTCGTGCTGTGTGTTGCGGTGCGGTTCGGTGCGGTGTCGTGTGTCGTGTGGTGTGGTATAGCAGATCAGGGGAGACCGTAAGCACAGCGCGCGTTCAGGGCAAGAACAAGGATGGCTGCTAGGAAGGCGGGCACCCACTGGTCTGCGAGCCCGATGAGGACCAGGCTGTCCCTCTTTGCCCACTCGTGCATGTACGTGTGCATCCACGTGAGGTCCTTGATGAAGGCGTGGTGGACGACGCACACGAGGCGGAACTTTGTGTCGCGCGCGTCCCACGCGTCGAGGAGCTCCGTGTTGTTGGTCTGCAGGGTCGACGCGCACGTTGTCGAGATGAGGACGTCGATGCGCTGCTCTGCGGGCTCCTCGATGCTCATTGCGCGCACGAGCTCGCCCCACTTGTGCGCGCGCCCGCCCCAGAACGGCGCAATGACGTCCTGCATCCCGTTTGCGCGTGGGCGGCCCTCGCCGCCCTGGAGAAAGACAGACGTGCGCACGCCAGGTAGGCGCGAGAGCGTGTATACGAAGGCGGGCCAAACTTCCGAGTGCTGAGGTGTATGTGCGGGTACGACCGCGACGCGTGTCAGCTAGCTAGCTTGGCCGCGAACGCTGCTTCCAGCCCTCAGTAGTCCCGAGTGAAGAGCATAGCATAGCATGGCGCAACCCACATAGCCCGCACGCTCATCCACAGCGACGTGAATGAACGCGTCGTCGAACGCCTCTGGGGCAATGCTGTCGAGGACGTCTACCGTATGCGCCAAAGGGTTTGTGCGCCCTCCTCCTCCTCCTCCGCTGCCGCCATCATGACCGGGCGGGCAGTACCGGCCTACGTACTTTTGGGTCGAGCTCTTCACATACTGCACAGCCGCGCTGGCGTGCTCGGAGGACTCTGTGTGCCCTGCGAGGAGGATGAGGGCGGCGATGGCGAAAAGGGCGGCGGCTGCGCGTGCGAGAGAGGCTCGAGGGAGGAAAGGCGAGCCGTGTGCGAATGAGCGGGACTGCGGCGGGGGGTCATGTATCGAATAGAATGGAAGCCGCAACGTGCGAGTGTGTGGATACGAGTTAGATATGTGCGATAAGGTATCCTCTGTTCGTTCTCGGTTGCTGCCACACTGCTCACACCCGCCCCGGCCAAGCTGCTGCTGCCGCCGCTGCTGCTCCCTGCGCCTTCGATGCGCGCGTACGACGAGGTCATCTTGAGTGATCCAGTGTGCGCCTGTCCTGGCACGTCGCCCTCACTGCCTTGGGCCTGTCTGGCGGTCTGATGTCTGGTATCCGATGTGGGAAGGAAGAAGAGAGGGAGAAAGCCCAGACGCGTCGTCGTCGTCGTCGTCGACATCGACACCCTGCGACGGGCAACGGGCAAGAGGCCAGGCCAGGCCAGGGCATAGCCATGAAACAGAGCAAGCTCAACAGACGCAAGCAAGCTGCAGCCATGCACAGCGACAGCGATCTACCGTACTCATAGGCGCGCTCCTCCTCTCTTCTCGGGCAGGACGCGTCTCAGCGGTGTCACGTGGGGACGGCGATGCCTTTGGTCGCGCTCGAGTACGAAGACACTCGTGTAGAAAGGCCCCCACTTGCTGCGATGCGACAACACACGGCAGGCCCACACGCACGCTCGCACGCTTGATCTGGTTTGATCTGATCTGACAGAAACTGGCTTGCAACTCGCTGACATAGTACTGCACTCATTCGAACGAAGAGGCCTACGAGGATGATGGGGCGCACAAATGCACTGGCGGCGACTAGGAGAGACGTCCTCTGGGTATTGCGCCTGTCTTGCAGTGCAGCGCCAGAGTGCGAACAAAACACTTGGCAGGAGCGCAAACCTCCAACCGCATGCTGAGGGTGTACGACTTGCGACTTGACTGCATTTAGCGGGTACTGCACGGAAGAACGGAAGAGTGTGCTTTGTGGTTGGTCTGCGAAGCGGACATGCCGGGCTGAGGCGGGCATGCGCGAAAGAATGACCAGAAAAGCCGGTCGGCCGAACGAGTGATGGATCGATACAGATGATGTTGGTGTGCAAAAGTGGTGGCCGGCAGATACGATAAAAAGGCGTCCAGAGATGCTGGGGTCTGCCTTGCATTAGCAGGCCGTCGGCCGAGCCACGCCCGCGCCCTGCCACGGATCTGGATAGCTGCACCCCGCAATGGGCGTAAAGTACGGCGTGGCGAGGACCGGAGTGATTGCGGCTGTGGGCGTGCCCGCAGAGGGCAGGGCGAGCGCGGCGCCCGTGGCAGTGTATGTGGGGAGAGCAGCGACGGCCAGGCTCGTCGCCAGGGGCACATTGGCAAGCGAGGCGGGAGGCCATGTGCCGTACCTGCGGCCAGGCCAAGGGCGGCGAGGGAAAGGAAGCGTCGCGTCAGCATTTGCCTTTGCCACGCGGGATCTAGGAGAGGAGAAGAACCCACGAAGAGACCTGCGTAGCCGCAATCTGCCCAGCGCCCGCCCCGCCCGTCATCCACGGCTCGAGCGGCGCAACAAAGTCGTTCCGGACGGGAGGGACGAAATTGTACTTGTCGGCCATGGCGTTGCACGCGCCTATGGCCTGTCGAGG
Organism: Symmetrospora coprosmae; assembly: GCA_008802785.1. NCBI lineage: Eukaryota > Fungi > Basidiomycota > Cystobasidiomycetes > Symmetrosporaceae > Symmetrospora > Symmetrospora coprosmae. Next base: position 38,703 of record VUYT01000056.1, on the reverse strand, counting down.
GTCTGTCGGAATATAGCCTTCCTCCAGGCCGTGCGAGTATGACCACAATGGTGTCTGAAAGTGCGGTGCGCTCGAGCGTCAGCGGTCAAAAGCCCAACGTGGCGCCAGCGTAGCACAAAGCGCGAGACCACTCACGGCAACCCTGTTAAAGACAGTGGACACTCCGATCTTCCACGTCCAGAAGAAGTAGTTCTGCCGGACAAGCACCATCCGGCGGGCTCGTTAGCGTCTCAATGTCCAATCCTGGGCCCTCGTCTGCCCGTGTACGCACCTGGAAAGCATCCATCTGCGCAAGCGTAAAGTCGAGCAACTCCTGCTTGCGCTGCGCACTCCAGCGCGAAGAGTCGGTCCAGTCATCACACGAGCCAAAGCTCGGTCCGCCATCGAACGTCCCTTCGTATCGCGTTCCGTTCGTCACGCCATTGAGGTACCTGTGTGTCGGGTCGGCGCCTCGCGTCAGCCCTGTCCGCATCGCCCGCCGGGGTGCGCCTGATTTGCGCAGCAGTGCGACAGGCGAGGAAGGTGGACCCACTGGCCACAGTCGTTGATGCCGAGCGACCACTCTCCAGAGAATGTGAACCCGAAATTCTGCATTGACGTGTTGAACATGTTGGCCCAGTTGTGGCACGCCGTGGCAATGTTCTCGCCCATGGGGTCGTTGTTGGGCTGGGTGAAGGCGAGGTATGGGTGCGAGTCGAGGAAGACGCGGTCCGAGCCGGAGAGGAAGCCGGCCCAGGTCGACAGGTTCCCAGAAAAGCCGTCGTGGATCGCCATGCCGGCCCCGGCGCCGACGCCCGTGATGTCGCGCATCATCTGGTAGACCTCCATGTAGCTACAAGGCCCGCCGCGTCAGCCAGAGACACAGTGAATGCGGTCCGAGGGTGGTCATAGGCGGCAATAGAGACTTACTACGAGCGAATGACGGGGATGGAAATGACGTTTCCTTGCGCCTCGTTGATGATGCCAAACATGGGGATGACGAGCCGGTTCTCCGGCTGGTTGATGAACTCGGTCAGGATGCGAATGTAGTTGTACGTGCGCTGCCCGTTGGCCATGCCCATGACGCCGTTGAGGAAGTTGATGCTGCCGTACCGACCCGAGTGGTTCCAGCCGTTCTGAGACCCGGGGACCGCGTGCAGGTCGAGGTTCATTCGCAGCCCATACTTCCGGCACCACCCCACAGCTTTGAGAAAGTACTGCCATGCGACCCCCTCGAGGTACGGCTCGCCCGGGTACGTCTCGATCGCCCAGAAGGGCAGCGCGAGCCGGATCCAGTTCAGCCCGGCACCCGCAATGCGCGCAAAGTCCTCCTCCGTGATGAACGTGTCGTAGTGCTCGATGAGCGCGTCGCTCAGACCAGAGCCGAGCGCTCCACTCAGTGTCCACTCGTCAATGGCAGGTGCAGCCATGTGCTCGAACGGCTCGAAGGGAGCAGGCGATATGAAGGGTTCCAGCGTGAGCCAGCCTGAGTGTCGTAAAGGACGGGTTTATTAACTACGCGTGCCCAAGGTCTCTCGATGATCTTGACCTGGACGTACCGCCAATATTCACACCGTGAATTTTGCCGGTCGACCAGTCCCACTGCTCGCTCAGCGGTGGTGTCCACGAGTTAGGCCGGGCCGAGTTGTTTGCAGCGTCGGCGACCCAGATCCCGCCAAACGGGTTCGTATACGTGAACTGCGTCCCGTTCCTGGTGCATGCATGCCTCAAATTAGCTCTTCCAGTTCGGCCGTCCCCCTGCGCGCACGCGGGCAGGACTCACGCCATGGTGACGATGGATCCGTCGCTGCCCCATGTGGCTGGCGTCTTATCGCCGTCGTCATTCTTTGCGTCGCTAGGCCGTCCAGGCGTGCTGGCAGTGCGCCCGTCTGCCGCGCTGTTGCTCTGTGATGACGAGGAGGAAGCGTCGCCGTCGTTGTCGCGCAGCTTGAGGACCGTCACTGCCGCCGCGACAGCAGCGAGGACGACTGCGTGCACATACACGGGAACGCATCAGCGGGGCCGAGCCTGTGCCTGTCAAAGCGGGCCAAGCAGCCTGGTTGGCATGCACGTCACGCACGCAATGCAAGTCCGCCAAACACGACCATCTTCTTGCGCGCCGACCAGCCGGCCCCTCTCCCGCCTTTTCCGCCGCCGAGCCCGTACGCAGCGCGCTTCTGCCTGCTGATGCTCGCTGCGCGCTTGGTCTCCTCCGAGCCCATGCCCTTGTTGAGGGCGCCATAGTAGCCTTTCTCGTCGGCGTCCTCGTCCCCCCAGATGCTGCTCTCGTTCGCGGCGCTCCCATTCCGTAGAGTCGATCCAGCATATCCTGCTTGCTGCTGCTGGTGCGGCACGTTTGACGCGTTGAAGTACCCCGCGGCGGCCCCGCCCATGCCCAGCGAGCCAGCTGCAGCGGCATCGTACCGCGGCGACGGCGTCCCGGACGAATACATGAGGCGCCGTGTGCTGCTCGCGTCGCTCGAGCTGCCGCCCGCGTCTGTATAGTACGAGCCGCGGAACGCCGGGTCCGGATACCCTGACGCTGCAGCGCCTGTGGCGGAGAGCGACGAACCTGGTCGAGGGTCGTACGCGTCGGCCGGGAAATTGGCCGAGAAGGGCGAGCCGGGCAGCGCGATCCCCGCCGCCACTGACTGGTGCTGGTGCTGCGATTGGGCGACGAGGAAGGGAGAGGTGGACGAGCCGTGCTCGCCGTTGTTGGGCGCGTGTCCCAGCGAAGGCGACGGGGGCGCGTCGTACAGAGTCCGGTAGGATGGCTCGCGTTCTCGCTGGCGCGATGGCGGGCGCGGAGCAGCGTAAGCGGGAGAGTAGCTAGTATCTGCGTCCTGCGCCAGGAGAGGTGACGAGCCGAGCCTGGGTGAGAGTGGATGCGATGTTGCGACTGGCTGTGGTGGAGATGGGTAGAAGTTGTCTGCCGAGCTGGAGCGGTACAGCTGGTGCGGTACCTGGGACTGCTGCTGGACCATGCTTGGGCTGTCGAGCGTCAGGAGGGGTGAGCTGGGCTGTCGCTCCCTCTCGGTCGCTTGGTACGGGTACTGCTCCGGTTGCTGCTGCGCCATGGACGAACCCCTCGGTGGCGGCGGCAAGGGAGCGGCTCCATCATTGCCCTCGTCGTGGTCGTAGATCATGACGGGCAGGGAGGATCGCGAGTAAGCTATTGGCGAAGCAGGCAGGGGAGGGAGAGGCAGAGGGAGCTGTGGAGGTGGGACGAGGGGAGGTGCAGCCAAGGATGCGCGACGCGGTTGTGCCAAAGGGGCGGCGGCGGGGACAGGCGACGGTGAAGGCGAGAGCGACGGCGTTGGCGAGATGTACGAGGGTGTTTCGACTGTGGATGCAGTATCCTGGTGCGCTGGCTCTGGCTGGACCTCGAGGCTATTGGGTCGGATGCTCGCGGCTGCCGTGCTGGATGGCCGAACCTCCTGATGCGGCAGCGGCGTCACGTCTGTCGACCAGAGGCAGGATCAGGATGAGGAAATCAGGCTCAGCACGGTCTGGCTCATCCAATCGTCCAATTGTCCCCTTCTCCAGCTCCAGCTCCAGCTCGTCCAAGCCCTCCGGATGCATCCTTGGCAGTCCAGTTGGCGGGCGGACCCTGAGAGCGCGCGAAAAGGGGGGGGATCCAGGGGATGGCATATGCTACATGCACTCACCGAGGTCCACCCACTCCCAGGACTGGTCCGATGACGGCTGCTGCTGCTGTTGCGGAGATGTCTGATCTGGATCTGACGCTGCTGCCAATGTGGTGAATGCTGCTGTCGTCTCCGAGACCCCGTGCGGCGGCTCAGGCTCGGTCGCGTCGGGAGACGACGACGACGACGATGATGATGATGGTGAAGAGGCCATGACGGGGCAATGCCTGGCAACAACGGTGCTGTGCAGAGAGAGAGGCAGAGACAGAAACAGAGGAGCGAGGGAGCATGCAAACGTCGTGTACTGCCCACAGTTCCCAAGCATCCCTCGGCATTGAGCGCCCTCTGCTCGTCTTGCGTGTTTTTGCGCACTGGGCGCGTCTCTCTGGAGCCCCCTGCATGCCTCAAGATTGGCTCATCACAGAGCAGCAGCGGGCGGTTGCACAGGGCGCGCACAACAGCGAGTGCGAGCGCACTGCATGCAGGGACGTCGCTATATTCAGGCGTCTGCGCGCATGTCCTCGCCGACCCTCAAGCTCGCAGGGCATCGGAATATCTACGCGCAAAAAGCTCGACACACGCGCCTACTCTTCGAGCACAGAGGCTCGAGAGATCTTGAGATCTTGACCCTCACCGTTATCGTATCGCTAGCGAACGGCTCAGATGGGTTCATAACCGGTCGATGCAACTCCGCTTACAATGGATCGGTCACTTCTGTGGTCCTGAAAAGTCCACAAACACAGCTCGATTGCGCTCCGCACAATGGGTAGACAGAGAAGATCGAAAGGACAGTCTAATGTAGCGCTGTGATAGGGTTATAACTGGTCTAGGGTGGGCGTGTATAGAGGTATGGCTGGGTACGAATGGGTACGAATGGGTACGGATTGGGTAAGAGTACGGCGATGGGTAGAAGGCAGGTACGGAGAGGGCGGGTGAAGTCGGTGACGGTAGTGGGAGCGATACACGGGATACTGTACGCAGAGTGTGTCCATGGCGAGAGGGAAGCAGTTACAGTAGGTTCTTCTTTTTGCCCGATGGGCTAGAGCCGAGGGTTGTTAGGCGACTGATCAGGCGATCAGAGCGAGGGTCGCACCGAGCAGAAGGAGCGATACCGCCGCCGCTACTCCCGTGGTATGGGCCAGGACACGCGCCGGCGCCGCATCGCCCGTGGCGCTCGCCGTGGCGTCCGAGCTCGAGCCCGTGGGAGACGCAGCTGCCGCACCCATGGGCGCAACGCTCGTCATCCCTGTCCGATTGTGTACAGTGTCCGTCTGTGATCGGAGCGAGTCAGCGGGAGGAACCATGATACGGGCGTTAGCTCCTGGTCTAGCGACTTCTGTGGGTCCTCCTAGTGCTCAACAGATGCCCACCTGCGACAGGAAGCTCCGCGAGCCAACGGCCACGTCCGCATCGCCCGAAACGAGTCTGAAATCTGCATATAAGCGGAAGCGGCGGAGAAGGCGTCTCAGTCTTAGACGAGGAGCGGAGACAGCGTTTCTTGGTAGAGATGGCAGCCTGGACGAGTCGGACACACCTTCCTCCTTGACGATGCTGTTACCGGACGCGTTCTCGTCTTTGACGCTGCAGAAGTGGGTTGGGGACCAGCCTCAGCCGTGGACAGCGCTCTGGAAGCATATTGTGCGCAACAGCTTACACCTCAAACTGCAATCCCCCAAACCGTCATCAATATGAGCAGCAGCGTCGAAAGACATGACGGAACAAGCTCCACTCACCCAGCATAGAGCCTTGTACGACGGCAGGGCCCGGCTGATGTCCGGGTTGGTGAGCTGCCAGAGCCAATTCCACTTGATTTCTCTAGTGACCCGCGAGAAGAGATATGACAAACGGCACAGTCTCGGAAAGTGAGCGAGCGTACTCACGACTCAGTCGCATTCCCAGGTGCATTGACGCCAGAGTCGGCGTCTCGCGTCTGTAAGACCAGCAAGCGCAAATCGCAGAGTCAGTATACACTGCGTGCTTTTCCTCGGAGTCGGGCGCGACTGCTGTATCTCCAGTTGCGCTGGCGCTCTAGGGTAAGTAGGACAAGCTCACCCAAGCAGCGCCCGTTTCGGAAAGGACAAACGCGATACCCTGTGTCGAGCCGAACATCTGTCGCCCGCACAGTGCGGAGGGGGGTGGTGCATGTCAATATCGGCCGCCCAGAGGCAGACTGCGCCGCGACGGCACGGCACCTGATCAAAGCGGGTCATGACGTTGCGAGCTTCATCGGGGCGCGGCCAGTTGTTGAGCCGCTCAAAACCGCCGTAGTGGCTGCGGGGGCGGTAGAAGAAGTAAGTGCGAGCTCGCGCCTGGCGAGGACACAGCCTGTTCCGCAGGGGCGCAGTGCGGGGACGCACTAGAAGGAAAGTCCGACGATACTGTGGGCGTTTGGGAGAGAGATGCCGTCAGCTGTTTGCGTTGCGAATGGGGACTCGGCGCCCGACTTACTCGACATTCTCCGCTCCAGGCCAGTAGGCTGCGCAGGCACATCGTCAGCGTCGCGCAGTTCAAGTGTCTGCGCCCATTGCATGTTGGTTGAGACCCGACCCACGTTCGTAGCCGCCCTGTGCGATGCAGTAGCTCCGTGTCAGCAGATGCACTAAAAATCAGAGAGTGGCCTGAACAGCCGCATGGTATTGACGAGCTTACATAGACGTCGGATGTGTTGCCCGTATTCGAGTACAGCGAGTTGGGTGACCAGAGCATGTACGTCTCAGGCGCGTACGCGCGGACGGCCGTCGTGACGAGATTCCATGAAGCAAGGAAGGCTTCCGGCTGCTGGCCCCACGCGTACCTGCGGGCGGCGCACCGACCTCAGTTCCACTCAGCGCAATGATGCTGTCGAAGGGAGACTAGAAGGGGACGCACCATTCGCCGTTCATCTCGTGAGCATACCGCAACCACACCGTTATGCCCTGCGCGTTGAGCTCGCCCATTTTCTTCGCAACGCGCTCGGCGACTTCCGGCGTGATTGTGTCGAGCCCTTCGGACGGCATGAGCGCGAGGGCGAATACGGGCCGGTCGCCTGGCTGGCGAAGAAGGTCGTCGAGGTACGGCTGGAGCTGCGTCATGTTGGGGTCTGCGGACAGGATCTGCGCGTATGCTCCGATCTGTGCATCGGCCACTGAGGCTCAGCGCCTGGTCGCGGCGCGGGAACGCAAACTGAAGAGGAAGGCCCACCATCGACATGGGCCTAGGTAGGAGCGCATTCAGGCTGCTTGCGTTGTTGGGAGACATCGGCTCGCCCCTATACTCGGAGAATAGGGGTAGCCAGCAGGGCCAGGCATAGGAGCGTAGAGAGGGTCAGTCACAGCAGTGAGGAGACGGCGTTCGGTGCATGAGAAGAAACGAGGAGAACGCGCACCATGCTGGCAGGAAACCTGGTGAACATCAACAGCAAGCGAGGACAGCCGCAGTCAGCTCCCCTGATAAGGCTGCCGCGGCCCCGCCTGCACGTGCGGCAGGAAAGCAGGGGGAGAGAGCACAACAAACCCAACGAGATGCCATTCTTGTCTAGATTATTCAAGCTGAGTCCCAGGTTGATGTCCAACCCTCGTTTGTGATATATCGACGTCTGACTGCCAGGCTGTGTTGCGAGCGTCAGGCTGGCGAAGAGCAGAGCGAGCGACAACAAGGCCCGCAGTGGCGAGAAGATTGGGCATGTCCGTGCCGTACGCATTGCTGCGCTCGGGGTTGCTACTCTCATGATTGCGTGGTATACTGCCAGCGTTTAGCGAGGGTGTCGTCAGAAGGGGAAGGCGATTCTGCCCTTACTCTCGCTGCCTTCCCTTCCCGTGCAGCGCTTTCCTGGCCTGTTCGGGCGCTCGAGGGTGCACAGCTGAAGCTCTTGCTTTTCTCGCCTGCCCCTTCGTCGGCATTCCACCCGCTCGCCTTGCTCTTCCTCGGGTTCAGCCGGGGGAACAGCGAAGTGCTGGCTGCACTGCAGCTTGACCCGTCCCGGCCGCTGACATGACGAGCGAGGTCGGCCGTGCATGGGCAGGGCGGGCGGCTCGCACGCATGCCTCGAGCAACCGAGATGATCCAATCCGTTTGTTTTGATGTTGATCGTTGAGGGGCAGCGGTGCGGCGTTCGCTGTCGGTATTTTTGGTGGGCATCCTCGTTACCTTTTCGGGCCAGGCTGTTCCTGACCCTGGGCCCGGGCGGTGATCGATGAAGGTCAGCAAGGCATGATAACAGGCATGCACAGCTTGCTGTCGGCAAGACTGCTCTGATGACGACGGTCATGATGGAAGACGACCAGCTTGTCCTGCAGGCATCCGAGGTCGCCGACAGGCGTGCAGAAGCTGCTGCTACTTCGAGAGGCTCGACATGGCAGCCCTGAGTTCAGATCCGCCGGATGAGCTGCCCTGTCCAGGCCTTGCAGCGTCTGCCGTGCGCAGAACTCCCCAAGACGACGTGTCGTAGGTTCTCACGGGACAGTGAGTCGCTTCTAGCGCCTCTTAAGCGCCGACTCGCTCTGTGCGCATGGGAGGGGCGAACGAGCTGACCGGCTGGACCTGGCAGCGTGGAAGAAAGCCTGGGCTGGCCAGAAGAGCGATTCACGAGCTCAGTAGGGAGAACTGACTATAAGTGACCTGTCGAAGTAGCGCCAGACCTGCTCGCTTCCCGCATCCGCTCGAGGCGCGTCGAGGGGATTGCAAAGGATCTCGGCAGACCACGCCGTCGTCGCCGGACTGCTCGAGCCCACACACTGGAGAGTCTTTCACCTCGTCCGGCAGCCTGTACACGAGTGTCTCGTCGCCCCTTAGCCGCACAAGGCGGCCGAGTGTGCCTCTGTCGAGGATGCTGGCCGGACGCGCAGGTGACGTCGTCTGCACGGTGGCTTCCGAGCCCATTCGGGCTTCTGCAGTATGGGAGCTCGGACCACTGTGTCGCACGAGGCCAGCAGCACTGCGATGGGCGCTCAACAGGCGTAGAAGGCGTGTACGGGGCGGTCGAGGCTGCCCCGGAGTGTCTGGCTTAAAAGCGCGACGGATGGGCGGGGACGTCCATGCAAGCAGCAGACTGCTGGACAGCCATAATTGAGTTGAATCAGATCTGCGGAGTTTGTTCATCTGCAACGCGGCGCTGCTGTTTCCCATGCCGCTGCTGCTGCTGCTGCTGCTGCTGACGGCGCTGGCCATCTCGGAGCGACTTGGCAATACCCTCAGGGGCTAAGCGAGGTGGATGAGGGCCGTTTCGGATGGCTCTGGATAGCCCATGCCCGTCATCGCATTGCCTGCCATGACCGGCTGCAAGCTGTCCTTGCTTCTGAGGTAGTCCGTGCCCGTGGTGCGCATCCATCCATCCAGGTCCCGCCCGTCACGCTCACCCTGCTGGAGAACCCTCTGCGGCTCTTCCTCGTCCATTGCAACACATCAGCATACACAGCACTCTGGCAATTCACGATGGTCTACGTCATCACAGTGCATCTCTACGCAAAGGACGAGGAGGCCGCCCGCAAGATCAGCTTGAAGCTCATCGAGGCGAGCCGGATCTACTCCAAGGACAAGGAAACGCTCTCTTGGTTTGTGAGCCAGTCCACGTCGGACCCGCTGGCCTTCACCATCGTGGAGCGGTACGAGCACGAGTCGGTGCGTTGGATACAAGGCTGCGCTGAAGTCTAGCCTCTCCACTGGCTTGCTGTGGTTCTGCTGTGCCTGTCGGCTGACGTTGCTGTGGCCCGCCTCGTCTCCGCGTTTTCGCAGTCGCAACAGTACCACCTCGAGGTAGGCCTCAGAACGGCTGGGGCGGCTCTGAAAGCACGACAAGGTATCATTCCGAGGCGAGACTGACGTCCAGTGCTTGTGCCCTGCGCTCCGACGCGCTTCCCTTCTCCCTTCCTGCGTCCCCGCAATCCATAGAACCCGTTGGTTTGGGCAACAGCCGCACAGTACTGACCACCGCCCCCAGCTAATGATACCCTGCCATCTTGTGTACCCCGCAGATACTGGAAGACCTTCGATTCGTACGTTTTGCCGCTATTGGCGTCTCCAATGGACTTGCGGCGGTCGGTGGAACTCGACACGTCCCAGGATGTACAGGTGCCGCAGTAGGCGATGCCGGTAGCACGCAGACACATGCCTGCATAAGACGCCAGCGGTAGCGACCGGTCTACCTCTGAACGTGTATGACTGCGCCCCGGGCGTAGGGTGGAAGAAAGTGATGTTTGAACGTCCAGCTTGTCGAGCTTGAGAGGTCAGAGTCGCGGTCCATGGTATCGATAGTCCTCACCGTCAGGGCAAACGACGAAATGACAGATTTGCGTACCGTACACGGTAATTGTGGAGCTCGTGGTTGGCCCGGAAGGTATCGCATCACAAGGTGTTGTGACATGCGAGGCCAGATGCTGGCCAAGCGGTTTCCCAGCTGCTCCAATACGGCTGGGTCGCACAAGTCTCGCAGCGAGCGCACCGCTACTGTACTGCAGCAGAGCGCCTGCAGCTCGCTCGCCTTTGCGCCAAATGCATGATGCATCTTCAAGTTGCTCGCTTCGGCCTCTCATAATCGAAAGCTGAAGGACCGGCGGGCGGCCACTGTAGTATTTCGAGCGCCGCACTGACACAGCGATATGTCACAGGATGTCATGTCTCTGCTTTTCTTTGCACCTTCTCAGGAACTGACGTCGAAAGAAGAGTGTGTCTGTGCCAAGCCCGCCGAATGCAGCCACATGATTGCGCTATCATGCCCCGTAATCCCGCTTTTCCGATCGCCACCAGGCTCCGGTGATACGCGCTCTCTGCTGGCTGGCCCTGGCGAAAATCTGTCGAAAAGGTCACGGGGCCCCCTCCACGCACTGGAGAAGGCTATCTTCCTCTCCCCTCAGAGCAGCCTTATCGTGCTCTCTCTCTTTCCTTCGCTCTCATCGGATCCCATCGTCATCTGTCCACTCCGTCAGCGGAAGAAGAACGCGGACACGACGGACTTGACCGCGTGCACGCTAGACGTCTCTCACGCCTTATCTCGTCGGTCCGACAGCGACGGCGACGACATCTGACAGGACAGGAACCCCCTCTTCTCTCCTCTCTCTTCACACCCTCACGCAACGCAAAGATGCACCCTTCTCCATCCCCGGAGCTCAAGGATGGCAAGGCAGGCGACTACGACGCTGAGCACCAGAAGGGCGCCGACGTCGTCGAAAAGGCCTTTGACGGCTCCCCGCCCCAGGCAAAGGACGAGACGCTGCACAGGGGTCTCAACTCGCGCCAGATCTCCATGATTGCCATCGGAGGCGCCGTGGGGACTGGTTTGATCATCGGCTCTGGAACGGCGCTCGCGCGAGGAGGGCCGCTGGGTCTCCTCCTCGGTTACAGCATCATGGGCATGATCTGCTACCTCGTCATGTGCGCTCTCGGAGAAATGGCAACGTGGATCCCGAACCGCAAAGGTTTCTCGGGATACGCCTCGCGTTTCGTGGACCCGGCTCTCGGTGCTGTGAGTCGGCGGCGGACCCTCTTGGATTTTAGAGGTCAGCGCTGATCTGCTTCCACGACACTTCGCACCCAGGCTACCGGCTACAACTACCTCTTTAAATACTTGATCGTTACGTGAGTGACCGCAGGAACCTCTGGGACATTCCCTGACATGACGCTGACTTGAGTATACCCACTCGGAACAGACCTAACAACATCGTCGCTGGCTCAACCATCCTACGCTACTGGGCGGGCGGACGGGCAGTGCACGTCGCAGTCTGGCTCACCATCTTCATCGTTGCCATCCTTCTCATCAACTTCCTCGGCATCAAGTTCTTCGGAGAGTGAGTTGCGCAGGATGTCACATTGACACTTCGAACCCTGGTGGCTGACATACACGATGCCAGATTCGAGTTTTGGCTCAGCTTGATCAAGGTCGTCACCCTTGTCGGCCTCCTCATCATGTCCATCTGCCTTACGAGCGGCGCAAACCCGCAGGGCGATGTCATCTGGTTCCGATACTGGGGCGGCGACAGCGGTCCATTCGCATCGTACAAGGTCGGAGGCAGCAAGGGCGCTTTCCTCGGTGTTTGGGCCGTCTTCGTCAACGCTCTCTTCGGTGAGCACCGTTCCCCGCTGGTGAGCATGGCGGCAAAAGGCTGATATGTACGCGTCGACAGCCTACATGGGTACGGAGCTCATCGGAGTCACCGTCGGCGAGTGCGCAAACCCTCGACGCAACATTCCATCGGCCATCCGCAAGACCTTCTGGCGCATCCTCGTCTTCTACGTCGGGGGCGTCTTCTGCATCTCGCTGCTCGTCGCCTCGAACGACCAGAACCTCTTCGTCGCGAACCGCGCCGGAACGTCGGCGGCTGCCTCGCCTTTCGTCGTCGCCGTCACAGGCATGGGCATCAAGGTCCTCCCGTCCATTCTCAACGCCGCCATTCTCATCTTCGTCCTCTCGGCGGCCAACTCGGATCTCTACATTGCGTCCCGCACGCTCTACGCACTCGCAGAGGAGGACAAGGCGCCCCGCTTCTTGCTCAAAGTCAACAAGTGGGGCTGCCCGTACTGGTGCCTGCTCGTCACCTGGCTCTTCTGCGGTCTCGCTTATCTTCGAGTCGACAGTGACGGTGCCACGGTGAGTGACTATCCCGGGACCTGCCTCAGCTTGTTGGGCGTAATTTCTGATTCTCCGCACTCGCTTGCCTGCAGGTCTTCGGCTACTTTGTCAACCTGGTGTCCCTGTTTGGCGGTCTTACGTGGATGTACGTGCTTCTGGCCTCCGCGCGTGTCCGTGTTTCACGAATTGACCAATCTGTTCCCACAGGTCCATTGCATACTGCCACATCCGCTTCGTCAAGGCTTTCAGGGTTCAGGGTGTCGATCGCGCGCTCGTGCCGTACAAGGCGCCCTTTGGCGCTGCCGGCTCATGGGTCGCGCTCATCGTCACCGGCATTGTCTGCTTCTTCAAGGGTTGGGACTCTTTCGTCACGTCCTTCACGCTGTCGACCTTCATGACCAACTGTGGGTTGCCCGTCTTCTCGCTCCGCTCTGTCTTGCTTTGCGGATACAACGGCTGACGATCGGCTCGGCCTCTGTCGTCTCGCAGACATCGGCTTTGTCGCCTTCGTCGCCATCTGGGCATACTACAAGATCCGTCACCATACAAAGGTCATCCCGCTCGCCGAGATTGATCTCTTCTCCGGCAAGCAGGAGATTGACGAAGACGAGGCCTACTGGAAGGCAAAGGCCGAGGCGCGCGGGCCGTTGAACTTCTGGCAGCGACTCGTGGACCGATTCGTCTAAGGTCAAATCATCGCAGATCGCAGAGGGAGAAGTGCAGAGGTACTACGCGTGTATTAGACATAGGGCCGCTGTCGATAATGACCAAAAGGGGGTTAATAACAGTTACAGAAGGTGGCCCTCGCTGCGCAGTTTTCGTTACGGTGAATGGGCTTAGAGACCCGACTGATTGCTGAGTTTCCAACGTGCGTTGCCGGAATGTCAATGTCCAGCTTGAAGAAACGCGCTGGCGTAACTGACGCTCGAGTCCGAGACCTTCTCGCACTCGGAGCTATGCTCATACCGCGTCCAGCTCAGCACCACCTCGTCCTTGCCCCACCCTTTCTCGCCTGCATCCTGTAGAGCAGCAGCGGCGGCGAGGAGGACGCCGATGGGGTGTCGCCCGCACACTGTGTTCTTGGTCTCCTTCAGGTAGGCCGCGAACGCAGCGTGCGCTTCGCTGGCTGAGCGCCCCGCTTGACCGCTGAGCGCAGCAGCAGCCATGCCGCGCTTGTCGAGCGCCGTGATGCTCTCGTGGATGGGGAAACTCGATGGAGGCTGGCTGGAGCGAGAGAGTGACGTAGGCGTAGCGTCAGGGGCCTTGTAGTATGTATACGAGAAGCGGGATCCCCTGGAGCACCGTCGACGAGACAAGAGTCAGCCTAAAGGTGCGGCTGAGTTGAGGGTATCGTCAGAACAGAGCCCGCTCACCAATGGCAGAAGTCCGAAGAGACGACAAAGAAGTTCTCCGGGTCGCTGAGGTGCGGCGCCAGCAGCTTGCCGAAGGTCGTCTCTTTCGATGTCGAGATTGCTCCGACGAGGATGGGCACAACGTTGATGTCTTTGCTGCAATCGCATAGGTGCAAGATCAGCGATTTTGTGGCGGAAAGAACACGCCATTGCCGTAACACACCCTTCAAAGATCTTGCGTACATAAGGGAGGTGCATCTACCACGGCGAGGAAACACGCCCCATCAGCCTGATGTTGTGCAGGAGTCCAGTCATGCGCCCACCTCTATACTGTGCTCATCCTCATCGGTGCCAATGTCCATCTGAGAGAATTGCCCAGTCTTCTGCAGAGCATTCGTGGCTGTCTCGCATGACGCATCAGCTGACTGTCCTTCATTCGCGCACAGTGCAAAGAGCGTACCTTCCAGATCAATGGGCAAGTCTCCGATGGGCGTGGCGTAGCTTGCGCATTTGGTGATGGCGCATCCGTCAAGGTAGGCATGATGCGAAGGGCCGAGAATGAAGACGCGCTTGCTGTCAAGAGGGAGTGGAAGATGAGCGATGGACAGAGCGAATCTGGCTCGCCCGATCAACGGACATGTGGTCTGTGTCGACGCATCGATAGGCCCAGGCGGCCGCCGGTCCAGAGTAAGAGTACCCAGCGTGTCTTTGTAAAAGCATGCCAGCCGGGTCAGTAGCTAGACTGCGATTGCACTTGCCCGCGCTGAGCTCGCACGTACGGCGCGATGATGGCCCTGGATCCCTTGACCGGAACAGCCTCGAGCGGGGCACCGCCGTCGAGCGCGTTCGGCGATGGCGTCGAGACCCGGGCGAGCCACCCCTCGAGCTGCTGGTTCAGCTTGGCGCCTGCGAGTTGGAACGTCAGATGCGAGACAGCCTCCCATCGTGTGAGGCCGTCAGCGCACTTCCAGAGGAGTACCAGGAACCCTGTCGAGGCGGATTGCGGGATCCGAAAACGTCAGCGCAACTGCATTCGGGCATCAAGCGTCCTGCTGGTTGGCAGACCTACAGCATGGCTCGCTTGTCGTGTTCCGGACATGATCGTAAGATAAGAGGGCAGAGCGAACTGTATGTTGAGAGGAGAGAGGGGGACTCTGCAGGTGGAGGGCGAGGGATCCCCCAGTCGCCGTTACGTTACGGGAAGCGGCCGACGCGGCCGACGCTTCCACTTTCACCAACCGGACTCACCTACGCTCAAGCGATTGCTATATGGCGCATCTGCAGACTCACCATCTGGATCACAGCGTATCTCCAGGCCGCTTCGCGACCGCGCAGACTTCAAAGCGTCCGCTTGCACGGAGACGGCCAGCGCCGGCACCGAATGCATCAATCTAGCGGGTTCGCAGTACCCGCTCGCTCGGCCAAGAGAGCATCGCTTCCTCTCTGCCTGCAGCGTGCCTGTACACCCTTCATCCTACCCTAAGCTCGCTCGCGCTCCATGCAGTCCCGCATCTGCCCATGACACCCTGGCCCCGCATAGGCCGGATGGGCTCCTGCCGCAAGCATACGTGCTCAAAGCCGCTCCTTAATGTTACAGGACTTCAATGGCTGCACTAGAGGTCATCAGGCCTCTTGCGTGACCGAGCACGAGCAACAGACTGGGCCGGCTGTGCAGCAGAATCAAAGGGCACTCACCCAAGGGAACCAGTCGGCCCATCGGTGCGACCGAACCGTGGTCGCGCACAAAGAGGCAGCCGCTTGGGTTTCAAAACGGCGACACATAAAAGCTGAGCTGTATCCTGCTCTCTCCTCTCTCTGCATCACCTTGACAAGCACTCCATTCGCCACGCCTTCTGAACCCGCACAAACACCTCACTCTTGCACAATTCGCTCTACTCTCCTTCATACACACACTCCCTGATTGAATACAACACACTCACGCCTATCAATACGCTCATTATGCTCTGCCCTACCTCCGTTATCATTGCGGGCATCCTCGCCGCTGCCGCCAGCGCTGCTCCTCTTCAGATCGCCAAGCGCGGCACGTCTGGCGCCGGAGAGGCCACTTTGCATCCCTTTGAAACCGACATGGCAATGACATCCGCAGGACTGTGCGCCCTGCCAGCCGGGAATATCGCTGGAGGATTCCACATGATGGCATCCATTCCTAGCATTGATCCGGCAACAGCCTGCACAAGCTGTATCAAAATTACGAATACGGGTCAGTGGCCCTCAGACTAGAATATACGTATTACAGACCAGATGTCGAGCTGACACAGTATCGCGGGCCTGCCCTCCCTCTCTTCACGTAGCTGATCCATCCAAGTTTGCCTACGCCTATGTGGTTGATCAGCGCGCCGCCAGGACGGCGTTGATGTCAGTGCTAGCATCATCAAGATACTCGCTCCCGACGCTCCTGTCGAGAACCCTGTCCCCGCCATCACCTGGGCGCCTGCCGACCCTTCGAACTGCGCCGCGATCAAATGGAACGGCGTATGCAACTCGCCCGTGACCCATCCCACATACTGCTCTTGAGTCAAGACGGTTCAGAGTCCGTTTCCGCACCACAAGCTGGTCTTCTCGCGGCGCTTTGTGTGAAGATACCCTTTCGCTTGCATCCCGGCAATGCCCTGCCTCGCAATGACATTGCTCAAGCTCGCGATGCTGTTCAGTCCTTCTCGACCCCGGTTAGCATATCCGAAACTGACAGCTAAATCGCCAGCTGATGATGGGAAACGAGTAGTGGCAAAGCGGCGGTGCTGTCGACCCGATGCCACCGCTATCCACTGGCATCTTTGACTGTGGCAGCTGACGGACCGGTCAGCAGACCTTGAGCATGACGTGACGACATCCCCATACCGAGGCATGCTGCCGGATGGCCGGCTCTGAAAGGAAAGGTATGAAAGGTTGCATGGGAAGATCAGGCCACTGCCGCGCTCTGGAGGAGCTTCAACTTGGTGGCCGGCATATGGCTATGTGCTAGAGCTATAAAGCCATGTGAGATCCCTGCAAAGCCCTCTCTTCTCTGCTCCATCCACCCATTCTGCATTCCACATCACCACCCTCCTCTGCACAGCCATAGCTAACCCAGCTCACGCTCACTCACGCACATCTACATTCTTTGACTAGCACTCTTTCGTATTGAAGAGGCACACGATCCGCCCGCATCCACAGCACAATGCTCGCCACCGCTGTCATCGCGCTGTCATTGGCCGTCAGTGGAAGCCTCAGCATCCCCGTCAGCATGCTCAAACAACGGGGATTGGACGGTGCCGGGGAGGCTACTCGCCAAAACTTCGAGACAGACACGAGTTTGACCTCACAAGGCAAATGCGCTCTGCCGGCTGAGCAAATCACCGGAGGATTTGCCATGATGGCTTCCATCCCGCTGATGTCCAGTGAAGAGACGGATTGCACGAAATGCATCATGATCACCAACGCCGGTAAGCTAGTACCGTCCCATGTAGGAATCAAGATGGTACTGAGCATCGGCTGATCCCCCCTGCACCGCACTGAATGCGATCCGGCTTGCCGGCAGACGATCCAAGCAAGTTCGGCTATGCTTTCGTAGTTGACGAACGAACGGACTCCGACGGCATAGATCTCAGCGACTCGCTCTTCGAACAGATCGCCATCGACCCCCTCAACCCAATCCCGAATGTCAGATGGGCGCCTGCCGACCCATCGAACTGCGCGGCGATTTCGTGGACCGGCATATGCAACTCGCCCGTAACCCATCCCACGTACTGCTCATGATATCCCGTCAGCTGATAGCTGTGGACCCGGCAGTCCGGAATCCGCCTCGAACGAAGGCTCGCTCTTGTTCGTCGGTTTTGGGTGCCCTTGTGCCCAGCTCGCCGTACACTACACGGATCTCAGTTCTACTTATCCCGGCTTGTATGTCACGGTAGACGGGTTGCTGGCAATTCAGTCCTGTGCTTGCATTCGTTTCAAGCTCTTGCTCAATCGGAGCAGCGAGACATGGGCTTCAGTAGGGCTCAGTCAAACGTGCGGCGTGTCGTCATCACTGATTGCAAGTTGTTGCTACATGCGGAGGCCATCCTGGCCTACCGCTCCCAGTCGAAGAAGGGATCCTGCAGGTACTTTGTGTACCCTGGCCGATCCAAGCTGTTCTTTGACACGCGCTTGTCCGTCTCTATGTCGTCGATAAGGCTTTCAAGGGACGTGTAGTTGTATTCGGGCCGGATGAAGCCGAGCATGGCTATCCGCATCTCCCTGCCGTAGAAGTCCTCGCTGAAGTGGTGCAAGATGTGCACTTCCTGCAGAATGGATAAGGCGAGATGGGCGAGCGTCAGATCGCGGCTAGTGCCATCAGCGCGTCACTGCCAGATGTGACTCACCGCCGTCCGCTTCTCGTTCTTGTAGTACGGATTCCAGCCTATGCTCATGACCATTGGCAGGACGGCGCTCGACGCGCTTTCGCTCTCTTCTGGCCCCAGCTGGACGCGCGCATAGCCGTAGTGGACGCCCGTTTCCAAGCTGTCTGCGAAGCGCTCGACCTCGTCCTCGGGGAGGTTGGCTGCGTTCGGGCAATGGCGCTCAGCGTCCAGCTTAGCCCGACACGACGATCAAGCACAGACAAGCCCACCCGTCGGACACCCGAGATCCTTGCTACCCCTCTTGAAGCCGTGCTGCACTGGGCCCCTCATGTAGATTGGGTACGGCGGCTCGACGTCGTCAGGCCCACAGATGCTCGGCCGCTCCAGCCGGGGGTCATGCTGGAGCGCGATGGGCACAGACGACGAGGACGAGGACGACGACGACGACGCGACATTCGCACTGGATGATGCTGAAGATGAGGACGCTGCCATGCTGGATGCCGCTGCTGCTCGTTGTGCGTCTATGAACCCGAGGCTGACCCCATATTCGCACCCTGGCCTGGCCTCGCGTAAGCAGGTTTGCCACCGCCTGACCTGACCTGACCTGGCGCAGAAGCATAAACGAAACGGGAAGACCAGCTGACATCCCTCGCATCGGGTGCGGAGACGCTGGCGGCTCTCTTGTGAAGGTATAAATGGCTGGCGTTCTCCTCCCTCCCTCCCTCTCTCCTTCCTTCCCTCCGCAAGGAGTTCTTCCTACTACTCAAACCGCCCGACCTGCCCGACGATCTCCACATCTCAGCACTGACACAAGCACAATGTCGGGCAAAATGACACAGGGCGACGCATCGAGGATCCAGTCCGGCCAGGTGACTCTTTCTCTGCATCCATGAGTATGGCTCTAGAGGCTGAGGGCCCGCCCGTCCCAGGCCTCCGGCGGCAAGGACATGAGCAGCTCCGGCTTTGCCGCGCGCGCACAGAGCGCTGGTGACAAGAACGCGAACGCTGGAGGAGGAGCTGGTGGTGGCCAGAAGCCTGGTGGCAGGAAAGGCCTCGGGCGGTGGCGGCGGCGGCAAAGGCAAGGCTTGAAGGAGCCTCTTCTCGGGTGACCTTTGACGTTACCTGAAAAGGTCATTCGTCACACAGGAGGAGGGCAGCTGGTGTTTCTGTGATGTGCGTAAGGTCCAGTCAATGCCCCACGGCTGGCATTCACTTTACGCGCATCCCATGAACATCAACTGCCCTCTTCTCGTCGCTTCTTTCATATGTGCGCCCTGAGCACGTTGTGGAGGTTGTACTTGACAATGAAAGCCTGAGGCTCAGGGATATCACTGCATGCTCCGAGTTGATTGGTCCCCCTCTTTCTGAGCGTTGCCGTTCGCATCGCCCGGGGCCACATGTGAGCTCCGGACCCGCGCGCATGCGCAGTTGCCACTTCTCTGCAGCTCTCCGCTGATCAGCCGAATATCATGGACAGATTCGGAGGTGCCAGTTGTGTGTTGCCAGCAGCGCGTACACTACTGCGCCAGGCACAATGGATGAGGACAGGCCGACTTGCGCGGAGGCCGAGGCAGGTTGCAGACTTCGCAAGTCGGGACTTTTGTAAGACGCTGGCAGCACGCGTGCTGACACCGCTCGAGCTCTCAGCCAAGTCGCCGATGCTCCGTTAGCCCTTCTGACGTCCGCTTCCGCAGCTCAAGCTCCCCTTGTCTCTGTCCCGCGTGTCTCGGTACAGTACACGGCCCTGATGTTCGCCGGGCCGTCAGATTCGACGTCACGGCCGTTCAGTCCGAGGCGGTGCGCCTCGTCAGGACAGTCTGGCGTCCATCCTGGAGATGGCGCATGGCGTTGCTCTGCTCCTCGCCAACCTACGCCTTGAGCCTGTCGACGCGAGATGCGCCGCTTCTCGAGCATCCTGGGACACAAGACCTCAAGCCCCGGCAGAACAAGCTCCGCTCCGCCTGACGAAATGATGTTCGACGACCCCGCCCGGCTCATCACGCCCTTCAACGACATCACCCTGGGCAATGGGTCGCAGCAGCCGATGCGAAGGGCAACCCACGACGGAGCTCGCACGTACAGAGTGGCGTCCTCTCCGCAGTCTACAGAACCTCGCAGAGCCACGCTCGGACCTACGTCTTCCCCGCAGAGCGAGCATAGATCGCCTCCTCCGCCGCCATATGCATCCGTACCCGGTCTGGACGCTGCTCGTTCAGCTCGAGTAGCACCTCGCTCCAGTCTACCCCTGCCTTCCCTTCAGCAAGACGATGTGGCATCCGACTCTCCGGCTAATCAAGAGTGAGCGAAGGGGACAGCACAGCCTAAACAGCCAGCCATGCTGACGCACGCAATTATCGCAGGAACCTGCTCCGCATCCTCAGCAAGTATGACATCGTCTACCTCGTCGACGATTCGGGGAGCATGGGTCCGCTCTGGCAGCAGGCGAAGGAAGCGCTCGTCGGCGTCGTGAGCAAGAGGTGCGCTCGTCCTTCTCACACAGGTGCAGGTCCTCCCTATACTCATCGATCTCTGTTTTCAGCATCGCGTTCGACAAGGACGGCATTGACATCTTCTTCCTGAACAGCGAGCGGCAGTTAGAAGGCTGCACATCAGCCAGCACGGTCAGAGCCCTCTTTGACGAGGTCCGCCCGCGAGGCAGCACGCCCACGGCGTACAGGCTCGATGACCTCGTCCGCCCATACATTGAGAGGGTCGAGGACGCAAAGCATGCACGGCGGCAGCTGCCGAAGCCCTTGGTGAGCAACGCCACGTCTCGTGGCTCACTGCACTGCATTGGACCAGACTGAAGCTGGACATGCTCAGGTTCTCTTGTGCATCACCGACGGCCGGGCCGACGATCCGGACACATTGCTGGATGTGTGGGTTCTGTCAGTCCAACAATTGCAACTGGGCTTGGAGCTGATGCAGGATGCTCGTCGCAGAGTTGTCGAGATGGCCGGCAGACTCGACGACATCCGGGCTCCACCCTTCCAGCTGGGCATCCAGTGCGTCAGATCAGCGTGAAACCCATGCGCAGTGAAAAAGCTGACACCTTGAGCCTGCCTAGATTCCTTCAGATAGGGCAAGACCCAGACGCGACGGCCTTCTTGCGGGAGCTGGACGACGATCTCAAGGCCCGACATGGCGTCCGAGACATTGTCGACACGGTCGAGTACCGCGGAACGCTCAGCAGCGACTTCATCATGTCGGTGTCCGACTCTGACGCAGGCGACAGATCGTTGACTCTCGAGGCTGACCATTGGCCGTACACCCCGCAGACAAGCCTGTCTAGGAGCCATCAACAGGCGGATCGATGCGCAATCGCACTGATGGTAGGCAGGTGAGATTCGGACTGTAAAGTGTCGGAATAGGGCAGGAGGTACGGGAGCGAGCGTAATGGTGTGCAGGGTATGTCTTTGAGATGAAGAGCGTCAGTCCGTTTCAGTCTGTGCGTCTTTATTGAGGCACGCAGTCAATGGTGTGATGTGCGAGTATCGTTTGGGGAGAATGCGGAAAGTCACCGCTTGTAGCTTGGAGGCCCAGTTGGGGAGGCCCTGCTTCAACCGGCAGCGGCAGGGGAGGATTGCAGAGCACTTTTCTCGCTTGCTCATCGTATGGCATAGTAGCAACAACAGTATCGACCTCGAGCACCCTGTCGGCACCGCTCGTCTCGCGCCTTCACTCGAATCGGACGACCTTGGTCTCGAGAGTCCTGCAGTTCAGCAGCACGACTTCCCCCGTTTGCGCGAAGCGGGGCACGAGGACCACCCTGCACCTAACCTTACTGGCGCCCGCGCCCTCGCCATTGTCGCGCTCGCTCTCAACGACGCGGCTCTCGTAGACGGGCTGGTTGCCGACGAAGTAGACCTCGGGGGTGCGCGTCAGGATGAACGGGTCTCGGTCCTGGAACGGGTAGCAGAAGAGCGTGTCGGGCGCCGTGGGCGCCATATGGGACCATTCGAGCGAGGCGCACGCCATCGTCAGCCGCGAGTCTGACTCGAGGTACTTGAAGATGTCGTCCACGTTCTGTCCGGATGTGCCTAGGAAGCTGCACCAGCGGGAACGGGGCGACGTGTAGACTGCCGAGTCAGCGATTACCGTGATGGCACATCTCGGCTGCGAGGGTTCGGGCGCACCTCCTCCCCGCCACCTCGAACCAGCACGGGTTGGTGGTCCGCTTGAACCCCTCGAACTTGCCAGCAGTCGGGAGGAGCGATTCGTGCAGAGCTTGTTGAGGCAGCGTGATTCCCACAGGGTCCAGAGCGCCACACATGAGGTCGACGTCGACCGTCTCGAGGACCTCTGCGAGGAAATTGTCGAGCTGCGCCGTCGGCGCCGCAGAGTACGTCGACGAGTCGTATCCGTACACTTTTTTCGGCTTTTTGTCGCCCGTGCCAGCCCCGAGGCTGCTGCCCGCCGTGTCGACGGATGCGGTCTTGATCGGCTGCTTCATGCTGTTGCCAGCCAGGACGACGCGGACGATCTGCGATGCTTGTTTGCGCTCCTGTAGACACGGAGAAAAGCTCGTCGGCCGCTCGACCACCTGGGATGGTGATCAGACTGGGAAAAGGCGCACTTCTTCGCTGCCCACTTCCCCCAATAGCCATTCAGCCAGCAGGCCCGTCCGGTAATCCGACGCCTGCTCGTTTGTCCCTAGCTCCAGCCCGCTGAGGATCGCCACGTACGGGTCCGAGCCCGTGTCTGCGCCTGCCCCATTCGCCGTTCCGCCCGTCTCGTCGTCGTCATTCTCCGCCTCGTCATCTGGGATTCGCGCGCCCCCTTTGCCCTTCGCGGAAGACGCGCGCGACGAGCTCGGCTGCGGCGGCAAGCCTGCAAAGCACATGTCGACGACCTCGAAGTCTCCAGACTGGTTCTCTGCGCCCAGGACGGCGGCAATGACGCCTGCGAAGGAGAAAAAGAGCAGGGTAAGCTAGGAATGATGTGTGGGCGTTTCGAACAGGGAAGGGAGCCCACCCGTCACAAGAGGGAATTTGCGGTCCTCGATGACCTGTCCTACGAGGCGCACGCGCCCAGACTCGTCTTCGAGCATGAATTCATCGTCGTCAGACAGGAATTTTTGCCGTGGCGGCGGCACTGCAATGTGTTGCTGTGAGCGGGAGGAGCGGATGTGGGAGGGGTTTCGTGAGTCTGCCTACAGCTCGACAGATCGCTGGTTGTATAGGCGAGAGACCCACCTCCCGACCGATGTCTTCCAGGATGTTCGGCTTCAACCGCATCTCGAGGTATACCGTCCCGACGACGAAGCAGAGGGACCCCGGCTTGATATCGAGAACTCGTTGTGACTTGCTCGAGGTCGGGTTCTTGCGGGCTGTCGTGCAATGAGAAAGCCATTCAGGCGCGCGCGAGTTGCCGTAAGAGGGAGGAGCCGGAAGATAGCAAAGCAGCGAGAAGCGACAGGCGCCTATCAGTCTCGTATCAAGCGCGTTGTCCGCTCTCGCCTGCCCGAGAGCCCGCACGCACCGACATCTTTCCACTTTCGTTCTGCATTCTCCCTGACGCGCTTCTTCAATGCCATGAGCCTGGAAAAGTAGATTGAGGCATACTGGTTTCTGAATGCGGTTGTCCCCGCAGCAGCATTCTTGACCTTCTCAATGACAAAGTTGTCCTGCAGAGGCTGCAATGGGTCGTAACTGGCGTCCAGGCGCGTCAACCGCGACGAGGAGGAGGTGGACGGGCTGCGAGCACGGACGGGACAGGACAGCGTCAGATGGCGCTCCTCTGGGATGGCCGCAACCTCGACGGACGCACTCAATGTCCATGCTGGCTCGCTCCTCCTCTCTGCTTGCTCTCTGTGCCTGCGTCCAAGGTTGGAGAGACGCAAAGCTGCAACGAGGGGACGAGAGCGCGAGCGACGCCTCTTTCTTCATTGCCAACCTCCATAATACATACGTAAAGTATGGATACGCCGTGATGCAGCGCAGTCTGGGCAGTGCAGCGGCGGTGGTCCTCGTCGCAGCCGTCGCCTATCGCGTCGCAGCATCGCAGTTCCGTCCAGCCGCAGCGGCAGCAGCAGGAGCAGGAGCAGGAGCTGCTGCCCTGGCCTTGGTCGCTGGCGTCCTGCGCAGAAGGCGATCCAATACGCGCAACCTCACACACGAGCACATCCTCGTCATTGGCGCATCCTCCGGCGTCGGCAAGGAGCTCGCCGTCCGATATGCTCGTTCGGGGAGAAGCGTCAGTCTCCACCTCGTCGCCCGAAGGCCGCTCGACCATGACATGTTCGGTGGAAACAGCACAGGAGAGCAGCGACATGTCGACATTGCTTTTACTCAGACCGACATGACAAAGCCGGAAGATGTAGTCAGGCTCGCGGAAGAAGTCGCAAAGCGGTGGGACCGCGTCGATACCATCATCGTCTGGTGCGTGAAGCGAAACGATTTCGCCCGTCGGCACGCATCGACCACTCTGATGCCACATCCACTGTACCGCACTCACAGCGCTGGCGCCCTTACAGTTCAGCCAGTCCTCTGCGTCACGGGTCAAACACAGCCAGATGCGCCTAGTATCGTCGTTGCCTCGCAAAACGCCTCTGCTGCCGCACTCGACCGACTCGCCAGCCTTGCGACGGCATCCTACAACGCCAACGTCCTGCCTTCCCTGCTGCTCGTCCCTGCCTTCCTGCAGCTCCTCCTCGCGTCACCTGCGCCACGCCTCGCAGTCCTCTCGAGCGTGGCCGCCGAGATTCCCGCACCCACCCGAGCCATCTACGCAGCGCACAAGGCAGCCCTCAGCATGCTGCTTCGGAGCATGCGCATCGAGCTGGAGAGCCTTGTCGTCTCTGCTGCACCCGAAGAGAAACGCCGGATAGGCATCACGCTCGTGCATCCCGCGAGCATCGACACGGGCCTCCGCAGCAGCGCACTGGACGCTCCGGCGACCGCACACGCTAGCACAAGCGAGAGGAAAGCAATGTCGGCAAGCTATGTCGCCGAGCAGGTGGACGAGGCGATACGCAACCAGGAGGATGAGGTCTGGCTGCCGAAAAGCTACTGGTGGATCAGCAAGCTCGCAATGGTCCTGCTGCCGGATGTAGTCAAGAATGGGGCAAAAAGGAAGTATGGTTTTGCGTGAACAACTCTGCGAGATCATCTGTCCACGCGATGCTCAATGCGAGGATATCTAAAGAAGTTTCCGGTACTACTCTGCATGTGGTCAGCGTCCAGCAGCCAGCTGTGCATTAGGACAATTATCCATGTCAGCGGACTGCCAAATTGCACGATCGCGACAATCGACATTCAACGGCGCGTGCTCATCGCTGTGGGCTATTGCGAGGCGGAGAGGGATACTGCAAGGTGACACCGTGAACGACGTATGTGCGACTGGGAGAATTGCTCCTTGCGCGAGCCTGAGCAAGGAGGAGGTACCGCATCAGTCTAGAAGATCATGTTGTTCGATGGCTTATTCTCCGAGTGACAATAGCAGGGCCTTACCGGTTCCTGTGGGTTGGCGAGACCGTGAGCGTTCCTTAGGTGGGTCATGAAATTCTGCGGGTTGGTTGCTGCTATATTGGCGGCGCCAGTGCCGGAGTCAAACTCGAAGCTGTAGTTCGACGTGTCAGCCCGGTGATATCATGTGCGGACAAGGGGCGCAACACACCAGCGCTTGCACCTGTACATTCGGGAGTGTGTTCAATCAGCTCCAGTCAGCTCTGAGGGCCTGCCTGGCAGTTTCGCAATCCTGACATACCTGTACCTCACTCTGGACAATTCTCCGTTTGCTATTGGAACTTTCAGCATGAGATAGTGTTGGAAGGTACTGTTGGTCAGACGTTCGCCGTCCCTGATGTAGTCTCCGTCCGGTCTGGGCGCCCATGTTGCGGATCCCGCGGGAGCACCCCTGACAAAAGGTACTCGCTGAGGCAGATCAGGGACAAAATCCGGACGCACGGCCGGGCTCGGAAGCTGTGGGTGAAACGGTCTGCTCGTCGCCATCAGTGTCACTGCACCCCACGCCGACAAGACGTCGCGGGAGCGAACTGCTCACCGAATGTCTTCCTTTTTGTGCTTATGCGAAGTTGGCTCGTCGAATCCTGCCCCGCTGTTCGGCAAGTTCCGAAGAGCTCAGGTGTGTTTGAGCCTCCCAATATTGTATACTCTGCATGCTCACCACACTGTGCATCTGTACCGGGGCTGAGGTGGCAATGACATGTTACCTTGATGCCTGTAGGGTGCGCTTAGCAAGAAGGGGCTTCTATTGGTACCGTGATGGGAGGAGAGGAGAGAGGCATTCGGACGTGCGAGTGAGCTCATACATTGACAGCAGCGCCTACTGCCGAGGTCACCTGAGGTTACCACTGGGCTGTGCGCAGATACGGGCGAGTATGTTTGGCGGTTGAGGCGGCGCACATGGCTCCCCGTTGGTGGCAAATACACGCGTGGAGGAGGGATTTGGGGTCTTGCATCCACTGTCTGTCAAAGGGAGGTCAGCTGCTCCACGGCGGGTCTGATGGATCGTGCCGTACCGTAGCCAGCTCGTTCCCTTTGTCGGCGTCGGTGGTCACAGCTTATGAGGAGTCAGAGCCTCATCTGGGCCCATCGTTGTAGCCAGCCCGTACAAGTGTAGCGGCGATCACAGGCTGCGGAGCTGCTGTCGTCATGCGTATCCTTTCTGGCCTCTCCTCCAAGCTTGTAGTGACATAACCAGCGAGCGTCTGTACTTCGGCGGGCCGTGTTGCATGGGCGGCTGGAGTGAGCCAGTTGCGGTAAGTCTTACGGTCGATCAGTCGGGATCATGCACGACCTTCGTTCCACACGCAAATATGTCAAAATGTTTGTGAGGGAAACCTGCCAGTCAGTATTACCCGAA
Organism: Symmetrospora coprosmae; assembly: GCA_008802785.1. Classification (NCBI taxonomy): domain Eukaryota; kingdom Fungi; phylum Basidiomycota; class Cystobasidiomycetes; family Symmetrosporaceae; genus Symmetrospora; species Symmetrospora coprosmae. Next base: position 12,020 of record VUYT01000056.1, on the reverse strand, counting down.
CATTGTCCGTGCCTGCCCGTCAGTCTTTGCCTGCGTGCAATGGTCACCTCACGTGGGCAGACTAAGGGGAAAGCAACGGGGAAGGATAGGATGTCTAACGAAATGTATGCGAGGAGTGCCGGAATTCGTCTATCACTCTGACCGACCATGGACGGGCCAGGAATATGGGTCAGCGCACGTACGGGGTCATCTTTCGATAGGTTGACGAGCTGCTCACTGTTCGGACCGCGGACGCGGTGGAAAGCACCGCTGTGCGTCTCAAGGTGCCGTGCAAACCGTACACTGTTGCCGGTTGCCACATTGCGTCCGTTTGGATCCCTCTCGAAACTGAGTTCACCTCGAGTCAGTGCGAAACGCTGCAAGCCTGACGAACTCGACATACCACCGCTTGCACCTACAGGCGAAGCTCACTGTCAGCCTCGGAATTCTCGGTCCCCACCTCGAAGTAACGCGCACCTGTATACACCGTGTCGGTCCTCGGCAGAGCGTAAGACTCTCATATAGTGAGTGCTGTCCTTGGAGAGCGTTTCTCCAGGTCGGAGGTACGAGCCTGTACTCCTCGGAGCCCACTGTCTTCCCTGGACATGAGAGGGAGCCCCGGAAGCATTAGCGACGACAGGCGCGTTGCTGGCCTGAGGAGAGACACCGCTGAAAGTCTTTGTCGCAGCGCGAGAGCTGGTCGATCCGCCTGGCGACGAGATGGGGAGGACGGGCTGGCGGGGTGGCAAGCCTTGCAGCGACGCGACTGGAGCCATGTTGCCGGTGCTTCCGCCGCGCCCAGTCGCGAGTCCCGCTTGTGGGCGACGACGGTAGTCACTGCCAAGCGGTGTCCGAATAGGCGAAAAGGCTGACGGGCTTGTCCGAGGATCAAAAGAGCGGACGAACGGCCTAGGCGAGGCGCTTCCTTCGGACCTGGGCGGTGGATGGTTGCTGGGCAGCGTGTATGGGACTGGACTGCCAGAGCCCCCGTGTCTCAGCGTTGCTGTTGCAGGCGGATTCAATTAGGAGGCCTGCAAGCCTGCTTACTTGTCATAGGGACACTCTGCTGGGTGCGTCTTCATATCGACGTTCGAACGATTGCTGCCGAATCTACAGGTCAGCCTGCAGTCGTGCTGCTAGCTTTGTGACGCGCACCAACGCACCATTGAAGGCACCTAGCCATGTTGCGATTTATGGAGAGATCAGGAAAAAAAGAAATGACTCGAGGCTGGCAGTAGGTTGTGGAACAGAGAGGAGAGAGGGTCCCCGTTGGACGGAGGGACCGGGACGCTCTGCGCTTGCGACATCTGTACGGACATGGCTGTGACCTCTGTGGGCGGTGCTCGACACCGCGCTCGCCGCGTCTGGCGGAGGTCAGCTATTGGACGTCGAGGTCGAGGCGGGTAAGAGGAGCAGACAGAGGTAGCATGTGCAGCAGAGACGAATATCGCAGCTCTGCGCAGATCAGTGAAGTCGTCAGAGTAGCGTCGACGGCGACAGTCAGTGCACCTGCCCCTATGCGCAACAGCCGACCTGTCCTGCAGTCGCAAGGGCAGCCAGGAACAGCGAGGAGCTGGAGATGGGGGCCAATAGCTTGGTACCACTTCTGTATTTGCTTGTATGTGGTCATTGCTCCTGCGCTACTCTTTGGGCGTTGTTGGACGAAGGAAGAGCTGCTTGAGGCGGCTCCGAGGTCGCGTCCTCCCTTTGAAGCCTGGCCTGGGCGCGGCGGAGACGCGGCCACGACGAAGAGCATCCCTTCCAGATTCCCTCTTTGCTTCTCCCCTACCTAGACGACGTGCACATCACAACACAGAAGACGGGAGGACAGTCCGGATGACGCACTCTGCACGGCCGGCACGGCAGAGGTCAACCTCGTCGCGAGGAGGATGGCTGCTCAGGGCCATGCCGTCACTGCTCACCCTCATCGTCGCACTTCTAGCACTGCATCCTAGCTATGTCAGGGGACTCAAGCGCGGCGACTTTAAGACTTGTGCACAGAGCGGCTTCTGCAGACGCCTACGCGACCTTCCTTCCTCCTCCTCATCGTCCCCGTATTCCGTCGACCCCGCATCAGCCGTCTTCGACCCTACCTCAGGCCTCTTCACGGCCGAGCTCGCATCGCAGATCTGGCCAGAGGCGCGCTTCGGCCTTACGCTCGGCGTTACGGCCGCGCCGAATGCCGGGCTGCCCAGGCTCAAGATCGACGAGCTGAACGGGCTCCGGCAGCGGTACAATGAGACGGCGCGCTGGGCCTTGCAGAGCGAGCCTGGGTACGCAACGGCCGCAGAGGGAGTCGCATTTGCGCAGGGTGCAGCGGGAACGGATGCGACACTTTCGTGGAGCTATACCAGCTCGGGCGGAAACCATGCCAAGCACGAGCAGCAGGCGCGCATCACTTTCAGCCCGTTCAAGGTCGAGTTCCTCCGTGACGGCGAGGTCCATGTCAGCTTCAACGAGCAGAACCTGTTCCACATGGAGCACTTCCGCGTTAAGGAGATTGGCGGAGGAGCCGTGGACTCGCAGGAACAGCCCGAAGGCGCTGTCGACAAGGCTCTCCAGAAGGCTCGGGCCACATTCCAGCCATTCATGAACGATGACGGCGCATGGGAGGAGACTTTCAACGGGCACAAGGACTCCAAGCCAAAGGGTAAGTCGCCATCGATGGGATCGGAGTACGGTCAACTCTGTCAGCTGACTACACATCGCTCATCCCGACCTGCAGGCCCGGAAGCATACTCTTTTGACGTGACGTTCCCGAACTACGAGCACGTCTTCGGAATCCCTGAGCATGCAAGCCCGCTGTCCCTCCGGACTACCCGGTGAGCCGCATTGCTACTCTATGGATGGTCAGCTTGGCACACTCGCTCATGTGTCCCTGCTGCCCCATCCGCAGGGGCGGCGACAACGCCTTCACGGATCCATATCGCCTATGGAACCTGGATGTCTTCGAGTACGAAGCCAATTCGGAGATGGCACTCTACGGCGCGATCCCCTTCATGCACGCCCACCGTCCCGGAAGCACCGTCGCGCTCTTCTCGCTCACCGCATCCGAGAACTGGATCGACATCACCAAGTCGTCCAAGTCGACGCAAACGCATTGGATGGCCGAGTCTGGCGTGCTCGACCTCGTCATCTTCCTCGGACCTAGCAACTCGGACATCTTCGAGACGTACGGCAAGTTGACGGGCATGACGGCCTTGCCGCAGATGTTTGCCATCGGACACCACCAGTGCCGATGGAATTACCTCAACCAGGAGGATGTGCAGACTGTCAGCGAGAAGTTCGACGAGTATGATATCCCAATGGATGTCATCTGGCTTGACATTGAGTATGCCGAAGAGGTGCGCTCCCTTGTGACTGAATCGGTAGGCAGTGTCAAGGGCCGCCTGATGCTTATCGCGGTCACATCTTAACAGCACAAGTACTTCGTCTGGGACCGAGCCAACTTCCCAAAGCCGGAAAAGATGCAAGACAAGCTTGCAGACGTCGGTCGACAGCTGGTTGCAATTGTCGACCCGCACATCAAGCGCGTTCCATCGCTATACGTGTACAAGGAGGCGCAAGATCTGGACATCCTGTACAAGCGGGCGGACGGCTCCGAGTTCGAAGGGTGGTGCTGGACGGGCTCGTCCTCGTGGACCGATTACTTCAACCCCAAGTCGTTCGACTGGTGGATCAGCCTCTTCAAGTTCGACAAGTTTGTCGGTTCCAGGAGGAACCTCTTCGTCTGGAACGACATGAACGAGCCTTCGGTCTTCAATGGCCCGGAGATCACAGCGCCCAAGGACGTTGTGCACCACGGAGGCTGGGAGCACCGAGATGTGCACAATATCAACGGCATGATCTACGTGAGCTAATTATGCTCAGCCCAACAGAGCGGAAGGAGGAGGCTGACCAGCGCCCATCTACTCAACAGCACAACCTTACCGCTCAAGCTCTGATTGAGCGCGAGGAAAAGCCCAGGCGACCTTTCGTGCTTTCGCGCTCGTTCTTTGCTGGATCGCAGCGATACGGTGCCATCTGGACGGGCGACAACCTCGGCACCTGGGAGCATCTGGCTGTAGCGGTGCCCATGGTCCTGAGCAACTCGATAGCTGGCATGTCGTTCAACGGAGGTGAGGAGCGATCAGCACCAAGGTGTGCTACCTATCAACAGAACGGCTGATATCTCTGCATCGACCGTGTCTTGCCATTCAGCCGACGTTGGCGGCTTTTTCGGCAATCCCAGCAATGAGATGATGGTGCGATGGTACCAGAATGGAGCTTTCCACCCCTTCTTCCGCGCCCATGCGCACATCGATACCAAGCGACGCGAGCCGTACCTCTTTGACGACCCAATTCGATCGTACATGCGCGACGCCATTCGTCTCCGCTACTCGCTCCTCCCCGCTTGGTACACGGCCTTCTTCCACGCAAGCTTGTCCGGGACGCCTATTGTCAGACCACACTACGTTGCCTTCCCGAACGATGCCGCGGGCTTTGCTGTCGATGATCAGTTCTTCGTCGGCGACTCGGGACTGCTCGTCAAACCTGTCGTCGAGGAGGGAGCCACGACCGCTTCGGTCTACCTGGCTGACGATGAGGTGAATCTGGCTCCATAGTGCCATTTGTGCCAGTAGCGATTTGAGCTTACTTTTGCGTCTGCATTGCTCGCAGCCATACTACAACTACTTCGACCACACTGTCTGGACCCGCGCATCCTCATCAGCTAGTCGATCACGCGTAACGGTGCCAGGCGAGCTGTCGCAGCTGCCCCTCTTTCATCACGGTGGCTCTATCCTCACGCGACGGGACATCATCCGACGGTCTGCGCCGCTCATGTGGCGCGACCCGATCACGCTTGTCGTCGCTCTGGACAAGAGCGGCGCAAAGGCGCATGGCGACATCTACCTGGACGATGGAGACTCATACGACTTTCAGCAGGGCGAGATGGTCTGGCGCAAGTTTGACCTGTCTGGTACCGCCAAGAAGAGCCTCATCCTCAGCTCGACCGACGCTGTCAAGGCTTACCGCGGCGGCAACGACGACTTCCGAGCCATCGCCGAGACCTACAATGCAGACAACGCCTTCACACGGAAGATTGCCCCGGTCAGCGTGGAGGAGATCGTAGTGCTCGGTCTGGGCAGCAAGCCCACCTGCATCAAGGTTGCAGGACACACACACGGACTAGACTTCGAGTGGACGGACGGAGTGGCCTCTAATGCTGGCTCGAAGAAGAACGGACAGGCTGCGTCTCGACTGGTTGTCAGGAGCGCTGGGCTACCAATTACCCGAGACTGGCAGCTGCATCTGGATTTTGACGAGGCCAAGGCGTGCCGTGTCCAGAACGCTATCGCTGGCGTGACGCACGGCCTGGCCCAGCTGGAGGACCCAACCTGCCCTCGAGCGGGAATGGCGCGCTGCCAGAACAAGGGCCACATCTCAGCGTGTGTGCTCGTCTCCCGCATCAATGACGGCATCTGTGACCCAGAGTGCTGTGATGGCTCGGACGAGACAGACGGCAAGGTGCAGTGCCCGAATCGCTGCGCGGCAGTCAACAAGGAGTACCGCGCGAAGATCGATGAGGAGGCCCGGATCCAGCGTGTTGGGGGCAAGATCAGGAAGGACTGGTCGGCAGCTGGTCTGAAGGAGAAGCGCAAGATCGAGAAAAGCATCGCCAAGATCGAGGCAGAGCTTGTTGGACTCCGCGAGAAGGAAAGCGGCTTGAAAGTCATCCTGGACAAGGTCGAGCGCAGCGAGGCTGGCGAGATTGAGCGCAAGCGCAAGAGCAAGCTTTTCAAGCGCGTAGAGGAGTACCAGTCCTCACTTGCCTCGCTGCGTAAGCACCGCGAGTACCTCCAAGAGCAGGTCGGATCGCTGCAGGCTTTGATGGCAGATCTAAAAAAGTCGTTCAACCCAAACTACCAGGACATGGCTGTCCTCGGCGCCGTGCGGGCTTTTGACGACTGGTCGAGGAAGAACGGGTATCCTATCGCCGAAGGCGGCCCGGACAGAGACAATGATCAAGCAGCGACCGCGGCTGGCGAGTCCAAGGCCGAGGTGCAGCCCGTCGAGGTCGACTTTGACGACCTGGGTGATGACTACCTGCGCACCTTTGAAGGCGAGGACATCCTCGGCCTCATGGCTGAGCTCGATGCCGGACCTGGCCAGGAGACGGCAAACCTGCTCTTCCGGATTGAGGAGTACCTCCCGGACTCGCTGCGCCCGAAGTACGATAGCTTGCGCGTGCAGCTGCTCGACCTCCTCGCCAATTACGGTGTCATCTCACGCCGGGCGGTCGAGCAGGCCGACAGGCCGGATATCGCCAAAGCTCGCGCGAATCACCAGGAGGCCTCATCCGCCGTAGCGGACAAGGAGAGCGCCATCCTCCGCGAGCGATCCGCGCTCGAAAAGGACTGGGGCGTCGAGTGGGAGTGGAAGAAGCTCGAAGGACAGTGCGTCGACAAGGAGGCGGGCGAGTATACGTACTCGCTTTGCTGGTTTGACAAGGTCATCCAGAAGAGCACCAGGGGGCACTTGACGACTACGCTCGGGTGAGTACACCTTGTCGCCGATGCGGGCGGCAGTGACGGGTACATCGCTGACGGAGAATCTGCTCAATTGCAGCAAATTCGCTTCGTGGCACCCGAACGCCGAGAAGGGCAGCCTGGACTTTTACAGTGGCCAGATCTACGACAAGGGTCAGCGCTGCTGGAACGGCCCTGACCGCTCGGCATACGTCGAGCTCGTCTGCGGGACCTCTAACGCCATCCTCTCCGTTGCAGAGCCGTGAGTGGGCCTGCTTGCCCTACCCTTACCCTTACGCAGAATCAGCTGACGCAGAATCCTTATGATCCTGTCAGTGAGAAATGCACGTACCTCTTCAAAGTGCAAACACCGGCCGTATGCTACGAAGCGGCTGAGGCTGCCGACACGCCTGGCTCGTCGCAGGCTGCTAAGCCCGAGCTGTAGCTCTAGTCCAGTCTAGAGAACTACAGTCTGCAATCCCCCAAGAAGTGAAAAGAAGGATCTGAGCCTTACGTCAGAGTCTTCTGCCCCGACCTCTTGCGTCTGCACAAGCGCGTGTATACTGCCCGTCCCGCTACATGACAGATGAACGACTAGATCTGACAAACGAAAGATTGTAAGACGTCTATGGCTTGGCGCGGCCAGCTCGGAGGCGCAGTGTCCGTGTATATATGTGCGCAGTCTGCCAATCGCGCCGGTCCGTTTTCCTCTAAGGCGACAAGCTGTAGTTGCTTCCGCCGTTACTGTCCCAGATCTCCTGGCCGTCTGGCACTCTCGCGCACAGGCAGAGTGCCAGCGGCTTTTCGCCCGGAAGGCTGAATGCCCAGCGTCCATCGGCGCCGGTGGGTGCGTCTGCGTTGACGTCCGCGTGTGTCGTCCAGCCGTCGACACTGTACCGGACGCTCACGCTCGCTGTCCCGTTCGGTGCTGCGACGGTGCCGACGATGCGGCCCTGCACAAATGCAGCTGAGACAAGGTGCAGCTGTTCCCGTGCGCTCGAGAGTGCTTCGGAGCTCGAGGCAGAAGTGTAGATGACGCGGGGAGCGAGAGCGGGCGTGCCATTGCGGTGCTGCTCCTTCTCCCCTGTCGGCACTACCAACATGGTCGGCGCTGTCTGCTCGGTGTTTGCGACGACGAATGGAGAGGTCTGCGGTTCGCTGGTGTGCCCATCCGCGTTCCCCTCCTCGCCCTCTGAGCTCGAGCCGACCTCGAACGGCGTGACCGGGCCGGCGCGCTGCGAAGCGCTTGCGCTGGAGTATTGCGAGCTGCTCCTGGAGTGGTCGGACGAGGAGGACGAGGGGTACTCTGACGACGACGGCTGCGGCGTGTCAGCGCGATCCTGCCCTGCCTCTGCCATCCCCACTGTTCCCACGGACGGACCCGGGAGGCTGGACTCGCGACTGCGCCGCGGCGGCTCCCCGGCCTCCGAGTGCGCATCCAGGCTCGCCGCGGGGCTCGAGTACCCGATCCTGCTGTTCCGCCGGCTGTTGTCGCGCGCGTTCGGCGGGAGGGACAGCGTCGACTCTCCCGGTCCTGGGGTGACAGTGAGGAACAATTGCGACATTGACGGGAGCGCCAGCGCCGAGGAGGCGCGGTACGACGGACTGTGCTGCCCGTGCGCGTGGTACGGCGACGAGGAGGATCCAGAGTGCCTTCTCGCGTCGCGGGGGATGGAGCTGCCGGAGCGCGTGCGCGAGTGCCGACGCGGAGCGTTGTGCAGCGAACCATTCAAAGCGTCGTGGCTGCGCGCGCGCGAGTGGCCCTGGTACTGCTGCTGTTGCTGCTGCTGCTGAAGGTGGTCGGGCTGCACGGGGACCATCGGGAGCTGCGAGACCGTCTGCTGCCGTGCATCGTGCGGACCTGTGCCTGACTCTGACTGCGCAGGGTCATTGTACTTCTCGCTCGTCAGGGACATGGCATCATCGTGCCCCTTCTCTAGGCGCGCGCCGGGATTGTCCAAGGAGCCAGCTACTTCTTCCTCCTCTTCGACGAAGGACGCAGTTTGCGATGCGGGCGATGGCTGAGATGTCGGGAACACGCGGTTCTGTGCGTACGCGGCGATGGGTCTGTATACAAGTAGGCCAAGCGAGCGGACGGATCAGCCGCTGCTATCTTTGAGCCGTGAGGCAGTCAATTCAGCGACCTCATGCCGAGCCCGGACGCACGTCATGATCCATGAGAGAGCCATGAGCAGCCGCGTGGACAGCTTGGGAGTGTACGCGAGGAACCGGCGGTGGTTGGAGTTGCCATCGAGGATGCATCTCAGGCCCAGGGAGACGCCTTGGGATCCGTGGATGAAGAGGTCAATCGCGACGCTGAACAGCCATGCTCCGACGAAGGAGGCTTGTACGAGCTGTAGGAGCGACGCGCATGGAGAAATCGCAGGGCAGATTCAGCTGAAGACCCGAAATAGCCAAGCCGACGGTTGGCGCACCTCGACGCGATGTCTCCACCTCGCAGGCAAGAACGCCAGGACAGCGAGGCCCACAGCCCCGAGGGCGCCGATGAAGCCCCATCGCCCGCCGACGCTATCGATCAGGCCGTCCTCGCCCATGAGGAGGATGGACAGCCCGAGTGCGAACCCGGAAACCACGGACAAGGCGGCGAGGCCGACGGGCCAGGCGACGGTCGCTCCGAGGCCGGCACCCAGCAGGAAGCCGGCGGCGGTGATGCCCCATATCGCGAGATCGTGCAGATAGCGCGTCCCTATCACTGCGACCGTGATTGCCCATGCTGCCAGCGCGCCGCAGAGCCCGAGGCCTGCCGCTGTCTTTACACGGAAGAGCCGCCGCGATAAGCCGAGCAAGGGAAAAGCGAGCAGGAGGAGCGGGATGGCGAAGAGGAGGTTGGCGGCAGAGGATCGCGCGTTCCCTCCTGCTCCTCCTGTAGATGTCGAAGCTGCGCCAGACCCGCCAGACGCTATCCGAGGGTCCATCGTGTCCTTTTCTCCCTCTCGCTCTTGCTATTGCCACCGAGGCCGAGCGAGCCTGATCCGGGATGGGAGAAGGTCGCACACGCTGTCGAGGGCGAGGGACGGTCAGACGGATTGCTCAAGAGGGGTTGAAGGAAAGCAGAGAGAGACCGAGGGAGAAGACGGCCCGCCTCCACAGTACATCAAGCTTCACTTTGTCAAGAACGCCATTCATCCACTCGCCGCAGCAGCCAAGAGGTCCCGCGCACACGTGCACCTTCGGCTTTCTCATCCCCTCAGCTCGATGAAGATCAGGCAGAAGCCCCGCACGACCTCATTAGATGGGGCATTCGCAGTATGTGTTTGTGCACACACAGTGCCGCAGCAGTACGTTCAGCTTCCCCCCCCAAATCCCCCGTCGTCCGCTGCTTGTTCCTCACAGCTTCGCAGATAAGCTTCGACTGCGACACGGGCAGATTCGCCCGAACAGGACGGCAAAGGTGAAGGTAGAGCGGCATCCATACCGTACCGTACCGCAGCGAAAAAGACGAGGAAAGCGCAGCGAAGACGTCAGAGGGATCTGCATCGCGGGCCCGGGCGTACGTAGCCGTGCTCACCGGCCGAAGCGGCACCTATGCAAGCCGAGGCAGAGAGAGAGAGAAAGCTGGATGGCTGAATGGCCCTTGAAGTCATTGCGCGCGCAGGCCAGGGATCTCTAATTCTGTACAAGCACTTGGTAGACCGCATAGTCCTCCACACCTCGGCTCTCCTTTCCAAACAGAGGCGACAGGATGCGACTCCGGCTGCACCTCCATACGCGCGTGCAAGTGGCCTTGGGGCGATTACATGGCTTGGAGGTTGCCGAATTTCTGGCGGCAGACGTATGCAATTTCCCCCGTCAGCCCTGATTTCGTTGCAAGCCAGCACAGCGTCGCAGAGAGGAGAAGAGAGAGCGACGCACCTCGGTGTAGCCCGGCGTGGTCCACTTGCCGTGCTTGACCATCTCCTCGATCGTCTTTGTGAGCTGTGGGCGCGCCTTTGCAACGTCCTCGGTCTGTGCGAGCGCCATGGCAAGCAACCGAGACTTCGTTGTCAGCAGTTCATCCTGTTATTCTCGGAGCCGTCCGAGACGCTGTGCTTGGAAACAGCACACGAGGAGAGGACCCACCGTAAGCTGGTCGAACGGCCGGGCGTCCTCAATATCCTTCAGGGTGGCCTGGAGGGCGCTGAGCTCCTGGTCGATCTTCTGCGACGCCTTCTTTGCGCTCTCGACCTGTCGTGCGGCAGCCACACGGTTCATCATCAGCCTAGGGCGAGGCCAGCGTGCTACTGCGTGGAGAGAGAGGCGAGACTGACGGCCTTCTCCTGGAAGCTGTCAATGGCCTTGACCTGGGCGGCCACGTCGTAGTCGACGGGCTTGAAGCTCGTCCACGTCTTTTCGAGGTCCGACACGACCTGCTGGTTCTTGATGAGCTTCTTGTACTGGGCAAAGTCGACCTGCATGGATAGATACGAGGTCGGGCGAGGCCGGAGGGCGCAAGCGCAGCGAGTCAGCTCAGCGGGCCGCATTATGCTCCGTGAAGCTGATTAGAGCGCAGACGCACCTCGGTCCGCTGCTCCTTGATCTGGTGCAGTGCGGCTTTGGCGTCCGAGTTGCGCTTCCGGAACGCCTGGAGGGCGTTGATGGTCTCTGTGCAGCGTTTACGCCGGGCAGGCGGGTAGGTCAGCCTGTGGAGTCCGGCCCGGCGCAGCACAGCGCAGCATAGCGTGATGCGACATAAGCACACACCCTTGCCGAGTCCGAGGTTGGAGTAGACTCGCGTCCAGTCGAGGGCGCTGTTCGACAATCGCAGACCAGAGCGTGAGCCAATCGCATACGGAAACCCGCAGAGTACGGGCAGCGGCAGAAGCATGGTGGAGCCCGGCGCTGGGAGGCGCATCCGTGCGATGCGATGCACCCTTCTGCTACTCACACTGCGCCTGCTGCTTTAGATGCCATGCTGTGCTGCTTGTTGTGTGTCCTGCTGGTGGTGGGCGAAGGAGGACCTGGCTCCGGTGATGCAAAGACGGACGGAGATGGGGCACAGGACAGGACAGGAACAGCTCCAACTGGCTGACAAGGATGCCATGCAGAATTGCAAATATGACTTATGCACGGACGTGCATTGCTACATAGCTGACAACTGAGCAACTGACAACGCCTGACCTGATCTGACTTACATCCAGGGTCTTGTAGCGGCAGAGGCGGCTTCACCCACTCCAGACCATCCCTCTACAAGGGCAGGCCGTGACTGACCAATCCCACGTACAAGCACACGCACTGACATCGTCCATGATTCGCGCTTCAACTGAGCACCTCCCCTCTCCGCTGCTTTCCCCGCCGCAACGGCCTGGCATGAGACGCAACAACAGGCCGGATCTGCAAGAGGCAAAGCTCAGCTCAGACCCATCGTCAGCAGCTTCTTGGGCGCGGAGCTTGACCGGCGTACGCTCCATCGTCAGTCTCCGCGGGCCTCTTCCTGCTCCCTGGTCCTGGGTGCCTGCCTGCCCCCCCCCCCCCCCCCCCCCACCCCCCCCCCCCCCCCACACCCCACAACAAAACAAACACCCCGCACCACTC
>VUYT01000055.1:0-63467 GCA_008802785.1 Symmetrospora coprosmae | reverse complement strand
AGGGAGGGAGGGAGGGAGGGAGGGAGGCCATGCAGTGCAGTGCAGTGAGTGACTGCGGGAGTGCGGGATGATCGTCAATGGGCCTGACGGACAGTGCATCGCATACTGCTCCAGTGGAAGGAAGGCCTGGGGTGTCCGGAGCAGGAGATCCGCAGGCGTTGCGCAGTGAAGGCAGGCGAGTGCGCTTGCGCTCCTTCACAGCCGCGACTTCACGCCCTCGACTGCACCCTCGACAGCACCCTCGACAGCCTCGACGATATGCACCACCGTCTCCTCAACGAGCTCTGCAATCCCTTCCTCCTCCATCTCCTCCTCCATCCCAAAGTGCCAGTTGCGCTGCTCGCCTCCTTTCAAAAAGCTCGTGTCGCCGTTCAGGAGACACTCCCACTCTCCCAGTTCACCCTCGGCCCCTCCGACGCGCCGGTAGCTCGAGAGCGAGCACGTCCCCGCGCGCACCTCGCGCTTCTGCGCCGTGTCCCCCGTGAGCGCCCTCCCGAGCGCAATGACCGTCGCCGCGTGGCTGACGAGCAGCACGCTGCGCACCTCCGGGTGCTTTGCGCGCAGGTGCGCAGCGAGCAGGCCGAGGAAGGTGCGCGCGCGGTCGTGGATCCCTTGGAACGACTCGCCCGTCTGCGGCGCGACCAGCAGGGGCGCAGAAGAGTGCGTCTCGAGGTCGATGAGCGGGAAATTCTCCTTGAGCACTCTGGCGGATGGCGGGCGGGGATGCAGGCCCGTGCCAGGGATGACTGTCTGGAAGAACTCGCTGAGATGCGGAGAAGAATGTAGAGAAGATCTGATCAGTCGGACATCCGCTGAATTGAGCCTGGGCAGGATGGGCAGGCGGGAAGGACTCACGCAATCCCGAACTCGACATGTACAGGCTTGCCTAACCTTTCAGCGGTGTAGCTTGCCGTCTGGAGACATCTGCTGTGCGGATGGGGGTTGGGTCGGGCGAGGACATTCCGCGTCAGCCTGAGCAGGCTTCCCGCAGCGATGAGCAGCGAGTGATGCGGGCGCGAAACTCACTACCACGGCGAGCTGTAGATCACTGGCAATTCAACGCGTTAGCGTTTGTCTATGATTCCGCATTCTGCAGCCACCTCGGGCGGCTGCGATTTGGAGACGTTGGTCCGCACTCACTGTCAATCTCGATTCCTTGGTCGACAAAGTGCGCCGCGAGCTCGCGCGCCTGCTCCTGCCCGAGAGCAGTGAGCGGCGGGTCTCTCCGTGTCCCGGTGGGGCCTGCCGCGGGGAATCGTTCACAGGCGTCAGTGGATGCCATTATCATGCGCGGCGCTCTGTGCGCCACCCACTCTTTGGGACGTTGAACCCTTGGCGGAAGCCATGCCTCGCAATGTAGATGGTCTCGAGGGGCATGTGGAGCTGGATGGTCGTGTGTGGGAGCTGACTGTATGCTTTTCGGCGATAGAGGGGTATCCCGGCGAGGTCGGAGTTCTGCAGATACCCGGAGTGGCACGTATGACGCTTTCTGCTAAGGACAGGATGTAACAGTATGCTGGGAAGTAGAGCAGACGGCTGTGAATATGCGTGTGTGCGTGCGAGTGCGCGTGCGAGTGCGAGTGCTCTGCTCGTCAGTCCCGTCAGGCTGTCAAAGATGGGCGTGGTGAGAGGGAGACCTGCGTATAGGCAGTCGACGACGACGACGACCACGACCACGACCACGACCACGACGCCGCCGGGCTCTTGGTCTCCTTCCGCTTGACAGTGCCCCATCCAGGACCATCGATGCAGCATAGCAGCGTGCAGTCTGCTGCCACTGCGGACCCATCCGGGCTATCCGGCATTGGCATGTGAGACGACGGGCGGAGCGGGAGAGCGTACGAAGATGTCACGTCCGTCGACGGAGAGGGCGAATGATGGCGACATGGCAGACCTCGTTCACTGATGCTGATGCGCCTTCCTTCCATACCAATATCTGACGTGCATTCATCGCATCGTCGCATCGCAGCATCGCATCGCTTCTCATCTCCTCGCTGCGAGACTGGGCGTCGCTGGCTCATTCTGCAGCACAAAAGCCGGAGACGCTTTTGCAGGGCGAACGGCGAACAAACAGTTCGGCGACCACCAAGGACAAGGCCATCACTGCCCAATCTCCATTCTCCACCTCCCGCACACTCAGACTCGTCCACTCTTCTCCTTGCTGAGCTTCCGTTTCCGTTTCCGTCGAGTCCGTCCGCTGGCGTGCAGCCTGGCACGCTCACGTACAGTCACTGTATCAAGACGACTCTGTCCTCTTCTTCACTCTCTCTCACTCCTTCGTCACTCATGAAACTACCATGCCGTACGACATCGACTCTTCAGCAGCGCCCTTCGCACGTCCAGATGGATCCGCAGGTCATGATCCCTTCACACAGCAGCAACCCTCCTACAGCCAGGACGACCCCTTCAGTGCATCTGCAGAAGGTGAGTTTCCTCCCTCTGTCCTCCCGCGTGCTTGCCATGCTGGACGCGAAGCGACGCTGACCTCAAGCGAATTCCCACCTCGCAGCAGGCCTTTCGTCGCGCCCGCACCTGCCGCGCCTCTTGACGGCAGCGACCGCATCCAGCAGCAGCTCGGACGAGGCGTACTACTCTTACTCGTCCGACAGCGGGCTACCGCTTCATCACATGCTGCCTCAGTCAACGCCAGCAAGCAGGCACGGGCAGCCAGCCTCCGACACGACGCTCGGGTTCGCAGCCTATGCCGGTCCGTCATCACAGCAGCAGCAGCAGCATGAGCAGCACCAACAGTATACGCCCGATAAGGCTGCACTGCCCTACCTCGACTCGTCGCTCTTCGCCCTGCCTCGACCGAGCCCCGCAACAGCGGGACACACGAGCGATTCGTCATACTCGAGCGAGGTCGAGACGAATCCTCTGCTCCGGCAAAAACTGCACCTGAATGGTGGGTCACTCTCCCATGCAGCCAAGTGATAGGTCTGATCTGCTGACTATGTATCCCGCTCATGCGCGCAGGCACGCCTAAGCGCCCACTCAACAGCTTCATGATCTACTCGCGCTTCCGCCGGCCGACCCTCCAGGATGAAAACCCCAGGATGAAAGTCGCAGAGGTCGCCAAGCTCCTTGCGCAAGAATGGAAGCAACTGCCGCAAGAGCAGAAGCAGCGCTTCCAGGACGATGCAAAAGTCGTCAAGCGGAACTTCCACCAGGTGCGCCCTCCTATGTCCACGTCACGTGTTTGCTTTCTGGAGCATGCGCTGGTGATAGCCGCAGAACGCTGATTGCTGGTGAGCGTCGCCGTGCCGTCTGGCCCATGGCAGATGCACCCAGACTACGTTTACACACGCCGGGCGAACGGCGCGAGGAAAGCTGGACGCGGACGAGGGCGGAGCCACAGCCGGCGCGCAACGACGCCTGGCTCAGCGAGCAGCGCCGGCTCGAGCAGCGGGAGCGTCAATACGAGTGCGAGCGGGAGCACCAGCTACACGCATGAAGGCGCCGGGATGAGGATGGGCCTCAGCCAGGCGCACCACTGCGCGCACGTTCGCCAGTCCCCGTCGCCGTACATGCGCACACGAGCGCGCTCCCGCACAGCCCCTTCGACTTCTGGCGCTGCCTACCCACCCGGGATGTCGCCCTCCCCGCCGCCGGCCATGCCTCCTCCTCTGGGCCCGCCATTCTCCGAGCCATCGATGCGTCGCCTCGGCGCTGATCTCAATGCGAGCACCGCCTCGTCTGGCAGCTCGCTCGACGCGCACAGCCCCGCTGCACTCCTGGGACCGTTGACGTCCGCTATGGACCTCGATGCTTCGCGCGCGTCCGGGAGCCTGGACGTCGAAGGAGACTCGCCACTCAAGGGCTACAGCACGAGCAGCGTTGCGCGCAGGCCGCCAAACGAGGTCACTATCAACAGCAACGGCAGGTCCAGCCAGCCTCCAGCATTCAACATCTTCAGCCCGCCCCCTGCGCCACAGTCTGAACTCGCTCACGACGCTTCGCACAGTCCTTCGGGCTACCTGGACTATAATGACCTATCTGCAGCGCAAGACGCCAGTCAGGGAGGTCCGCTGCTAGTACCGTCTGTATTTCAGGATCTAGGTACGACCGGAAAGCAGCACCGTGGTCAAGCTGGGTCGACGGACGTCTCTTTGGGCAGAGGCGAGCCCGAACACCATGCGCGGACGCAGGACGAATCGAGCTGGACACTGCCGCCCATGCCGGCGACACAGATTACCGAGCGGCACGGAGGGGACCGAGAGGACCGGCAGACTGCGGAGCGCCCTCGAGATCAGCAATCACGAGATCAGCAGCCGTGGGAACAGGAGCAGCACCAACGAGAGCAGAATCCCTACCAGCGTCATCAGCTGCAAGCGCCCAGACAGTACGAGCAAAGGCAGCAAGGCGATGCTTCCCGGCAGAAGCGGCACGATCAGCACTACATCGAGCGCCAGCAGGATGATCAGCGACAATTATACCAGCAGGAGGGGAACGTATCGCAAGAGTTTGCAAACGGTCACCCCGCCGCAAAAACCGCTGTTAGGGGTACCATCGGTCCAAAGCCCGAGCCAGTGGATCCGTGGTCTCGACCTGCCTTTGGCGCCGCCCTGAACCTGCCGCAGCACTATGACACTTCCAGGCATACCAGCAGCAGGGGTGATATGCGGCCGACTCCTGTAACAGCACCGTCAGCCTCAACATCACCATATCCCCCTTCCTTCTCACCGCCGCAGCAAGGTCCGGCTCCTACCCATTATCCCTCGTACATTACGCCCGACACGCCCGCCCTTCCTGCATCCGCGTCTTTCATATTGCCATCGGCAACGCAGTACGGCACTTCACCCAACTACGCCATCTGGTCTCCGCCCACCCGAGCAGGCGAGCAGCCTGCCTATAGCTACCGTACGCCGGTGACAACCAGGACCTCTCGCACATCTGCTTCGGCGAGTACGGGACCGGCACCGCATACCGAGTTCTTCGAGTCGAAGCGGAGCGCGTACGAGTCTTTCCATGACGGGCTGACGCCGTGGGCTTCAGCCGAACACACACCGCCTCCCCGATCCACTCAAGCTCATGCTCACATCCAGCCGGCGCACAGTACAATCCGCTATCCGCCAAGCATGCCCGCTCCGCCTTTGCAGTTCCATGTACCGGACAGCACAGCACATGCAGCGTCGACTGGCGATGCGCGGCGATACGGGATGGTAGGCGGGTCCGGCGAGACGGTCGAGCACGCATCATCGAAGCCTGTGCGGGCGGATCAGAGGCGCAAGAAGGCCGAGCGGACCCCAGCGGAGAAAGAGGCGCAGGCACGGGCGCAGAGGCAGGCGGCCAAGCAGCCTGACAGATTCAAGCTGCCGCCCGTGAATCCACTCGTCCCGCTCGGCCACACGCACGCTGCTGCTGAGCGCGTCAACGCTGATCACCGCCAGCGGCATGGACAGCTGCTTCACGCGTCAGCATCTGCTGAGTTGGCATCCGCTACTCCGCCGAGCGTGCTGGCCCACAGCCCGTTGCCTGGGCACGCACGCGCGCATGCACAAGCACCACAGCGTACGCCATACCTGCCGCCCATCGACTCGCTCAATCTGCCCCGCCAGGCTCCTCGCTCGGTGGGACAGTCTTCCTTTCACACATATAGCCCGACAACACACAAGGGCGAGAACAGCACTCACCAAGATCGCAGGAGATAATAGTCGGATGCCATTCTACACGTCCGAGCATTACGACGACACGCAACGCACTCGATTCAGGATCCCAAAAGCCGCCTGTGACAGTCGGCCATGCCTCCGTTGAAACGCAAGGACGACGATACCTCGGTTCCGATACCAGGTGCTTACTTGCCGCCTCAGGATCTGTACGCGTGGACGCACGATCGTCCTCCTGAGAAGCAGCCAAAAACAGCCCTTTCTTGCGGCACGACCACAGACACGCGCTCACCACGGCGCACGACCCTTCCAACGCTCTCATTCTCTCGATTTCGTCAATTCTATCCAACAAATACCTGTATCTTTACTGCCGCTGCTCCACAGCACGCCTTCTTCAGCTTCCCAGCACAGGCAAGCTCGCCTTCGCGGTTTGAGCGATTTGCCGCCATCGTCGCAACACCAACTCCTTTTCTCGCATCACCAACCGGTCAGCCTTGTAAGGCTACGGTGTGCGATACCGCTACCGTTTGACCGCTACAGCGATCTTTCCAGACGCTCGCCGCATGTTCTTTTACTCTCTTTCTCTCTCCCATCCCATCGGGGCTGTCTGGGTTTTCCCTCTCTCGCTCGCACGCTAGCTCACGCGACCGTCTCAAAGAGGGAACAACAGATAGCAACTGCTTCTGTATCGATAGCTTGTCCCCGGGCGTCTTGGCCTAGCAACGGAGTTTCAACAGCGATGGCTTCATCTTTGATCTCGCGCTAACGGACCGCAGATACTTTCCACGGGAAGGTACGGCAGTTATGATGTAGAAGGCCATAAGCTACAAGTCATTCGCGTCTCCTTCAGAGAGCAAGAAAGTGTTCGGCGGCGTAGCGGCGTCACGGATGATCAGACTATCTCGTTCACCGTGCTCTGCGCATGGTCCCCTGCCTGATCAAGGCTGAGATGCAGGATAGCATGGGGCGTTCGCGCGTGCTCAGGTGCGCAGAGTGTCAATGCGTCCCCGCATCGACATGGCAGTGCAGAGCAGGCGCCTTGCCACCCGCCGCTGCCATGGCCTCCTTGAGCGCGTCAAAGTAGACTTCAAACTCCTCCTGCGTCTCAAAGACAAAGTCTCCCATGGTGTTCTTGTAGCAGTGCATGCATCTGCAGTATTTCTCGCCGATGCTGCAATTCAGCAGATGCTTGGTCAGCCGAGTCAGGCGCAGTGACACCACGTGGAGATGTCAGGGCTGCAAAGTGGAGTGGACGGGACTGACCAGGTGCTGCGGATGTCGTGGAGCGCGTTCAGCTCGCGATCAAGCTGCGCCTTGTCGAGCATCCCGTCGTCCGAGCTTGAGCCGTCAACGCTAGTTGCATCCGTGCTCGTGGCGCTCGCCGAGCTGTCGGTCGACGATGAGCTCAGACTGCGCGCTTTCGGGAAGCGATACAGAGGGGAGTTGCCTTTGCCCTTCTGGCGCGACGAGGTGGGCGACATCTGGCTGTTGCGGCGGTCGGCAGCGGTGTATGAGGAAGCCATCGTGTATTGGTGGTGGATGCGTGTGAGGAAGAGACGCTGCGTATTGCGGGACAGCCCACGTCTATGAGACAGTGACGGCTGCGGCGATGAGGCCTAAGATTCGATATCACGGAAGCGCAGAGGCGCTGCATCACACACTACAGTACTATACAAAATGCTGCGTCTGCAGAGCGGGTCGTTCTGGGAGTGCCCCGCAGCAAACTTGTGGTGGAGACAGGACGTCCCGGACCTTCCAATCTGCGAGCGTCTGCTCTCCGGCCAACCAGCATCCACATCCATGCAGTGCGAGCTCTGTCTCCGCTCCTGGCAACGCGTTAGCGCCCGCCGTTCAACCACGTCAGGGAGGTCCCCGTCGACCCTGCGGTGGCTTGCCCGAGTGCTGGTCGACGCACAAACGCTTTCCCCGGGCCCACTCATCCCGGCCAGCCGGTCTCCTTCCCTGAGCTGGAAGCACCGCTCGACCTTCTTCCGCATCCTGCAAACGCCTTACCAGTCTTGGCGATAGCTTGTGGCGCGATTATTTGGGCAAATACGTCTTGTATCTGAAACGGAAATCATGAAGCGGCGGGATTGCAGCTGCCAGACAAGCTGGATGGTCCTGGGAACGCGGCTTGTGTGTTCCGTGAGATCGCGCTGAATGTGAGAGGACCCGTAATAAAGGGGTAGTGTTCCGTGCCTTTCGGCGGACGTTGGAAAGGCGTCGGCATCCCAGACGACTGTTCACCGCTCTCCCCGGATACACTTACTCTCGGGAAGCGCATGTCCTCTGCTGCATCTGCAGCAGCCGATGAGGTGGTCCAGTCTGACCATCGACGGTGGAGTCTTTACCCTTTCAGGGCCTTGCGCGTGCTGAGGCTTTCGGGATGCGACCTTGGCAGTGCCTCTGTCAGATACGGTAGTAGATGAGCGACGAGATGACATAGGGATGCGAGAGGAGAGGAGAGGTTGATGTTAGGGAGGACGAGTGATGGTCGGGTCAGTTTCGCTGCTTAGCCGTCTTGGGCCAGGGGGATGGGCTCGGAGTCAGGGTCAGGCGTCGCAGATGGGCAGCAGAGAGCATTGCAAAGAACAGACTCGAAGATAGGCGCCAGCACCAGTTGTGCGGTTCTTCATTCCAACGATGCGGGTCTCGTCGTCCCCGCTTGTTTGCGCCGTGCGGAGGTCGAAGATGAGGATCTGTAGTATACGAAGAGGAAGAGGGAGACACAGCTTGGGCAGAGACCCAATCCGTGGCGAGATGCGCATAGCAGAATATTACGAGCATGGACGGCGGTCTGCAGCTCTGCACAAAAGCGCGACCCTTGCTCTCCGTCAAAGTGCGCCCACTCGCCCCGACCGCGCGGGGCGAACGGATCCACCAGGCTGCGGGTCACAGCGGGCGGGACAGGAGGTCCCAAGACTAGCGCTGATGACTGAACTGAATGACAGCGCACTGACGCTGCTTACTGTACGGTTATTTGCCATGCGACTCACCGCGACGACATTGACGTGGGGCTGCTATCGCTGAAACTCACGATACTGCGTTGTTGAGGCCGTCCTGGCCTGGGACCGTGAGCGTTCGTTCGCGACCGGGGTCGGGACTGGGAAGGCCGCACCACCACCACAACAAACAACTTTGACAGCGCAGCACAAACAGCACCAGCGGGCCTATACTGGACCGGCCGCGTCGCAAACAGCAGCCATGCCGTCAACCGCGAGCTCCTCCTCCTCTGCTTCGCGACGTCTGGCCCTAGAAGCGCTCGAAGGAGGATCCCCCGCCACCGGCTCATCGCACCGGCAGCCTTCTCGGCGACCACGAAGAGACAGGTCGCGCACCGTCACCTCACTCGCATCGACAGCGTCCACCTCGCGAGCTTCCACATCAATGGCCGTCACGGACTGGGCAAAAAGCTTCTGGATCACGCTACTCGACGAAGATGGCGAGAGTGAGTGCAGGAAGCTCTCCTGCATGCCCTTTCTTCTGAGTTCCTGGCTGATGTCAAGACTGTGCTGCACCTCGCAGCATTCTACGCCAACCCTACCACGGGCGAGCGCAAGTGGCAGCTCCCTCCAGGGACCCTCGTCCTGCCACGATCGGCAGATGGCGAGTGGTACGAGCTATGGTCCGACGAGCACAACCTCCCGTACTATTTTCACACCCTGACCAACGAGACTCGCTGGTACAAGCCAACAGACGGCTTCGTCATTCCGCTCAAGGCGGTCCAGGTGCGTCGACCCGCCCGCTTGCATTCTCCACTCTTGCGGAGCTCGACTAACGCGTCTTGCTGGCTTGTCGACAGCGCTTCTCGAAGGGCAAGCGCTTCTCACTCATGTCGATCGACACACCCATCACTCCACCAGCTGCTCCGTCCACAGAACCGGCGGCGGACCTAGCCTCGAGCGACAGCTTCGAGATGCTCGCCAAGCGCTCGCTCGAACTCGACGAAGGCGAGCTCAGTCGCGATCCCTTGTCGCTGGCTGTACTGCAGCTGATGACGGCTAGCACGGCGAGGACGATGAGGGCATTGCCTACGTCGCCGGGATCTTCGAAGCCAGAAGGCCGACGCGGTCGTGAGGACAGCCGGAAAGCTAGTGACGCGGAGCGCAGACAGAGGAGCAGCAGCGGCAAGGGAAAGAGCACCCGGCGCAGCAAAGGAGATAGGCATGCATCCGAGGAGGCGGACATGTCGAGCTCGACGTTGGCTACAGACACGTCTTTCCCAGCCATGGTCAAACTTCCTCAGCGCGACATGTCCGACCTCTCGCTTGGCGATGTCGCCAGCCGGACGTTCGCCGACGACAGCGCTATCACCGCTGTGCCGTTTTCAAGCAGCTCTGGCTTGTCGGATGACAGTGCGACTACCGGCCCGACGCGGACGGTGGCGTGGAGGCATGTACGGCCTTCCTTGTCCGGACAGCTGGCATTGGACGTTCTCGCCTCTCAGGGCGGGAGCTCCGGCCCGCATCAGGCAGACTACTCTCCATCAACGTCACCGGTGACGTCTTCCCGCTCAACGTCGGGCATGCCGGCGGCGCTGCAGAGCGATACAACCGTCGGTTCGGCCAGATCGTGGGCGACCGCGTCGTCTGCGCCGTCCAGCCCGCTCGACACGCCCCACCTCTCGCATGTCGACAGCACGTCCGCGAGCGCGACATTCGCCTCCACCGTATGGGCCGACAGCAGCCACGACGACTACACGGACCTGGCGTACGGCGGCCTCGCCGTGCTTGACGTGCACGAAGAGGCGCAGAAGGACACGCACGGCGCAGGGTGCTCGCCGAAAGCCGGTGGCATGGGACCAGGAACGGCTGTCTCGGCCGCTGCGCGCTTCGTCGCGCCCCTCCGGATCCGCAAGAGGAAGTCGAAGATCGGGCTTGGAGAGGCTTTCGAGCCTGTCACACCGGTGCTCGCCGCTGCTGCACTGCCGCCCGCGCAAGATGGATCGTCACAGACGCAGCCCACAGCGATGGGCCAGCATATTCCAGGCACTCCAAGTACATGTCTTTCGCCCTCTGCGCATCTCAAGACATCCTCGCCTATTGCCGCTGGCATGAAGCGCTTCTCCGACTTCTTCACGGGCAGCGTTCCCATTGCGCACGAAGGTCTGGTCTCCGTTCCTTCAACATCTGAGGTGCCCGCTCAGGCACGACCGTCGGCGTCAATCTCCCCGGTTGCTGTTTCCACGGCAAGCAACAGGACGGATAGTGCACCTCCATTGGGATCTCCAGGAGCTGCTACTGGCTGGAGGAGCATGACTTTTGGAAAGCGTTCAGTGTCTGTCTCTGCACTCGAGACGGTATCTGGTGAGTGCCTCTGCTCGGCCCCGTGCGATACTACGCTCTTTGAGCTGACTTTCACCACGTAGTAGCCGAGTTGCCACCAAACCCGGCGCAGCGGGCGGCCTCATCAACCGCTATATCCAAGCCCCATCTGTCCTCACCTGCAGAAGTGCCATGCAGCTCGGGCATGGTGCAGTCCGCCTCTGGAGGGATCTCTCCCATGCCGATACCGACACAATCAGAGAGCCAGACCTTCACGCTCGCTAGTTACGCTGAGCAGCACTTTGCGCTGACCAAGAAGCGCAAGACGACCCTCTTCCGCAAGACATCCTCTATTAGGGAAGTACTCAAGTGGCAAGCTGTGAGTTACGCCCCTGCACACTGACTGCAACCTTCCCGCCTCATTATCGATTGCAGCGGCTGATGGAAACGCTGCTATTACGCAGGGCGACCTCGAAGCGCCTTTCTTGGATCTACCAAAGTCTGAACGATGGGATGCACTACAGTGCTTCACGCACCTGCAGCACGTCATGGGCGACCGCGTACGCGCGGACAGCGTCGTCCGAGTATCGCTCGAAGACGTGAACTCGCCCTCGCCATGGGACAATAGCACGACTTTTGAAGCACAGCGCATACTCAGCATCGGCATCAATAGCGCATCCCCTCTCTCCGCGTCTACAGCAATAGCAAGATCGACAATGTCGCCTCCGGCCTCACCTCGCCTCGCCACTACTGCTACCAACGAGGACGATGCCACCCTCCGTGACGAAATATACGTGCAGCTCCTGTGCCAGCTGACCGACAACCCGTCGGCCGTCAGCGTGTATCGCGGCTGGCAGCTGCTCCAAGTGCTGCTTGCGACCTTCCCACCATCACCGCTCCTCGAGCCGACATTGCGTGCCTTCCTGGTTGACAAGAAGCGGGCCGCTCCGCAGAGCCGCCTCGGCATCATTGCCAGATACGCACTGATGCAGCTTGATCAGCGCATCGTGAAGGGCCCGAGGGGAAAGACGCCCTCGCTTTTCGAGGTCCGCGCAGCAAGCGAGGGCGCCTTCCAGCCGAGCGTATTCGGCGAGACGCTCCATCGAATCATGAGTCTTCAAAGCGAAGCATACCCCGATGCAAAGATACCCATCATCTTGCCATTCCTGGCAGACGTGAGTGAGACGTCTAAGGAGCGCATCGGCCGTCCTGCTGATTTGCCCCTTGGATCTGCGTCACAGGGCATCATGGCATTGGGAGGGCTCCGAACGCCTGGCATCTTCCGGACTGCCGGAGACTCCGAAAGGGTGACCGAGTTCAAGATCTGCATTGATCAGGGCCGATACTCCTTCACTGGCTTCGAAGACCCGCACATTGCTGCGAGCCTGTTCAAGCTCTGGCTGCGGGAGCTTCTGCAGCCACTCATCCCATTGCAGTGGTACGACGAGTGCATGGATTCAGCAGAAGATGCGACCAGGTGAGTTTCGTATGGTAACACCGGTTGGCCTGTATACACGGCCGACCTTGCCATTCCTACAGGGTCATAGCCATCATCCAGCGATTGCCCAGCCTGAACAGACGAATCATCGCCTTCGTCATCAACTTGTGAGAAGCCGCCTGCATTGAACATGATTGACGAGTGCGTCTGACCTCCGTTTTCATCGCCGTACAGCCTTCAGATCTTCACCCAGGATGCCGTGATGAGGCACACCATGATCACCGCCTCTTCGCTCGCTATGATCTTCACGCCGACGCTCTTCCGGCCGGCTCCAGCGGCAACGCTCGGCTTCGCCTCTTCTTCCATCTCTACCGTTTTTCAGCACGCGCGGATCGAGCAGAAGTTTGTCCTGCAGCTTCTCGAGCACCTCGACGCCACGCAGCTTGCAGATGAGGACGACTGGTTCCCTTCGCACGGGCGGAGCGCATCCCTCGCGTCGTCCACGACGGCTTCGGCGAAGTCCGATACGGTGTCAAATCCACTGTCCTCGTCTACATCTTCGCGGGCGTCGGAATCAGAGTCGTCCAGGGGGTCGCTGCCAGACAAAGAAGCAGCCTCGTCTACAGACTCGGACGTGTCAAGGGAGTCCATCGATTCAGACGTGTCAGGGACAGGCCGCGCCGTCTCGCCACTCGATTCTGCAAGCATCGCCAGCTCGAAGCGGAGGCGCAAACCCGCTCCCTCCAGCCCGTGCCGGTCTGAGCGCTCGCGTACGAGGACGACGGCAGCAGAGCCTGGCAAGAGCAAGAGTTTGGTCGTTCGTAGCCGAGCCATCAGTGATTCTGGCTGTCTTCCCGATGCTGGCGAGCCTGCCGCTGAGGCCATCCCGGCCGTTCCATCCTTCCGCCTCATCATCGAGGAATACCCTTCGTAGTCTGTTCAGCTTTCTCGCATATCGCATGTCAATAGAATCTCATCAATTCACTTCAACGCGGACGGACTGTTTGCAAACGCTCCTTCTCCATCCCAGCATAGGACGTGCTGAGCGCGAATAGCGGTTCGTCCGCCCTCGCTCCAGCCACCTGCATTGCAGCGACTACCGTGTCACAAGAAGGTCCCGCCGCCGAACTTGCTGGACAGATTTGTCCCCGAGCTTCCAATGACGTCCTTGCGCTTGCCGTCCTCCATCAATCGCCCGCCGACCGACATCGCCTTTTCTCGGTCCCAGAAAGCAGGTGCCGGTGGAGATGGTGAGCGCGAAGATTTGCGATGCTTCGATTTTGACTTCTTGCTCGCCCGTTCCTCAGCCTCCTTGCCTTTCCGCGACGCATGCGCATCAACAAGGCTCTCTGAGCGCGAGGTGGCGGTCTAAGCGACGCCATGTACGCGTCGGAAACGCTGATCAGGCACACTTCCCCAAACCCTATGAAGAGTAGTAGTACTCACGTTGTACGCCTGTACCTGCGCTCGCATGTCTGCGTCTCTTGCTTCCCGCTGCCGCCGCGCCGCCCGCTCGGCGTCCGTCTCCTGCTTTGCGGCATTCTCCACGCGCTTCCGCTTGCCCATGACTTCGTCGTCAAGCCGCTGCGCACGCTCCTGCGGTGTCTCTGTCCACAGCGAACGCGCCTCCTCCGACGCCTTCTCGCCCGCGCCGCCGCCTTTCCGCGTGCTCTGGGCGAACCCGCGCGCTTTGAGTTTTGTCGGATCCGTGCTGCTGAGCAAGTCCATCGCTTCCGGCGGCACAAGCATCCAGTCCTCGCGCTTTGGCTTCAAGCCCGCTAAGCGGACCTTCTCAGCCTCGTCTGCGGCCTGCCGCTTCTCTCGAAGACGGAACTCCTCCGCTGCGCTCAAAGCGAGACCGGACGTCCCTTCGGCGGGCGGAGGCGCAGGCCCAACATCATCGTCCGAATCCGACTCGGAGTCCGCTTCTGCTTGTGGTGCGCGAGAGGGGAGCACGGGGCCTTGCACGGTCCGGCCTGCCATCGATGGAGGCAGCGCTGGTGCGTATCCGTCATCATCGTCGCCCTCCTCCTCGGCATCCTCGAGCCGCTTCTGGAGATGGGCTGGTATTGTCGGTCCGATGTCCTGCGCAGACGACCCCGATGCAGATGTGCCGGTCTGACCTGGTCGTGCGGGTCCAATCATGCTGGCAGATGGCAAGGATTTGGGAGTTCGTCGAAGGACAAGTCCGGATCGGCAGAGGCTGGCTTGCTGCCTTCCGACTACGCTTCTTTCAAGTAAGCCATCGTACTGCTGACGCTCGTCGAACCTTCGGGGACGAGCCCACGCATGCCAGCTTCGCTTGGAGCACATTGTCCGGCAATAGGGCATCGGTGCAACTTGTCCAAGTCCGACGCGTTTCATAGTCTGCGCGATAGTTGCAGTCAGGTAGAGAGCTAGCAGATATACAAGGATGGACGCATAATCTAAGGAGATGCACTCGTCTCCCGCTCGTAGTCCTCCTCTATAAGCGGGTAGTGGCGACCTCGATACATGTTTGCATCGGGGCCTGGCGTTGGAGCACGCCGTGAATCCTGCGCACGCCTGGGGTCTGTGAGGCGGCCAAGCAGGCTGCTTGTGAGGTTTCTGGAGTTATGACCGACCAGATCTGATACTCCTGTCAATGCCAACAGGCCCACCGTGCTGCTGGCAGAGCGGGACTTCGAGCTGTTCTGTATACCGACTGGAGAAGAGGAGGCAGAATGGGCAAGAGCAGGCTTCTGCGTCGACGGAGATGGCTTGGACGAGCCAGCGAGCCCAGCAGGGTCGACGCTCGGTCTTGCAGGCGCACCAGGTTGCGCAAAGGTGGCCTTGCTCAAATCTAGGGGCTTGCTGCTGTAGAGATGCCAAGGTGCCCATTCCATGTTAGGGTCCCAATCGTTGGGATTGCCCGGAACACCGAGACGCTGCTTGAGCTGGCCCTTGCGCTCTGAGAATTCGCCCCAGAGGATGTCGCGCGCATAATTGGGTCTCCGAGCATCGGGGTGCTCGCGCTGTAACGCCTTACATTCTTTTTCGAGCGCAAGGCACTGCTGTCCTAGCTCCATAAACGTCCGACAACCCTTGAACGCCTTCTTGCATCGCACTGTCCAGGCTTTGATGCGCTTGCGCCGCGCGACAATGTCCGCTGGCGTCGGTCTGTCACCGGCAGGGGTCGCCGTAGGCTGGAGAGGCAGACCGAGGCGCTGACGGGACAAGTTGGCCATATCCCGTGCAGTCTGGAGGCAGCTCATGCGGAGCCCAGCCACTTGAGCACTCCTGAGTGCCTTGTCGCAGGCGGCAAAGGGACCAGCCAAGTCCGACAGTCTCGCAAGACCGGCGTCAATGCCCGCATGTGTCCGGTCGAGCTCGTATAGTCTTCCGCACCACTGCTTCTAGAGCTCTTTTTGTACGCGTTCAAGGGTAGACAGCGCCTGCATCGCGTTGGAGGTGCCTCCCAGTTGTATGAATTGGCCCAATGCGCGTTCTGCGCCACGATGTGCCGGAATTTTGCGACTACTGGCACAAGACAGGCCACAGTATTAGCTGCCATGTACTGCCGACGGACGCTCGTGCTCCACTTCTTTTCATCAAAAGGCGCAGGCTGTTTCGAGGACCGGAGCGAGCGCGGAGTCATGGCTCTTGAGGTGGACATTCGCGCTCCAGGCGCTTTAGAGTCCACGACCGACGAGACGGACGTAGCGGCAGTCGATGTTTGAGATGCTGAACGCCCGGTGCCCGATGCAACGGATGTGCTCCTGGAGGCGGAGGAGTTGGCGTAGACAGCCGGCAAGTCCCCCCTGCTTTGGAGCTTGCCGTGTCTAGAAGAGGCGAGCTTGGAGGTGCGTTGGGTGGACGACGACATTGCGCTGCTGTCCGCTTGCAGCCTCCTCTGCCTCCGTGATGGTCAGGCCCTGTCACGGGCCCGATGACCTGCAGCGGTCGCTTTGACTGTGCCGCGGAATCCGCATATCCGCTCCCGTCATGCTCGGCTGCCTAGCTGACGGCCGGATGCGGTTCTGCTCCTGCCTGTAATGACCGCGATGTTTTAGCACGATGAGTACGGGCACTATTCACGACAAGCGAGAAAGAACATTCGGTGCCCTGTCCTGCCGCGCTCTCCATGGACCAGATGGTTGTATAAATCGGATGACCTGGAAAGGGAGTTCGGTCGCAGCCGTCTGATCTGTCGGTCGCCACGGGTACAATGCAGCAGAAACGGCCGCTGCACACCTCGTTAGGAAGCATGTGCAGACGTCAGAGATTTGCCTTGAAACGCACAAGCAGTACATCGGCTCCCCGGCAGGGATCTTTCGAGCGCTATCTATGGGAGTACGTCTATCGCCTCGCCGAGAATAAAATGCCCGCACGCTACTGGCTGTGTGGTCCATGAAGCTTAGTGACGGCACCTCGCACCAGCGCCGACAGGCCTGTGTGAACGACCCTGCCAGGGGGCGCAGCTGCGGCAGGTGTAGCTTGAGCATGCGGAGCCCGGATAGGGGGAGGGCTAGGCGACCTCTCCCGCCAGGCCGGGGGCGATTCGGCACGGCGCGACTCGGTGGCCCGCTTTGGGTCGGCAAGCTGGCGCAACATGCTGTACGTCAGGTTCTCCGAGTTGTGTCCGACCCTTGCTCAACTGAGAGTCCAGGTTCTAGGCTTCTGTAGCTCGATGGCGAGCGGAATTGAGCGCGGGACGCAGGGCGAGGTTGCCTGGCCCTATCTCCGGCTGCGGGCTTCGGTGAAGAGGACGGAGCGGGTGAGGCGCTCTTGGCCTTCACGACACTGGCAGAGCCTGCCGAGACTTGCCCTTCCGGCGCTCCTCCGGAAGAGGCTGCCTGTACCAGGCGCTTATTCAGCGGATCGCTGGGGTAAAGCGGCCACGGTGCCCATCTGGCGTATGGGACGGCATTCTCGTGCGCCAGAGCCTTCGTAATCCGCGCTTTGCGCGTCGAGAAGGCTGCCCAGACGATGTCGCGGAAGCGATTCGGGTAGGAAGGATCATGCCATCCAGGCTGGGTCGCGCGCTCCTGTAGCTGCTTCTCGAGAAGCTTGCACTCGCGCCGGAGCATCGCGAAAGACCAGCACGTGCTGATCCTCTTCCGGCACTCCTGGGTCCATTCGTCGGCCCGTTCCTCGAGCTCCTTCTTGGCCCATTCTGCTTGAGCTTTGATGGACGGAGAGGGCGAAGGAGGCTTGGCGGCGTTGCTTCCTTGCGGACGTGCAGGGGATGGTCCAGGTGATTGCGAGAGGGGTCTGGCGGAGCTGCCCACCCGTCGCTGTCCAGGCGTTGCTTCGGCGGACCTCGAGGGAGTCCTGGACATGGCAAGGGCGTTCGGCAGCTTCAACTGGTATGCGAATTGTGTGAGATGAAGCAGGGACAGATGGCATAGATGCACCGATGCAGAGGGACGTTTACGGAGTGGAGTGAAGGAGAGAGGCGGCCGTCGCAAGATCAGCGCACACAAGCTGCATCTGCCCACTTTGGGGAGTGGCACATAGTTCGGAGCAGACCAGGCAGAAGTACGTCAAAGGAGGGACTCGGAGCGCTTTGGTGGAGGCTGTCCAAGGGGAGCGGCATCTGCCCTTCCCCTTCACAGCCTTAGGGGCACATGGACGGGGAGCAGCTGGTACAGTGGTGCGCATGAGCTCTTGCGGATGCTGTGTGAGTCACGCGACCATCGTTGCCGTCGCAGTCCTTTTGTGGCGTGCTGCGGTGCTTCGGCACGAGAGCAGCGAGCGAGCCCATGGCTGGCAAAGACCTCCCACCAGCGCCCAAGCGTGAGCAGGGGCCAGAGGTAAGGCTCGCGTCAGTCTGTCCAGACGCGGCTGCATTTGCAGATTGGACTAGATGGCTGGGTGTCTATTCACCTCCTTGCGGCGGATGTGCTGGTGGTACATTGGACACGCGGGACGGGGGAGAGAGAGGGACAGACAGAAGGAAATTATGCAGAGAGAAGGGGTCCACTGTCCGGTTGAAGGGTCCTAGGACGTGTAGTCGAGCTTCCTGTATCCAGTGACCTGCGCAATGACGGACCCGCATCAGCCCACCTCCATTGCCATTGCCCTCGGAAGACGACGAGACGCGACCCACCCTGTGCGTCCGGATCATGTCAATGTACTTTTCGCTGAGGGCGTGGCACGACTGGTAGTGGTTTACGCCTTCCTCCCTCCAGCATTTCGCGAGCTCCTCCCTGACGAGCCTGGCCTCCATCACCTTGACCCAGTCGGACCGGAGCTTTGCCTCGCGCGCGTCCATGACGGCTGAATGCACAGAGAGAGCGTCAGCGGTGGTGGTGCATCGATGGTGTTCAGCTGCGACCTGCGCGCACCCTTGTACTCCTCGACGGACGCTCGTGGTTCAGACATTGTGGTGGTGTGGTCGTCTGGGTGGGTGGGTCTGAGGAAGAGCCGACGAGGACGGGGATGAGGCACAGGTTGGCTTCTGAACGATTCATCAACGCCCAGCACAACGAGGAGGCAGACGATCATGATCCAACGCAATTGCTGAACCACAGCGCGGATCCTCAGTCCTGGCTGGTCGCAGTGGAGCCGTCTGCATTGCTCTGCATGTCCATTCTCTTATGGCCCTCTCTCCGATGTCCTTGAAGCATCTCCCTCCATCCTGATGGGCGTCTAGGCACGTCCTAGCATCTGACTGCACAGACTAAGGCTCCGGCCAACAATCTACAATACATTTTGCGATGACCACCGCTGACGGCCAATCGCCCCCTTCCGACTTTTGATTAACGCTTGCCTGCAGCAGATCGCAGAAGTTGTTGATGGCATCGTCCCCCTCGAGATGCAATCCCGGGATTTGGGAGAGGACGCCGCCATTGACCATGACTTGAGCGTTGTAACTGAGACTCTCCGTATGCGCAGCCATCGACTGACTGTTTCCTGACGTCTCCGCCGTAGCTTCTGATACTGCCGCGCTCACTCGTTCCTCCTTCCGTGCCGCAGCTACAGCCTCCTCTTCTTTCAGCGCGGTCAGAAGAGCTAATGCGGCGGGCAGCAGGAGATCCTCCGCAGGGGCTTGCGTACGGGCAGCCCGACCAGCCCCGGAGGCGTCATCCGGAGATGTGACTGGGTTTGGTGGGCTAGCCGCACCAGTTGGTAGCGAGGTCCTCGTGGTCGACGTGGCTGACAGCATCTCACTTGAATCTGGTGCTACGGAATGGGCCTGTGTGGTCTCGACTCGCACATGCCTACTGGCAGACACTAACACAGCTACGTCGGAATCGTTGTCGTCTTCTTCGTCCCCAGAGGTTGCTCTGGTGATGCGAACAGAGTCAGTACTAATTCAACCTAGCGTATCAACGGTGCACTCGCATCCGACGTTTCTTGGCGACGTGCTTGCCCTCTGCAGCCTGACGGTCTGCTCCCTGTCTTTTCTTTCTCTCGATGCGATCGTCCTCGTCCTCGCTACTCATGGCCTGGCTCGATTCGGAAAGATCCTCCGAGTCGTCACTGCTCGACCCTTCCGAAATATCGCTGTCGTCATTAATCAAATCGAGGTCCGACATGGTCGGTGACGGCGCTGGCTCGTAGTCATAGTCGTCCGGATCCGAATCGCTGTTAGGACAGGACAGGACAGGACATAGACGGGGTCACCACGGCCTGGCATTCCTGACAACGCTCTCATCGCAGCACTTGATCCAACAGCCCCTACGCTCCCCGACCGGCCACTCTGCTGGCCGCTCCCGGTCAGGCTCCCCCCGCTCAAAGAACGGCTTGACGGCCAGCTCGAGCACCCCTTCGAACAACCTCCCAATGACGCCGTGCAGGGCCGCACCGGACTGCTTAAAGTCCGGACACGCATTAACCTCGAGCAGATGCACGCCCAGCTTGCTGCGTTCTTCCCCTCCTTCGTCCGGCTTCGGCACAGAGAGGAGGAAGTCCAGCCCAAACACCTCGAACCCGTTCTCGGCGACTGAGAAATGGTTTGGCATGCCCAGTCCCGCGCGGAACGTCTCGCCCACTACCTCCCCTATCCGAGCTACAGCCGCGTCCACCTGCGCTGAGGTGAGTCGGGCGCCCGCTCCGCGCTGCCGCTCCGGTTCTGGCAAAGTGCCGGCGCTTGGCAAGAGGAGTCGCTTGCCGACCAGATCGGAGAGCAGGAAGACGCTGCTCTCTGCTTCTGCCGAGCTCTGAAGGCACGTGTTGGTGAGGTGTGCGGCCAGGTCAAGCAGTTCGGAATCCTCGTCGCACTTGTCATCTTCGTCAGCTGCTCTTGATGTAGGCGGGGTGTAGGGTCTGCTAGCAAACAGAGCGAGTATGTCCGTGTAGACATAGACTCTGTCAATGACAGAAACTCAAGCAATGAGCTTGCTGCGGTGTCTCCGATAGCGAGGGTAGGTCCGACGCACTGCAGGGCACCGACGGCCAGGACGTAGACGCGCAGGTGGAACTTGCGGCCACGCAGATCGTACGAGTCTGGGCTCTCCAACGGGTCTATGAGCAGTGGACTCGCAATGTATTCCTGCATGCGGTGTCGTCGGCTGCCAGTCATAGCATGGTGAAGCAGCTGTCGCCCAAACGCACCTGTATCACCCAGTCTCGCATGTGAGAAAGAGACACTTTGGTGGATTGTGCCTCCTCTTCGTGCCCCGTCCCGCCGTGGCCTTCTCCTTCCTCGTCATCGCTCTCGTCGTCCTCGAAGCTCTCGAATATGCGCTGCAGTCCGTCCTTCGAGTCAAACAGGCGGATCCCCTGCCCTTTGTCTGTCATGGCCGGCTTGACGATCCACCATCTCCTCTCTTCACTCTCCTTGTCCTGGTCTTCGTCGAGCGCCTGAGCGAGGTCGTACAGCTCGTCGTAGAAGAGCTCGTCCAGCTCGTCTGCGTGCGAAATCTCGAATGGGTATGTTTGCGGGACGCAGGTGCGCAGGAGGGACGTGGGGTGTTTGGCGAGGTGGTGGCGGACGGTGACGCAGAGGTAGGATTTGCGGATGAGGGCCTGCATGCTCATCGGGTCAGCCAGGGTCCGGACAAGCGTGTAGACCGCGTTGACAAGTCGCGGTGAGGCGGCCGCCGCCCCACCTTGCGCAGCATGTAGGCGTTGACGAGGGTGTCGCTTCTTGACGCGTCATCCCAGTCTATCGCGTCGTAGTCGCAGAACTGCAGAGAGGCGGGAGCACCATCGCTGCCAGCTTTGTCGTTGCGGGATGTAGAGATGGTCCAGCCTGGGAGGACGGCCTTGAAGGCCTTCTGCAGCGCATCGCTCGTGTATCGCTCGGACTCGGGATAGATGACGAGAGCGGAGCGAGGGATGGACGCGGTCATGCTCATCAGTCTCATCAGTCTGTGGTCAATTTGCTATCCAAAGCCGTCCAAGGCGTCTCCGTCGTGTCCCGCGAACGTGTCGTACCCCTATTTTCACCCTTGGCCGGTGCCTGGGCCCTTACCTACCTATGGGGGATCCTCTCCTCTCCTCTCCTCTCTTTCCCACCAAGATCAAACACCATCATGGCCTCCACATCGACGTCAACGCTGTCGCACGAGACCGCCGACAGCATCACAGCAGCATCCGAGCGCCATCCCCGCCCAGACACGTCCATCGCGTACCAGTATGGCACCGCCGGGTTCAGGATGCGGTGAGCCTCTCTTCATTGTCGGGCTGTTCCGGTAGAGTCGGCAAGCAGGGATGCTGAGCTCAATGTGCAATGCCATGCCCGCCCCCAACAGCGCCGACAAGCTCGACAGCGTCCTCTTCCGCGTCGGCCTCCTCGCCGTCCTGCGCAGCAAGAAACAGGGCGGAAAGGCAGTCGGCGTCATGGTCACGGCAAGCCACAACCCAGAGCAGGTGCGCTTCTCATAGGGGACTATACAGCTCTCTGCTGTAGCTGTATCGCTTGCTGTACCCCGGTAGAAGCTGACCCAAATTGTTTGGGCCGGCCCACCCTGGCCAGGACAACGGCGTCAAGCTCGTTGACCCACGCGGGGAGATGCTCGAGGCGTCATGGGAGGCATCTGCAACCCTCCTCGCCAACGCAGTCACTCCCGACGCGCTCATCGACAGCCTGAAATCGCTCATTGCGACGTACAGGATCGACCTCGCCCAGCCCTCGCTCGTCGTGTACGGGCACGACACACGCCCTTCTTGCCCAGCATTGGTTGCCGCGTTGGAGGATGGCCTCGCTGCGCTGGCAGGGAGTGAGGGCAAGACGTTCCCTGCGGGCCTCGTCACCACCCCACAGCTGCACTACCTCGTCCGCGCCATCAACACGCAGGGCACGCCCGAGGTCTACGGCTCACCCAGCGAGGACGGGTACTACGACAAGCTCGCGCGCGCCTACATCACCCTGTCAAAGGGCAAAACGCACGTCGGCGGGCCAGGCTTCCCCATGGTCGTCGACTGCGCCAACGGCGTAGGCGCGCCAAAGCTTCGCCTGCTCGTCGAGAAGGTCCAGACGCTCGGCGGCAAGCTCGACCTCCGCATCGTCAAGGACGACACGGCCACCCCGGGCGTGCTCAACAGCGCGTGCGGCGCAGACTTTGTCAAGACGCAGCAGAAGGCCCCGCCGGGCATGACGCTCCACCCAGGCAAAGGCCGCTACTCATCCCTCGATGGCGACGCGGACCGCATCGTCTTTTACTTTGCAAATGCCGAGGGCGCGTTCAAGCTCCTCGACGGCGACAAGATTGCAGGACTCGCTGCCATGTTCCTCATTGATCTTGTCAAGAATGCCGGGCTCGAGCTCGAGGTCGGCGTCGTGCAGACGGCTTATGCGAACGGCAGCTCGACCAACTACCTCGTAAACACGCTCGTGGGTCTCCTCGTTTTTGCCTGATTACACTGGTGATGGTACTATGATATACTGAACGTCGATTATTTCGGTACTCGCAGAAAGTGCCAGTCGCGTGCGTGCCAACTGGGGTCAAATACCTGCACCACGCAGCCGAGCGGTACGACATTGGCGTCTACTTCGAAGCAAACGGACACGGCACCGTCATCTTCTCGCCCGAGGCCCTCGCGCAGATCGCATCGGCAACCCCGTCGACGCCGAACCAGCAGAACGCGCTCGCGAACTTGTCAGCGCTGACCGAGCTCATCAACCAGACTGTGGGCGACGCGCTCTCGGACCTGCTGCTGGTCGAGACCATCCTGCTGCACAGAGGCTACGGGCCCAAGGAGTGGGACGCGGCGTACACGGACCTCCCCAACCGCCTCGTCAAGGTCCTTGTCGCCGACCGAGGCGCGTTCGCTACGCAAGACGCGGAGCGCGTCCTCGTGGCGCCAGCGGGACTGCAGGCGAAGATTGACGCGACAGTCGCAAAATACAAGAAGGGGAGGAGCTTTGTTCGTCCGAGCGGGACGGAGGACTGCGTCAGGGTGTACGCAGAGGCTGCCACGCGCGCAGAGGCGGACGGTGAGCCTGCGCGTGCCTGGTCTTAGAATGGTTAGCATCGAGCTGATGTTGGCGTGTCCTATCGGTACGCAGAGCTAGCCTTCAAAGTGTCCGGTCTCGTCTTCGACCAGGCAGGCCTCGGTCAGCGCCCGGCCGAGTTCGCCTAGGTCATCCTACACGCAGTCGGCCTCATCAAGCACAACAGTCATGCAGGAGCAGTTCACGCCCGCAGCATCGTTCGTTCGTCCAGTCTTTAAGCACAATGTAGCACGTAGGCCTTCGCACCTCGACAAAACAAAAACGGAACTCGCCTGGCAGGCCAGCCTGGGCACCGCGAAAGCCCTTTCTGTATGGAACTCGGTTGACCCTGATAGCGCTGGTGCCGGGCCTTGGCGGGCTCAGCCCTCGGCTATAATCCTCGTTAAGCTCAAATCGCATCTCGGCCGGGCATAAGAGCCAAAGCTGCCCTTTCATGCCCGAGCACCGTCATGACCAAAGAGCTGCTGGAAGCAATCGCACAATGCATCTCGCTATCTCCCTTCGCCTCGAGTCGACTGACCCTCCTGGCTGTCCGTCCCATCCTGGGCAACCTCGTCCCCATCTCATCCCTGACTCACCGTAACCTCCGTCCTCTCTCCTGCTCGAACTGTCGTCCTCTCTTCCCTATACACTCGCTTGACCAGCTTCTACCTCGTTCCCTTCATCTCTGTCCTGTCATCTGCTCTTTCACGAAAGTCGACTCTGCAATCATGTCCCGAGGTCAAGGCATCACCTCGCTCGCCCTGCTGAGCGCCATCAGCTACATCTGCCTGTCAATCCTTGGCGCAGAGGCTGGCAATAGCACAGATGGCATGTGCGGCCCCTTGAATGGGTTCGCAGTCTGCAGCAAGGCGTCGCACTGCTGCTCGAGATACGGGTACTGCGGTAACGGAGCTTCGCACTGTTCTTGTGAGTCTGCCCTGAGGCTTGATAGCGAGTCACCACTTGGGACTAATTCCACCGCTTTCGCAACGACGCATCAGCCGGCTGCAACCCTCTCCTCTCGTACAACGTCGAGTCGTGCTACCCTTTGCCCGGGTGCCAGCCGAAGACGGTAGGCGGCCGAACACCGGGAAGCCACACGGGGCAAGACCAGGCTGACCTGTCCACGCCTAATCGCTTCAGTATACGTTCGGTACCGAAGGTAACGCCCGAATAGTCGGCAAGGACCAGTACAAGGCGGTCGATCCGCACAGTATCGACTTTATCGTCGACACTGGTGAGAGGCCTCACCATGCGCGAACGGCCTGTGCGTCACGGCGAGTGGCAGATGGCAGATACTGACCTGGCTCTTGCGGTGATTTCA
This sequence comes from Symmetrospora coprosmae, assembly GCA_008802785.1. Lineage (NCBI taxonomy): Eukaryota > Fungi > Basidiomycota > Cystobasidiomycetes > Symmetrosporaceae > Symmetrospora > Symmetrospora coprosmae. The sequence goes on along the minus strand of VUYT01000055.1, from coordinate 38,488 downwards.
TCCTGCACAGGGGAGATCCGCAATGTGACCGACGGCGTCGTTCTTACTCTCAAAGACGATAAGATCGGGACGAAGCTATCTGCAACGCGGGCGATGCATTATGGGAAGATGACGGTCGAGATGCAGACGGCGTGGAGTGGCGGTGTCGTCACTGCGGCTGTCCTGATGGGCGACACGACAGAAGAGGTCGATGTCAGTCTCGGAGGCGTGGCTATTGTGCTTCGAGCATATGCTGAATTCCCTATCCGCTGTTTACCGAAACAGATCGAGTTTGTCGGATCTGATCTTACTTCCTTCCAGAGCAATGTCTTCTAGTGAGCCAAGCTCTCGCGACAGATCAGACTCGCAATGGCTGAAGCTGACCGCCTTCGCCATTAGCGACTACATTGCAAGCAGCAAGAGCCACGAAGTCCCGTCCGACACCTCGACGGGATTCGCTACATGTGAGTGAACGGAGAGCCACAGCAAGACGGTCCAGTACGCATCCTGACCATTCGTACTCGACATGACTCGTCAGACTCCGTCGACTGGAAGAAAGACAAGCTCACATGGGGATACAATGGGCAAGATTTGCGTACCGTCACTTCCGCGCAGAAGCACATCCCCGAGCTGCCCATGTACATGCAGATGAGCATCTGGCCCGGGGGCGAGGCCGCCGCGGAAGGAACCAAGACATGGGCGGGCGGGGCCATCAACTGGGAGAACCCGCGCTACATTGCGCGCAACCGAACATTCGAATTAGTCGTCAAATCCGTCACGCTCGAATGCTACGACGCGCTTGGGGAGGATGAGGCGTACAAATACGTCAAGGATGCCAGCACGGGCAAGGTCGGCTTTGATACCGTCAAGCTGGCGGGGTATGGCGTCACGAACCGGAAGAAGGGGGAGCAGTACGTCTTTGGCAATCCTGCTGCTTCAGTTGGCACAGCGTCCTCTCCGTCCTCTTCTTCGCCAGCTCCGCCAACACCGTCAACATCAAGCACTTCTGGCTTGGCACCATCGGCCGCCGTCACGAAGCCTGCAGTCACCCGGCAGAAGTCGATACAGCGCACCTCGTTCAGCACGTCCTTCTCCACTCGATACTCTTTCACAAAGTCTGGGCAGGGTATGCCGCAGAGCCTGCCTGATCCTATCAAAGTCTTGGAGGACTTGCCATCGAGTGAAGTGCAGATAGGCGGAGCAGTGCCGCTACCCTCGCCAATCCCCTGAGCGTGCCATCTGCCGCGAAGTACAGTGTTAGACTCATACCCCTTCGTTTCATGTACATGCCAGCTTTCGATTTCCGAGATGGTTATCTGTTTACTGTAGCATTGTAGCGCTTGCCTTCCCTACCGGTTTCGCGGCGCATCCCCGGCTTTTCGCCTCCGGGCAACATTGCCAATGTCAGACCTCGCTGCATCCTCCTCGCTCGCGGACTGGACCGCTGCCTATGCATCGTATGACGAGCGCATCCTCGCGCACAGCAAAACTGGCAAGCGGCGCGCCAAGCTAGTTGCGCTCGACGAGTTCGTCCGAGACGACATCCCAACTCGGCTCGAGGCGCGCCTCGCGACTGACAGCAGTGGGGCCAACAAGCGGCCGGATGGGTACTTGACCAAGGAGGAAGTGTGCAAGATCGTCGAGTGGAAGATTACGGTGTGCTCATTATGCCGTTCAGTGCCGGAGCGGATCAATTGGGAGCTTTGAGCTGAGTCGCAGCCATCTTCGTGCCCCGCGGCTTCGCACGCACGCGTCCTTCAGCGAGGCAAATTCAGGTGAGACGGGCCTTACATGCGCATACTCAAGAGCGATGGCCAAACCTTCCATGCCGCCAGGCCTTTGATGCGCTACGCGAACGCCCTGAACGCTATCGAGGTCGAAGACGTCACGGCCTCGGCCTTTTCGCGAGCCGGGAGAGACCTCTCATCTGTGAGTTCCGCACGTTCATTCTCGCTTCCCCAGACTGACCACGCTGTGACTGGTGCAGGCGCTCGAGACCCTCACCTCGCTGAAGGGTATCGGCCCCGCCACCGCCAGCGCTATCCTCTCCTTCGGGTGTAGCGGTGGTGCCTGCCCTTTCTTGTCGGACGAGGCCATGCGCGCGTTCGGGGTCGTGGGCAAGGCAGACAAGCTCGATTACACACTGGCAAGCTGGAAGCGGTTGCGCGAAGCTTGCGCGAAAAAGGCGCTGGAGCTGAATGGCAAGCTGAAGCGCGAGGCGAGGGAGTCGGATGAGAGTGCGGACAACGAGATGTGGACGCCGTGCAGAGTGGAGAGGGCACTCTGGGCGGCTGCAGTCAGTGATGAATAGCTTTGCGTGGCGCAGAGTTGTTGTCGTTGTACAACATCGATGCACATGTCGTGAAGAGCGTACACAGACAGCAAGAGCCAGACGGAGCTATGGACAACAAGGAGGGAACCGGGGCGATACAGGTCGGACAGGAAGGAAGCTGATGAAAAGAGGTCCGACTCGGCGCGGATTCAGAACATGACGTGCATGACTTCTTCATCCTCGGCAGCAGCTGCACGCCGTCCGAGAATCTGCGCAAGTCCAAGCCCGCGGATATCGTCAGCTCGGCCATCGCACCAATCAGTATGTCAAGGCTGGATCGCCCACCTCCTCGTCGATAGCCTTGCCGCGCGGCTTGTAGGTAAAGCCGACCCAGACGCCGCGGCCAAACGGCTCGTCCTTTTCCTGGACCGCCGCCACATTCTTGGCCTTCGCGTGCACCTCGGCGTACTTTGCGAGGTCCTGCAAGCGAAGCGTCCGGCAACGCACACGCAAATACAAACGCACAGAGTCTAGTGCGTCAGCTGCGGAGAGGAACGGAGCAACGGGCAAGGGCGGATCGACGTACAGCAGGGTCCTCGAAATTGTCAAAGTAGCCAGTGTCAATCTCGCTGTCGAGCGCGGGAATGAAGGGCGCAGGCGAGTCGCGTAGGGTGTCCCAGGGTATGCCGGCGTAAAAGGGATGCTGCTTGATGTCGTCGAGAGTCGAGTGCCGCCGCGACTTGTCGGCAATAAGGCTGGCCGGCGCCCTGTATCAGCTCGCTGCGCGCGGCGAAGGGTGAGCAAGGACAAGAGGACACCCACTGCACGATGGCGGACCAGCCGTTGTCCGACAGGTTGAAGATCTGGTCCTCGGGGCGATCGTAGTGCGGGCGGCGCAGCGTCTTGTGCCAGCTCTTGAGGTTCGCCCACGTCTCCTCGGGCGAGGCGCCGGAGAATGGCGGGAAGCCCGCGAGGAATCTGCCCAGCAGAGGACCGCAGCGTTAGTCTGCGCGCACATCCTTACTGTCAAAGCAGACATGCTTTGAAGAGCTCGACGCACTCGAAGAGGATGCACCCCAGCGACCAGTAGTCAACGCTGAACGAGTAGTTCTGCCCCTTCATGCATTCAATGGCCATGTAGTCGGGCGAACCGACGATCGAGTCTGCGGTGCGGGGCTCGGTCTTGCGGATGCTGCGGTACATGTCCTTGAGGTCCTTGGTGGAGCGGTAGACGAGGTCCGTGTCTTTGGCTTCTTCGAGCTGTGTGCGGGCATTAGCCATGCTAAGCCTCCCTAATCGGATGCATCATAGAGAGGAGCGGCCAATGCTGACCTTGCTCTTCATCGAGGCAATCTTGCCCGGGTTCAGTGCCCCCGCAGCAAGCCCAAAGTCGGTGAGCTTGATGTGTCCGCTCTTGTCGATGAGGAAGTTCTCGGGCTTCAGGTCGCGGTGGATGTAGCCCAGCTTGTGGAGCGCGTCGACAGAGCAAAACATCTCGGAAATGTAGAACCGGGCGTGCTCTTCCTTCAGGACGCCCGAGTTGTTCAGGAGGGTCCGGAAGTCGCCTCCGGGCACGTACTCCTGTTGTGGCGAGGTCAGGTCAGGTCAGGTCAGGCTCAGGCTCAATGCGTGTAATGCGAGTGGTCGGCGCACCATGCACAGGTAGATGTAGGCCGGATCCTGGAAAGCGTAGAGCAGGCCGACGAGCCACGGCGTCTTTGTGGCCGTGAGGATATCCCGCTCGACGAGGACGTGCCTGATCTCGTCCATTTTGGCGAGGGTGCGTTTGCGCATCTTCTTGAGGGCGACGACCTCCTGCGTGTCCTTTTTCCTCGCGAGGAAGACCTCGCCGTACCCGCCCTGCCCGACCTGGACGATGATGTGGAACGCGTCGAGGCGGAGCTTTGTCCGGCGCTTGCGGAGGAGGGCGCGCTCGCGCCCTGTGTAGGTCGTCCAGTCGCGCTGGAGGGGCTCGCCCGTGAGCTGGCGAACGAGACAAGTATGCGGCAGCCATCAATCAGTCTTTGCGGCTGTGTTGACGCCTGCCATCGGTCGTCAGTCGCATCTGACCTGGCGCTTTGCGGCATCGTCCTTGAAGAGCTGGAGACGTCTCCTTCGCGCGCCGACGTACGAGATGAGGTCAAAGTAGTAGCTGCGGGTGACTGTGTGTGTCAGATTCTGGCATTGGCCTGTGTCGCATTCCTCGAACATGGCGACCCACTCGAGGAAGTCTGTTGTGATATCGTGGGTCCATCGACGCGTCGTCGTCGTCGGAGTCGGAGTCGCAGCCATCAGCTCGCTCGCTCGCTCGCACCAGAGCAATAGCAGCAGCAGCAGCAGCATCATAAATGGCGGCACGCACACAGCTGAGCGACATCCGCCTTGCGCTTCACCTCGCTGCTCCTAAGCAGTTCCGTCTCCCATGCCTTGAACCCTTGGCCTTTCCTCCAGCTGTTGATGCCCGTCCCTCCTCCTCCGTTTGCCAGTTGTACAGCGTCACTGTGAGCGTGAGCGCGCGCAGGCGACTGTGCAAGCAGCTGCGCCATGGTGGGCTCGTTGCTATCTCGGTTGTCACGTTGCTGTTGCTGCGGCTGCTGCGGCTGCTGCTGCTGCTGGAGACGCGGCGGGATTGCGCTGACTGCGATGGAGGACGATGCTCCACTGCTGCCATTGCCCTGCCGGCTGCCATGGCCGTGGCCGTGTCCGTGTCCGTCCATAGCTGTGCTGTGCTGTGCTATGCTATGCTCTGCTATGCGAGAACCCGCGTGGTGTCCGCGGCGAAGTGGAGAGAGGGAGACCTACGTAGACACGGGAGAGCTCTTCCAGTTCTCCGACCAACCTCATCGAAATCCACCATGGCTGCACTCTCTGCATCTGCATCAAGATCCGCGTCCGCATCGAGATCCACATCCAATGCAGGGCCCATAGCATCCCGCTGCGCGTTTCAGGGGCGTCCGCTTCCATGTCGGCCTCGGAGATGGGCATGCTCCGCCACTTGGATATCCCGGCGTGCACATTCGACGACGACGACGACGACGACAACGACGAACAACAAGGTCGCGCCCGCTTTCATCTTTGATATCGGTGCGCGAATCGTAAACGCGGGTCCTCCCGGTTCCTTCGATTGCAAGGCTGAGCGCGCATACATGTCTCAGACGGCGTACTCAAGGTCGGCCAGAAGGTGCTTCCAGAAGGGAGAAAGGTAGGACACGCACGTTCTCTCCGGTCACATTCGTCCCCGCTCTTGGCTCACCGCGATACCACCCAGGCCCTCGAGCTGCTCTCTGGCGACAACAAGCAGAACCGCCGCTTTCCCTTCATCCTCTGCACGAACGGCGGCGGCATCACCGAAGAAGAGCGCTGCGTCAAGCTGAGCAAAGAGCTCGGCGTCGAAATATCCACCGCGCAGCTCATCCAGGCGCACACTCCGTTCCGCGAGCACGCCAAGAATTACGCAGACGAGGCCATCCTCGTCGTCGGTGGGAACGGCGACAAGTGTCGGCAGGTCGCACGCTCGTACGGCTTCAAGCGAGCCTACACCCCGCGCGACCTCCTGCACTGGCAGCCTGCACTCTGGCCCTTCCGCAAAATCACGGCGCACGATCTCGAGACGGGCAGCATCGTGCAGGACGTCGATTTCGCAAAAGTACCCTTCAAGGCCATATTTGTCTTTCACGATAGCAGGGACTGGGGGTTTGACACGCAAATCATGACGGACGTCCTCGCTTCGCCGGACGGGACGCTCGGGAAATGGAAGGACCTCGACGCGCATGACGACACCGAGCTGTGGACGCAGCGGATACCCGTCTTCTTCAGCAACCCGGATCTCCTCTGGGTGCGCCTGTCCCCTTCTTGCATTGCATCTCTCTCCCTCGAGATGCCCTTAGGCTGGGCTGAGCTGGATTGGCGCGAATGATTCGCACAGGGCAACGACTACCCGGAGCCTCGCTACGGCCAGGGCGCGTTCCAGGAGGCCTTCCGCGCAGTGTGGAAGCGCACGACGGGGCAGGAGCTACAGGCCACCACGGGAGGTAAGCCAACGAAGCTGACGTACGAACACGCCGAACGGCTACTGCTGGCACAGGCGAACCACCCAGAAATCCTGCCACCCGGCAGCCACGAGGTGCAGAAGCTCGGGTGCACGTTCATGGTAAGTCTGCTTTTCTACGCTTGGTGTGGCATGGCGCCCGCCTCGCCTGCCTGCCTGCCTGTTTGCCCGCTGCGCCAGGCCCCATGCCGAATGCCTTTGCTCCCTGCTCCACACACGCGCCCCCAGCTCGGCGACAACCCCGAATCCGATATTGCAGGCGGCAACGCGGCAGGATTTTCAACTATCGTGCGCTCTTGCTTCTCCCTGGTGTTCACTCTCTGCGCCATTCCAGCTGAACCCCTGCTGCTTGGCCCCCTGCTAATCGCGGCCTACAGCTTGTCCGGACGGGCGTGTTCCGCGGCAAGGACAACCACCACATCCACCCCGCAACGACGGTGCAGTCGGACGTTTATGTGCGTGCCTGCCATTGCCGAGAGCATTGGCCAACTCGGTCCCGGTCTGGTCGTGTCTCGTTGCGAGAGCGCGCTGACGTGCCCGCACCTACCCCTTCCGTCACGCAGGCTGGAGTCCGCTGGGCGCTCAAGGAGGAGCTCGGGGAGGACATTGCATTGTGATGCATACGCAGACATGTCGTTCGCACGCACGTCAGACAACAACAACCGCGCTGCATGCGCAGCGGAAGTGCAGCACGGCCGTCGAGCTACGCGAACAACCGGGAGAATCTTCACGTGGGGATGTACAACGACTATGGTACTGCACTGCTTTTGACCTGAACTGACTTGAGACAATTGACCCGGTCCTGCCTCTGATAAGAAGTGCTCACTCGGCTCAGAAATGCTGCGGCAACCGTGCCCACATGCACTCAGTACACAGAGTGGTACGAGTCGGCGCTGCCCTTTTTGGAGCGCATGGGCGACCACGTCCGCATATTCTCCGCGTCATGCTCCTGCCTCGTCCGCTCGCTCCTCGGCGAGAGCAGGATAGACCTGGGAGACAAAGCACGGGAGAAGAATCAACTCACCCTGCACGCGCCGCCGCCGCTGCTGCTGTTACCGCTCCGGCGGCTCTGAAAGTGTTCAAGGCACTCACTTGGATCTCCCAGCCCTCCCGCCCTCCCGCAGCATCTCGAGGTCCTGCTCGATCGTCACCCTGCGACTCTTGCGGAGCTCTGCAATTCCCGGTGGTGTAGGGAGCGGCTCTGGCGTGGCAAAGAGGCTGTTGTATGCGTGTTTGCTATCTTTGCGCGTCGGCGTGCCCGGCCGGCTGGACGACTTGAGGTAGCTGCCGTAGTTGAGCGAGGCGGACTTGCCGTGCGAGAGCTGGGTCGCCTGCGGAGCGTGCGCGCCCAATGCGCCGAATGGCGGGCGGGCGGAGACGGCCTGCACCGACTGCGGGCGGGTGGACCGCGCTGCTGTTGCGGAGAAGGCCGCAGGTGCAGGTGCAGGTGCGAGCGCAGGGACACGCGCAGCCTTTGGCGCCAGCGAAAGTGAGGCGAGCTTGTCGTCTAGCTCCTCCTGCGACGGGTGTGTCGACATGCTGCCGCCGGTCTGGAATTCGTCCAGCAGCTTTGCCTGCAGTTCGACGCGCTGCGGCCCGTTCAAACAGTAATGACAAGGCGTCAGCACATCGTAGCACTGTCGCTGTAGCGCTTTTCAGGCGCGCATGTGGAACCCACCTCGCGCCATGCTGCCATCTCGCGGAGGAGCCCCTCGATCTGACCGTCTTTCTGCCCGAGGGCTGCTTGCGCCTCTCTCTCCTGCTGCCGGCCTTGCACCCTGCTGGCCTCCAAGTCTGCCTTGAGGGCCGCCACCTCTTCTGCGTGCTTCTTGCCATTGACCGAAGTCGACAGGGGTGCGGTAGGGGCGGATGTAGAGCTGCTCGACCTGCCAGAGACGGCTGCGATCTTGGCCTGCAGCGAGGCGTAGTCCGGAGGCGCGTTGGCCGCCTTGATGGCCGCCTCGGACCGGGAGCGTGCAGCCTGCTTGCGCTCAAGCTCCTCGCGCAGCATCGCAATGCTTGCGTCGCGGTCGGCGATAGTCGCTTGGGCCTTCTGAAGTGCCGCCGCGGAAGCAGCCTGGTCTTCTCCTGCTGTGCGCCGCACGGTAGCCGTGCCTGCGTTCGCAGCTTGCAGCTCAGCAGCGAGTTCCTGCTGCCTGGCCCTTGCCTCGTTCGCCACTGAGACCAGCTTTGATTCTGCGTCGGCCGCCTGCCGCTGAAGCTGCGCTTGCGAAGCGGCCTGCGTGCCCTCAAGCTTCTCGAAAGCAATGTCCGCCTCGTCAAGCTGCGTCTGCAGATTGGCTGCATCCCGCTTCTTGCCGTCGAGCTCCTGACTGAGCCTCGCCACTTGCGCCGCAAGGTCGTCGCGCTCAGCCTGCAGCGCAAAGAGCCTGCTTGCGCTCTCTGCGTTGCTCGACGAAAGTCTTTCCTCCAGATCGAGCACCCGCGCCTCCTTAGCCGCCACCTGAAGCTCCAGATCTCTTGCTCGCGTCCGGACAGTCTCGATCTTATCCTTGTTGACCGCCTGCTCCCTTTGCAGCGTCTCCTTCAGCTCGGCGACTTCGGCAAGCAGCGCTGCATGGGCCTCGTGCTGCTCGAACGACGTTTCGGACGACTTGGCAGACAGCGCCTCAAGTTGCCGCTGAAGGCGCATGGCAGCCGAGGCCTGCTCGCCCGCCTCCTGGATGAAAGCGTCCTTCTCCGTGACGGCCGCCTGCATCTTTTCGTGCACGTGGATGAGCTCAGTCTGGAGCGTCTCGATGCGCTCGCGCAGCTCCACCGCCTCTGCGTCCGTCGTGGTGCACTGGATGCGCGCGTCGGCGAGCTCCGCCTGCAGGCTCGCGATGCGCTCTTCTTTCTCCTTGATTTCGGCTTCCGCAGCGGCGGAAGTGCCGGTGCCAGGCTCGCCCTCGCCGAAGCCAAGACTGAGCATGCTCGGGCTCTTGACGGCCTCGAGGTTGCTGCTGAAGCTGCGCGCGGAGCCTCTGGCGCCTTTGAGCTTGCCCAACGGTGTGCCAACGCCGAATGCGAGCTCCGAGAGCCGACGTGCGCCTCTGGGGCCCATTGGCCGCCCGGAAGACGCGTCGCCCATCCCGATGCCGCCATAGCCAGGGCTGCTACGCTCCGTGTGCGGGGTAGCGGGGACAGGCTGGGACGCCGAGTGTGCAGTCACGACCTGGCTCGAGAGGCGCTCGATCTGGTCCTTTAGCGCTTGGCACTCGCGCTTGAGCGCGTCTGCCTCGATCTCTGCGCGCTCGCGGCGCTCCCTCTCTGCGTCGAGTGCGTCGCTGTCGTCCAGCGAAGCGTGCGCTGGTCCTGGCGCGGGCCCTTCAGGGGCAGAATTGCCCTCTTTGCGCGCAAGCTCGGCTTTGAGGTCCGCAATGTCCTGTTCGTACTTCGCGAGGAGCGCGCTCGACGCGTCTTGGATGACGCCTCTCTCTGCGCGCGTCGTGATCTTGCTGGCGCGCGCGGCAAACTTGAGCGTGCTGACCGACTCGACGCCGTGGCGCGCTTCGGGCGAGATGGTGCAGATGATGGCAATGCGCGCGTTGCCGGACAGCGACGTCTGCAGGAGTCTGTGTGCATCGCACCGGTCAGTCGGTCGCTTGTCATCGGCATGTCCGCTGCGTTCTCAGTGCGGGTCCCGGCAGGGAGGAGGCGGGAAGAGGAGACGCACCTCGTCAGCTTGCTGTCCCGGTAGGGTATGTGCTCTGCCCCGCTCTTGCCCTCTGCGAGCTTCTGCATGACCGTGCCAAGGTAGAGCAAGCTTCTGTTGATGAATGCGCCCTCCTTGCGCCGGTCCTCCTGCGACGTTGCGCGCTCGGACCCGGCGAGGTCGATGAGGTTCAGCTGTGACACGCGCATCTCCCGCGAGGCACTCGCAGTGGCAGTTGCGGTGGATGGAGGAGGCGAGGGCGCGGCGTATGCGAGCTCGGTGTCGGTCGAGGCGGACGAGCTCAGGGTATCGAAGACGGCCGTCTTGGGTCTCGACTCGATGATCTGCGAAGTTGCATGGAGGTAGCACGAGTTGCTTCAGTGAGCGCACATGGTACAGGTTCTGGACTGCGAGAGGGGAGCGAGGCACGCACCATCGAGAAGACGCAGTGACTGCGCGAGCTCCGCATGTTCCAGTCTGTCCCCGCGACGTGTCGCGCGGCGTCTCCGCGGGCGAGTGCGTCGTGCACGTCTTTCCCGTTGCTGATGACCTCTTCGGTGAGGTTTGCGACGACGATGCGGCCTTTCTCCTTGTCCTCGAGGAGGCGCAGCTCGCGCTCCTTGCCCTTTGCCCCGCCCGAGCTTGCCCCCGCGCCAGGCTGGGATGCCGATGCGGACGATGACGATGACGATGACGATGAAGCAGGCGTTGCGAGGAGGTCGTGCAGGTTTTCATTGTATATCTCGAGGTAGCTGATCCGCAGCAGGTACTCGCGGCCCGGGTCGGCGCGGATGTACTCAAACACCTCGGAGACGGCCTGCGGGATGATGCCCGGCTCGTCGTCGTCGCCCATCATCGTGTGTGTTTTCCCGGACCCAGTCTGCCCGTACGAGAACACGGTGCCGTTGTACCCCTCCATCGCAGCGCGGACGATGGAGCTGATGCGCGCATCGTACAGTGCCGCTGTCGGGTGTGGGGGCAGGAGCAGGCTGTCGAAGCGGAAGTCGTACGCGTCCGATTCGCTGCTCGTGCCAGGCCCGCCGCGTTTGCTCGAGGTGGGATGGTGCTCGGACAGCTTGATGCCTCCGTTGGGCTCGTCGAGCGTCCATATGGGTGCCGTCTCTTCGCCTGCGCCAGGCGCGGATGGGCGTATCCTGCGCGCGGGGGCACGGAAGGCCGCAGACGAGACGAGCTTCAGCCAAAGCAGGACCAACGGAGGGGAATAGGCATCCGCACCTGATGCAGACGCATATGTTCTGCTGCTGTTGCTGTGATAGTTCGTTGGAGGACTTGCTTCGAGGCCTCGGCGGTGCTGCTCCCGGTGTTGACGCCCTCGAACCCTGCAGATGGCTGGAGCGCACGCCGCTGCTCGTCGACGCTCTCCCCGCTACACTGCTGCGTCCTCCGCCTCCAAAGATGCTCTCATCTTCCTGCTCGCCATCCTCCTCCTCCTCGTCCTCTGTGCTGTTTGCCGTGCTGGGATCCCGTTCATCGGCAGACGAGCGCGGCTCCCTGAAGCGCTGCTTCGACGGCGTCTTCTTGCCTGCGACTGTCGACATGGGGTCGGTGCTGCTAAGCCTCTGAGATGCCTGTGCGAGCTTGGTGTTGAGGCCTGCGAGCGAGGGCATCCGTGGCAGTGGTGGGACTGGGACTGCGCCTGCTCTGCTAGATGTTGACTTCTTTGCTGCACTGCGCGGCGAGGGCGACACGGCTGTCCCTGTCCCTGTCCTTGCCCCTGTCCCTGTCCGCCTGCTGGAGGGTGTCATGGGCCTCATCTCTCCCTGTGCCCCGTATCCTGCTATGCCCTACGGTACTCGACAATCCTAGCGAAGTGCGCGAGTGGCAAACGGAGCAGAGTAGTCGCGTGCACCACCAGCGGGATGAGGTCAGCAAGAGAACAACAGTCGGAAGAGTGCCGAAGATCGGATCAGCTCCGAGCTGTCCCGATCGCATCAGTGGCAAATCGCTTGATCGGTCTCCTCCTCCGTCTGACCCGGTCTCGGACGGACGGTGAGACCCGGAGTGACACACCATCGATGGCGCGCAGAGTGGATTGCGATGGCTTCTTCGAGTTCGCACTGGCTCTTATATTCGAGATCACTGAAGACTGACGCGCTCTCTCCTCTTTTCCTCATCACACTCCAGTTTCATCCACTGCAGTCCACCATGTCTTCCACATACGCCTCCAACCTCACCGCCCACACCCCTGCCGTGTACAGCAAGAACGCGTCGTTCGTCTACAGCGACGCATACACTGCGCCCGTCCTGGCCCTGCTCGACGCGCAGCCGGGCGAGCGCATCCTCGATTTCGGGTGTGGCAGCGGGGAGCTCACGGCCCGACTTGACGCGTTCGTGCGGGATGGCGACCACGGTCAATCAGGCTCTGCAAGGCAGAAGGATGGCTGCGTGTGGGGCGTCGACTCGAATCAGAAGATGGTGCGCGCGCGGTCCCCATACAGTACGCTTGACGCAAGCCGGCTGATGAGATGCAGTCCCAACCGCCCGCAGCTCGACGCCGCAGCTTCAGATTTCCCAGACCTGGCGCCGCGCCTGTGGAAGTGCGACATCCAGGACCTCGCTCTTCCCGAGGCCGAGCCCGAGCTGGCGCACTCGTTCGACGCCGTCTTTACGTCCGCGACGCTGCACTGGTGCAAGCGGGACCCGTCCGGCGTGATTCGCGGGGCCAAGCGCGCATTGAAGGAGAAGGGAGGACGGTTCGTGGGCGAGCTGGGCGGGTTCATGAATGCCGTGGGCGTGCGCGGGAACGTGTACAAGGTGCTCGAGGAGATGGGCGTCGAGAACGCGGCCGAGCTCGACCCGTTCTACTATCCCACGGCGGAGCAGTACAAGGAGGTGGGTCTGGCACTGCACTGCGCACAGAAGGAGGAGGAAGCAGCGCTGATGATGTTCGAGTGTGTGTCTTCCCGCCAGCTCCTCGAGGCAGAAGGCTTCACGATGGACCATGCCTCGCTCACCCCGCGCCTCACCCCGCTCCCGACGGACCTGTACGGGTGGCTCGAGACGTTTGTGCGGCCTACGTGGCTCTCGTCGATGGACGACGCGACTGCGGACAGGGTCATGCAGGAGGTTGTGCGGCGCAGCGAGGTGGACCACCGGCACCCGGGCATGGGTCCCCTTGCGACCCGGGAGCAAGGGTACGGGCAGTGGGCGCTCATGTATGTGCGGCTGCGTTTCTCGGCGAGGTTGCTGTGAGCGAGCGAGCGAGCGAGTGTTGGATCTGTGTGCGCATGCATTGCATTGCAATATATGTTGTCCCAGAGGGTCTATCGAGGTCTGGGCTGATTCAGCTTTCCTCGTGCATGGATGGATTGGCTCTTTCTCTCTCCGACTCGCACAGGCGGATAGCGCACGCAGCCAGGAGAAGGAGGAATAGGAGCAGTATCGTAACAGAAGCAGCAGCAGCAGCAGCAGCACATCCATCAGCGGGATCTGCCTGTCTGTCCGTACGAGGGAGGGAGTGACAGCGAGGGCCAGGGAGAAGAGAGAGAGACGAGAGAGGGGCGGATCCAGCTAGAATAGCGACACCGGTACAGGGCAGGAGGCGCAATGTCGAACGTCAGGTGGGTCAATGTGGTCTCTCTCTCGTCGTCGCTGTCCTGTGCCGTGCTATCCTGCCCTCCCCAAGCCCATCCGCTGCGCTGCGACGCCGCTTTGCGCGCTAGCGTGGCCGTGCCGAAGGGTGACGACGAGGGATGGGATGGGATGGGACGGGCAATGGCAATGGAGGACAACAGCGACAGCGACAGCGACGACAACAACAACGGCGATGGATGCTGACTCGGATATGCCTTGTCTGTTCCCCCACTCCAGCTGGGCCCCTCCCGTATTTGGCAATGCAAACCAGACGTCCCAGGCCTACCTCCAGCGCCTGCAGGACTTCCTCGCCGCACAGAGCGGGGATAGCAACATGAGCAGCACAGACAAGCCCAATAACAAGCGGAAAGGACCCGCGAGCAACGCCGAGATCGACACAACCGCCGCGCTCAAGGACAGCAGGAGGCAGTCGTCTTCCGGCTCTGCCTCTGCCTCCGGCTCCACCCCAGCAGCCTCGCAGCGCTCACCAGGGAGCAATGGACAGGCGCAGCACTCGCACGCTGACCAGCAGCGATCCGGTGGGTCTTTCTTGCCTCATCGAGTGTGTGTACAGCAGCCCGACTGACCCCCGCGACGATCCTTCGAACTGACGCCCGCCCGCTAACGCCGAAATCAGAATCACCCCCGGATGCGACAACCTCCTCGGGCAGCAGCAAGAAGAAGACGTCCACCACCGACAAGCGCAAAGAGCAGAACAGGAACGCTCAGCGCGCATTCCGCGAGCGCAAGGAGCGCGTTCTCAAGGACCTTGAAGACAAGATTGAAGGGCTCAACAAGATCAACGAGGATCAGATGTCGGAGAACCAGAGTGAGTCCGGCTAGCGCGTCAGACCAAACCCGAGTGTGGTTATATGCAGAGCGGCTCACGCAGTTCCCGGCGGCTGCTATCGTGGCACAGACCTGCGCGAGCTCGTGCAGCGTCTGCAGGACGAAAACAGCCGGCTGCAGCAGCAGGGATCGGGCGCCGGCGGAGCTCAGTCGTCTGCCTCCGCTCCACAGTCCAGCTTCACGTTCTCGATGCCCGCCAACCTCTCCTCCAGCACGTCCTCCAACAACCCAAATGCAAACGCGGACAATGCCCCGGCCTCCTTCTCGTCCGACCAGGACATCCTCGCCTTCCTCTCGACGCCCGCGCAGCCCGCCCCGCCTTCGCAGGTCCCTGCGCTCATCCACGGCGCGGAGACCCACAGCAGCGGGAACAGCAGCAGCGGGACCAGCAGTGGCGGCGGGTTTGGGTCTGGATCGGGCTCGGGAGGGATGGACGACTGGATGTGGAACGCCTCCGCGTTCGGCACCGAGATCCCGCAGGCTATCCCGCCGAGCGTGACCAACATCTCCGAGGCGCAGAAGGCAGGACTCGTCTTTCCGTGGGACCAGTACACGGGCGCTGGTAATGCCGGGAGCAGTCCCGCAAGCGCAAGCGCAAGCGGGGCGGGTAGCGCGGGCGCGGTGCCCAGCAACGACGCTGCGGCGTTTGCGTCGTTTCTTTCGAGCTTCTCCCCTGCTGCGTCGTCCGCGTCGCCCGCTGGCACCACACAGCAGAAGCAGCAGCAGGCGCCCTCGCGCCCTGCTACCCTCCCCGCGCAGGTGCAGCAGCGCGCGAGCAGCAACAACGGCGCCGCGGCCGACTCGCCAGAGACGTCGACGTGCTCCTCCGGCGCGAGCTCGGACCCGTCTGACGCGGCGTTCCCAGCTACTCCCGGCTCGGCCATGCCGTTCCTGTTCAATAACAGTTACAGCGGGAATGGCAGCAACAACGCAGGCACTCTGTCATTTGCAAGCCTCGCGGGCAACGCCTTTGCAGGACAGACGAATCCTGCCTTGCTCGGGTACCAGCACCAGCAGCAGCAGAACTCAAAGACGTCCTTCTCGGCGTCAGACACTGCTTTCGATGCTGCGAACGCGAACGGGAGCGGTAATAGGAACGCATCGCGATCGAGCTCCTTCTTCAGCCCGGGCAACATGGCAACGACGCCCAGCTCGGTGTTCGACATGATGAATTACCGCGATCCCCTCTTTGCCAGCTTTGACGCCGAGAATGCGGGCACCGGTGCGGGGGCTTCGCCAGGCCAGTTTGCCGGGTTTGGCGGGCCCAGTCCGGGCGTCAAGAGCGAGCTTGTCGACTTTAGCGATTTCCTCGTCGCGTCGCCGCCGGCTCTCAGCGGGGGTGGGGTCGACGGTAGCAGCGGTACCGCCCAGCAGCAGCCGTACTTCCGCACCGACAGCACGACGTCGTCTTCGTCCGTCCCCACTCGCGCCTCGACCAGCGCGAGCGCGAGCGTGTCGTCCGCCAATTCGCCAAATACGAGCATGGGCGCGCACCGATCTGCGTCGTCCTCGTCCGTGTCTGCATCTGGGGGCGCAGGCGCAGGGGCAAGCAGGGTGCCCCCGCTCGGCAGCGGGAGCATCGCAGACGTCTTCCCGCACCCCATCAGCTACCAGCACCCGCTGATCGGGCACGTCATGGGCAACCTGCACATGGAGAAGCAGGCCAAGGAAGGGCGGCCCGTCGACCGGGCCGAGGCGGAGCGAGAAAGGGACGACATGGGCAAGCTCCTCAACATGCAGAACGAGACGTGGGGCGGGCTGGCCGGCGCTCGCAAGTCGAAATCGCCCAGTCCGGCAACGAACGCGACCCCTGGTGTTCCCGCGGGCAGCTTTGGCATGGCGTGCGCATGGCCGAAATCGCAGGTCCCGCATGATGTGGATGTCGACGGGCTGTGCGACGAGATGCTCATGAAGGCGTCGTGCAAGGAGGTGCGTGCCTTGTCTCGTCTTCGTCGAGTACGTGGAGCGCGTGCTGATTCTTGCTTGAATGTGCCGACAGATGGCCCGGCAGCAGCTGCAGAAGTCCATCAATGAGGACGAGCAGACGCTCAAGCTCTACAACCAGTACCTTGCAGAGAACGCCGGAGCGAACGCGAATACGAACGCCAAGTCGAATCAGCCGTTCTGAGCCGTCCTTCGCTTGTTCTCTCGCTTGTTTCTGCAGGGTCCCTTCGGTTTACACTCTACACTCTTGCCACCTTGTAGCCCTATATGTAGAGCCGCTTCTGAGCAACTGCCAGACACCACTTGTACCAGTACACCGTGCAGAGCAGAGTGGTTAGAGTGCTGGCAGTCCATAAGCTCTGGATTCGAAAGTCCAACCGCGAAGCCGCTTGAGCCGTGAGCTTGTCATACATCCCCATTATCTGTTCAGCCAGTCACAGTGTCTGGATATTGTCACTCTCGTTTTTCCTTAGCTGCAGAAGAGGATACGCAGACCGATTCATCTTGCCCATTCTGCTCGCGATCGCGTGCCCGCGTGCTCTTTGCTTCCATCTTACTGTCCTTCAGTCTCCGAGCTAAGGGAGCCTTCAGTCTCCGAGCTGACTGAGCTTTCAGTGTCCTCGTCAACGTCCCTAACTTTCAGGCCGGCTGGCTTTAAGCCATGGTCGACATCAAGGACGGCCGCCTTCACGGCAGTCCCCTGGCTCACCAGTCTCCGAACGAGAGGCTGGGCTTGCCGCGGCCATGCGTAACGCTGCCCTCGAGATCGAAGAAAACGACATCGCGCAGGAGGGGGCAGGCAGTAGGGAGAATGCAATCGCTGTAAAGCTCATTGAGAACGTCCATCCAGTGCTCGTCCATGTCACCGAATGACCGTGCGTCCGAGTCGAAATCGTCTTTGGTGTACGCAAGGCTGGTAAGCTTGGGTGTCTCCATCGCTGCGACCAGCGCAGCGTGTGTGTTGAGCGAGTCGAAGAAGGTGTCTTCTGATCTCGAAACGCATCGCAAGATGCGGAGAGCAGGTAGAAGAAGTGACTTTCCCTGCAGCTGGCCTCCATCCCGCCTGGCGTAGTCAGACTCGGGCAGAATGAGGTCTTCGATGGTGAGCTTGGTCAAAATGCTTCCCGCACTCAACGGCATGAGGCTGTTGAGACCGACTCTGTACTGTGCGAGGTGGAGAACTGAAAATCGTGGAATCCGCGTGGCGAAGCCGGTGTCGAGATCGATTTGCTCGAAATCGTCTCCGATCAGAAGAATGTCGAGGCCGACCTTCGAGACGCCATCATGGATCGCTCGTTCGATGGGAAGGAGAGCATCCAGCACTGTCCGGATGAAGGTAGGTGTCGAGTGGGCACAATCGAGAAAGAGCCTTTGCAGGAGAGGACACAGTCGGAGGATTCCGTCCGGGCAATAGGCGCGAATGGCGTGTGCGGCCTGCTCATAGGCCACGACCACGGATCCCTGCTCGTGCGGTGTGTGGTCGTCTGAGTCTGTATGTTTGACTTGGACCATTGCGATGAGATTCCGAACGTGATGGGAGAGGCCAGACGCCCTGAGCTGTGGGAAGTGGGCGAAGCGATGATCGTCGGGCGAGGTCAGGTTGATGGTGGCATTGGCGTAGATCGCGGGAAGACTGTAACATGAGGACACTCGAGCGGCAATTGAACGGATCAGTCGAGGTGAGCGGGCGTACGATGAGTGGTCCGCGAGTGAGGCGTCGCTCACGTCCTCTTCCTCCAATCGCGTGAGACCAAGGACAGGTTCTTCAGGTCCTTCAGCTCCAGGAAAGGCAGAACGGCAACCTTGATATCCTCGTTCGGGAACATTGTGTGTGCGTGAGGGTGCAAAGACGAAGATTGTAACGTATCCGGACGTACGTCTGACTTTGCGGCGCTCGGAGGGGAGACAACCCGAATCCAGGGCTAACTCGGGCGAGTCCACTGGCCAGCTGGCCATATATGGCTATACCTGGGGACATCCCGTAAGGACAGGGAGACCACCCAGGAGTGGGTTGCGAAGGTGTAAGGGCCTGCTATGTATACAACGAAAGGCACTACGGCACTGCCTTTTTACTGACGCCACCTGCTCTGCTACCACATGTACCCCCGGCATCTATTCGAGCCTGATCCTCTTGTGCGGAATACCGTCATCCGGCTTCGAGGCTGACACATGCTTGAGCGACGGACTCGCTGACCTAGTCGAGATCTTCCTGTTGGAACGGCATGGCGCGTCAGACTGATGGCCTCTCGCACTCGTTCAGCGCATCTCACCCACCTCGTCCAGCTCCTCGAGGTCAACATCCATCTCCTCGTCCTCCGGCACTGCACTCGCATGATTGGGCTTAATGACAAGCCTGTTCGCCTGGAAGTCGGCCGTGACGTGTACCGTCTCGCCGTCCCTGATGCGATCGTTGAGCAGGAGCTTCGACAGCGGGTTGAGGAGCTCTGACTGGATCATACGATTGAGGGGCCGAGCTCCATAGGCTGGATTATACCCTGCCGCGCCAAGCCAACGCTTCGCATCGTCATCCACCTCGAGCTTGATCTTGCGCTCGTCGAGCCGCTTCTGCACCTCGGTGAGGCGGACTTCGACAATGCGGATGATTTGCTTCTGGCCCAGTCGCGAGAAGACACAGATGCTGTCGATCCGGTTCAGGAACTCTGGAAGCAGGAACGCTCGGATGGCATCCTGGACCTTCTCTTCGACCTCGGGCGTGATGTTGGCATCGGCCGGAAGGTCATTGAGAGCGGATGAGCCCAGATTGGTAGTCATGATGATAATGGTGTTCTTGAAGTCCACAGTTACACCTGCAGAGCTTGTGGCTCTTCCGTCGTCGAGGATGCCAAGGAAGAGAGTCTGGAACTCCCGGCAGGCCTTCTCGAGCTCGTCGACAAGGATGACGCAGTAGGGCTTGCGTCGGACAGCCTCGGTGAGAACTCCCCCTTCATCGTGGCCTATATAACCAGGAGGCGCGCCCAAGAGCTTGCTGACCGAGTGTTTCTCGCTGAACTCGGAAGCATCGATGCGCACCATGGCAGCCTCGTCGTTAAAGAGGAATTTTGCGAGCGATTTGGCGAGTAAAGTTTTTCCTGTACCACTTGAGCCTGCGAACAGGAAAGATCCGGTTGCTGTGAGGACACGGAGAGAATAGAGTCAGTTTCAGATTCCTCCTGGCACAAGGGCGGTACACTCACGTCTGTTTGGGTTGGAAAGACCGGACCTCGAAAGTCGAATCGCATTCGCAACAGCCTTGACAGCCTGCGGTTGGCCGATAACCTCGCGCGAGATAATCTTCTCCATCTTAAGAAGCTTCTCCCTCTCGCTTTGCTTGAGCGAAGACGCGGGAATGCCAGTCCAGCGCGAGACGATCTCCGCAATAGCCTCTGCGTTGACCTCGTCGCTGCCGAGAATGCTTCCTCTTGAGGCATCTTCGGACTTTTTGAGGGCCTCAAGTTTCTCGAGCTTTGCAAGCTGGTCGGGTACGCTATAGTACCTAATATCCGACGCCGTGGCAATGTCATTCTCGCGCTCCGCGCGGTCTGCCTTGTTTCGGAGTGACTCGATCTTCTCGCGCACGGCCTGGATGTCATCTGCCCGGCTCTTGAGCGCGTTGTACTCGGCTTCGAGCGGATCGAGCTCGTCATCGACTTTACGGCGTGCAGTGCGCGCAGCCTCGAGTCGGTCGGAAATGTCGGTGTCGTTCTTGGCCTTCTCGTGTTCGCGCTCGAGGGCGTGGATCTCGATGTCGAGCTGCGTCCGGGTTCTCTGGAGTACGTCGATAGCTTCGGGCTGCGAGTCTCGCGCCACGCGAACAGCTGCGCACGCCTCATCGACGAGATCGATTGCGGAGTCTGGAAGTTTGCGCTGCGTCAGGTAGCGATGAGCGAGCTGTGCTGCCTGCACAAGCGCCGCATCGGCAATGGCGACTCCGTGGTGGAGCTCGTACTTCTCCCGGATGCCTGCGTTCGGACAGATGTCGGATTAGCAGAGACCTTTGTTAGCATATCGTCGTCCTCACTTACCTCGCAGGATCGAAATGGTGCTGGGCACGTCAGGCTCTAGCACCTGGACTTCAGCAAAACGCCTCGTAAGGGCCAGATCTTTCTCGATGTACTTCCTGTACTCCGCCAATGTCTACGAAGCAGATAGAGCGATTTCAGCACTGACTCCGGCGGCTTGAATGGGTCCGGCGGCATGAGCCAGAGAGATGACACTTACTGTAGCTCCAATGA
The DNA here is from genome assembly GCA_008802785.1 of Symmetrospora coprosmae. Lineage (NCBI taxonomy): Eukaryota > Fungi > Basidiomycota > Cystobasidiomycetes > Symmetrosporaceae > Symmetrospora > Symmetrospora coprosmae. Next base: position 17,915 of record VUYT01000055.1, on the reverse strand, counting down.
CGCGAAGCTTGCCTCGTGCGAGTGCGGGCTGATATGGGAGCGCATGCCAGAGTCAGCATCAGCTCCGACCGAAAACTGCAGACAGCACGGGGTGGGGAATCCTATCTCACCTTTAGCAGATTCGCTGCGTCCATGCCACCTCCTGAATCCTTGCCGGCGAGTAGTAAGTGCATCTCGTCGACGAAGAGGATGGCATTGTCGGCAGCCTCGAGCTCATCGATGACGGATTTGACGCGCTCTTCGTACTGGCCCTTGTAGCTCGCGCCGGCCATGAGGGCGCCCATATCCAGCGAGTACAGTGTCCCGAGCAAATTTACCGGCACGTCCCTATCGACGATTCTTTGTGCTAATAGCTCTGCTACTGCGGTCTTTCCGACACCTGCTTCACCGATAAGGACCGGGTTTGACTTTGTCCTCCTCGACAGAACCCTAATCACCCGGCGGAGTTCGTCCTCCCGCGCGATGACGGGATCCAGCTTGCCCTCCCTGGCGAGGGCGGTCAGGTCCGTACAGTACTTCTTGAGCGCCTCGAAACCTTCTTCTGCGGACTTGCTGTCGACCTTCTTGCCGGCTCGCACATTCGCCACGGCCTGCTTGATGCTCTCGGCTGTACAGCCGGCGTCGGTCGTGATCTTGAGGAGCTGCGGGTCGCTGAGGAGGGCCTGGACGAGGTGGACCGTGCCGATAAATGTGTCTCCACCTTCTTTGCTCGTCTTCTGTGCGTCTCGGAGGATGCGGAGCGCCGGCCCGCCGAAAGAGATCTCGTCCGGAGGTGGATCCTGGCTCGGCAGACGGACGACTAGCTTTTGTACGCCGCGCGCGACAGACTGCACGTCTGCTCCGGCTTTCTCGAGGACATTTCGGAATAGGGACGGAGCGCCAGTCGAGGTGGATGTCCCGTTCCCGTTAGATGTACTGGTCGGGTCGTCGTCGAGGAGAGCCGACGCGATGTGGGCGGGCGCGACGATGGAATTGCTGTTCTCGCGCGCGAGGTTCTGCGCGGCTGAGATGACTTTCTCTGCTGCTTCGGCTGTAGAGAGTGGGTTCGGTACAATCTCGTCAGACCTCGCTCGAGCTTTGGACATGTCTGCGCGGGCGATCCCAACTCACTGAACTTCCAGTTCGCTGCCATTCGTAAGGTTGTGCGATTGTGTATGCGTCTTTGTGGTAGACTGAAACGCGTTTGGTATGTCGAAGGAGCGAAGGAAGGCGTGAGAGAGGTGACCCTATATAGATGTCGGCCTCGTAGTCCTCAGGCGCTTCCAGAAAGACCGAGACGGCCCTGGCAAGCTCCGCCGGCTTCCATTATCTCCGAATCGGAACAGGGGTGGCGCGCAAATAGTCGGACCATCTGAAACATGGTCCACAGCATGCACAGCTCCATCTAGCAGCTCGTATTGCTGTTTACAATGCAGCGTTGCGACCTCTTTGAGCGAGAGTCTCCGCATCAGGGAGAGCTGCACGTGACTCGGGTCGGAGGGAGGGTCATTCGCAAGCGCATAGAAGGTCCACAAACGCTGTATGGGCTTACTTGAGTGGTGTAAGAGCATACAAGAATAGGCTACTCTTGTACCGTAGTGCCCTACTCGGGGTCAAACTCGTGTTTGCAGCGTTCGGCGCCCTATCGCGTGGCGGCGTACCATGGAGCAGGCTAGGGACGGAGGTCATAAGCGGGTCTCTTCAGGTCCATTCGAGATATCAGCTTGCCCGGCGATTGCATGCCTTGCATCAGTCTTGTGACGGCCGCCATGCTATGACGGACTACGGCGGAGAACGGGAGCGAGCTGCGTTGGCCGCCTCGTCCGGGTTTGAGAGCAATGGGAATGGAGCTGGACAGGATGGTGTCAACGCCGAGACGCATACAACAGCAGGAGATGAAGGAACAGATGGACACACCTCGTTCTCAGCCCCGACCCATGTTGAGGAGCCCTTCCTCCGCTTCCGCCTGACGTACATCGACACGGTCCAGTCTTCGCCGCTGGACCTCCCTCCTCCGCCCACCGCAGAGGACGACAGCACGCCATTCATCCCTGCGCGCAAGGTGCCATTCACGTCCAGCAAGTCTGCATCATTCACCATCGATCGTGTCCCGGAGATCCGCATCTTTGGCGCGACAGAGGCCGGGCAGCGCTGCTGCGTCCACGTACACGGCGTCCTGCCGTACGTGTACGTGGAGTACGAGGGCGCCGTATCGCCGGATGCCATCCATTCGTACATCAAGCGCCTCGCGCGCGCCATCAACGAATGCATGGCTGCCTCGCTTGGCCGGAAGGACCCGGCCAAGTCGTGCTTCGTCGCCTTCATCGTCCCCGTCAAGGCCGTGCCATTCTACGGCTTCCACGTCGGCTACCGCTACTTCCTGAAGATCTACGTACTCGATCCCAAGTTCATGACTCGTCTCTCGACGCACCTCCGCTCGGGCGCCATCCTCAGGAAGCAGTTCATCGTGTACGAGGCGCACATCCCGTACCTGCTCCAGTTCATGCTGGATGCCAACTTGTACGGCTGCGGATGGGTCGACATCTCGAAAGCCAAGTTCAGAGAGCCGGTCGAGGAGTCGGCAAGTGTTGGCTCGTCGGCCGACTTCTCGGATGCAAGTAGCGGCGGTGGAGGGGCCGAACAACCGATGGCTGCGCAGACGGACGCGAATGTCACCATCATGCCGCGAAGGAAGCCTATGATCTACACTCGCTCGACCATCCCGCCGCCAATGCTGTACGAGAATACCGAGGCTTCCCCAGCCAAAGTCTCGCACTCCGAGCTCGAGTTCGACATTCATGTCTCGTGGATCCTGAACCGGCACCTGATCTCCGAACGCAACTTGCACGCCGACTTTACCGAATACCTGCATCGGCCCATCCCGGACGACTACAAGTTCGTCCACTCCGTCCGCGAGTTGTGGGAGGATGAGAAGCGCCGTCGGCAGCAGAATGGGCTGGACGGGCCGATGGAAGTCAGCGAAAACAGCGCGGGCGATCTCCTGCTCGGCGGCCTCACTGCCGGAACCCGCTCAGCTCCAGCTGGCGCAGGGACAGGCGTTGTCGACCCGAACGACCCAGACGCGCGCATGTTCGGTATTGGCCTCCAGCCGCCATGGAAGAGCTTCGATGAGAACGCAGCGTACTTTGCCGCTTTGCTCGAGAAGGATCGAGCGGCGTACGCCGTGCAGTACCCGAACAAGCCAGAGCCAGCATTCGAGACGTTTGCGCGTAAGGAGAAGAAAGGCGGGTGGATGGAGAAGATCCAGACGAGCTTTCAGAGTGTGGAGGCGCTGTTTGAGGAGACGATGGAGCGGGACGAGGCGCGTGGGAACCCTTTTGGCGCATGGGGTATCAGAGGCGGAGTCATGGGTGGGACTGCGGCTGGCGCGGGGACAGGCGCGACCAAGCGCGAAGAGACGACGGAGCCAGAGGTAGATCCGAGGTACCTCGCTCGGCTGAGGACCAAAGAAGGACAGGCGCAGCTGCTCCGGGCGGAAAGTGAGGACGCCATGCTGGACGCGCGAGTCGACAACGACTTCGGCGTGGACGAGGTGAATGAGCAGTCTGATGAGGAGGAGCTCGCTGTCGAGGAGGACAAGCGGGCCGTAGAGGAGCGGGCGAAGAACCTTGCCCGCAAGCCGGGTGTCAGCCGACAGGAAGCACTGGAGAGCATCGAAGCGGCGCGGGAGTTGTCGGAGGAGATGCAGGCCGCCGGTATCTACCGAGATCAGAACGCGCCGATGGGGGCTCAGCGGCCTGGCCCGCCGCGGCGCAGCACGACTGCCGAAAGCAAAGAGCGCGCCTCAGTCGGCGAGGACGAGCATGCGCCGGTTACAGAAGGCAGTCGCGAAGCATCAGCGGCAACAGAGGGTCGAGAACAAGACGAAGAGGATCTGGCGCTATACCGCGATGTAGCGATGGAGGACGTCGACCCGGACCTTGCGCTTCTGGACCAGCTCATGCCGCTCGGTGAGCCAGAACCAGAATACCTGGGAGCAGGGCAGGACATGGACCTCCGGAGCTCGCCACCTATTCTCGCGCCGAATGGCTTGCCTGCCATGACACCGGCATCGAGGCTCGTCGATGGCGATCCCGTCGCCACGTCGAGGGCTGGCACACCAGTTGCGGATCTTAGAACTGCCGCAGCCCCTCCGCTTTCCGAAGCGAGCAAGCAGAGAGAGCTGCTCCGCCAAGCTGGGTTCGGAGATCTGAGGTGAGCTTCAAATGCGTCTCCTTGATCCCCGAAACGAGCTGATCATCGAGCAACACGTACAGTCAACTGGATCTCGATAGCGACGGGCTTCTTGATGACAGCTCCCCCGAGAAGGCCATTATGGATCGTAGACCTGATCTTGTGCCGGAAGATCGACCTGCACCATCGCAGTCGCGCTGGGCATCGGGTGTTTACTCGCCGCAGAAGCGCAAGCATGCCGATATTTCGCCAGAGAAGGTCAGTCCCTTCAAATTGCGGGCAACTCCCGCCCCGGTCAACAAGGCCACAAGTACGAGTGTCCCTGCGCTTAGCGCGAGCCTCTCGAAGCGGCCCTCGCCAGCCAAGAAGAACTACTTCTCGCCCGCAAAGTCGAAGCTCAGGAATGCCGTCGTCAACCCAAACTTTGTGGCCGAGTCGCGAGCAAAGAAGAACCGCGAGGAACAGATGATCGGCTTCCATGCCATTGGCGAGCACGGCAGGACGGTGTTGCAGGGAATGCTTCAGCCGCAGGTAAAGGCAAGGGCGAAGCCAAAGGCGAAGGAGCCGAACGTCGATAAAGCACTTCCGCAGAATGGCGCGAAGCACCACCGGGCCGAGGAGGACGGACCTGCCAGCAAGAAGGCGCGCCGGAGCTACAGCTACTCGTCGTCGGAGAGCGAGGACGAAGTGGGAGCCTGGGCCCACAGGAACGGAGAGGCACGCATGCATATCGTCCTCAGCTCTGCAGAGGCCGCTCAACCTCCAATCGCTCACATGGAGAGCTCGGATGCCACTTCGAGCGCGGAAAGCGAGCAAGCGCCAGAGTCTCTGGCGGATTTGCCGACCCAGCTCGTGGGCAGTCCTCCACCCGCGTCGCCGGACACCTCGCCACCATTGCCCGACAGTCTGGACCTTCCCGTCTCGCAGGGACAACATCTCGCTGCAGGTCAAACCGCTAGAAGTGCCAGCAAAACGGACATGCCTCCCGAGGAGGATCATAACATAAATCTCGACCTATCTAACTCTCCAACGCGATCTTTCCAGGTTAATGGCCACCATGTTCAGCACCCTGGCCAAGCTGGAGAGAGCGAGACTGGGCTGAGACCGGACCTGCCGCGCAATGTGCGCTTCGCAAGCATTCTCTCAGAGCGCGATGGAGGCAACAGCTCGGATGCCGAGGCTGAGGAAGAGGAACAGGGAGACGGCTGGGAGGAGGACGAGGAGGATAGCCGAGACGATGCAGAGCTTTCGGCCTCTCCAGAGGTCATGCTGCAACCCAACGGGCAGGAAAGCAACCGATTCGAGGGAGCCTTGGTAGGTAGTGAGGCCAACGAAGCTGCAATGCCCGACCACGCTGCAATCATCACGCTCACTCCATCGTCCAGCTGGCCGAGCTCGCACAAGCTTCCAAGCAGCAGTCAGGCGCCGCACGGCGAACGACGCACCTATCGCCTCTCGGTCTCTGCTCCTACGCTGTATGAGATCCTGCTCGACCTCGACAACCATCGACTGCCGCACAAGATCTACCAGGATGCCTACTGGTCGAATCCCACGGATCTACCAGCATATACGTTCGAATGGGCTGGCAGACGATACCTGCACCGCAGCGATGCCGACCGCTTCCTGCCGGAGTTCGAGCACGCTGCACGCTCAAAGGACCGTTTGTCCATACCTGCCGCGCCAGTCTGCTTTAAGCGCTGGCAATACGCTGTCCCGTTACCTAAGCGTAGCGCTATCCTCGGGTGGAAGGAGGGACAGGAAGACACAACTACCGTTCAGGCTCCGAAAGTGGATAGGAAAGGCAAGGCTCTCATCATGGACACGCAGTGGATCCAGAAGTCGCAAGTTCAAGGTCCAACTCAGGCCAACCCGTATGGAGCCAAGTATGCACAAGTCAAGGCGTCGAATGCCGTCGTCAAGGAGAAGGAGCACATGTCCTCTCTTGCCATCGAGCTGCACAGTGAGCACTGAAGTCTTGGGTCGGAACAGCGCATGCCAGGCTGACACAAAGAGACAGTCAACACGCGAGGCGAGCTGCTACCTGATCCCGCCCAGGACCCCATTCAGGCCATCTTCTACTGCTTGCAGAACGAGGATGACCACATTCCAGACAATGGTCGTAAAGAGGGGACCCACTGTGGTTTGATCGCCCTGAACTACGAAACGAGCAACCACGATGGCATCGAGCTCAACCTCCGCAGAATGGGCCTGTCGCGCTACACGATCGACATCGTTGAAGACGAGCTCGAGCTTGTCAATGCGCTCGTCGACCGAGTGCGAGAGTGGGACCCAGAGATCTTTACGGGCTTTGATGTTCTCAAGGACAGCTGGGGCTACTTCGTCGAGCGAGTGGACGAAGTCTGTAAGTACATGACCTCCCACGAAGCAGAAAGCACAGCTCTGATCGTCCGTGCCCGATCCAGTCCCCGGCTTCGACATCGTCACAGAGCTCAGCAGGGTCAGGTCGCAGTCGACCGGAAAGCGCGGCTCCAAGAACGACGATAGATGGGGCTACTCCAAGGGTTCCACGCTAAAAATCACTGGCCGGCACGTCCTGCCTGTCTGGCGACTGCTCAAGTCAGATATCAACCTGTGCATGTACTCGTTCGAGAACGTGGTCTTCCACCTGCTTCGACAGAGGTGAGCTCTGAACTGCTCTCCTACTTTGAGACGTGGTAGCTGACGCGCCGACTATTGGCAGAGTGCCTCGCTTCTCGCACAGCACGCTCACCTCGTGGTTTCTTTCGGGCTACCCTCACCTGGTGCGACGTGTTCTGCAGTATCGCATGCTGCGAGCGCAGCTTGTCATCGAGCTATTGGAAGAAGCCGAGATCGTTTCGCGCAATGCCGAATTCGCCCGCGTCTTCGGTGTCGATTTCCACTCAGTCCTGACGCGAGGCTCGCAATTCAAGGTCGAGTCGGTCATGTTCAAGATTAGCAAGCCGGAGAACTTCATGCTGCCGTCGCCCTCGCGAGAGGACGTGAGTCTACTCCATTGCATCTATGACCGAAAACGTTGTACTGAGCTTGCGTCTCATCACCACAGGTCGGCAGGCAGAATGCAGCCGAGTGCATGCCGCTCATCCTCGAGCCAGAGTCTGGCTTCTACAGCAGCCCAGTGCTCGTCTTCGACTTTCAGTCGCTCTACCCTTCGGTGATGATCGCCTACAACCTGTGCTATTCGACGTGCCTCGGGCGAATCAAGGAGTTCATGGGCACGAATCGGCTTGGAACGGCCTCACTGGCCATCCAGAAGGGAACGCTGACGCTCCTCAAGGACCACATTACCAGTAAGTGCACTAGCATGCATTCGTGTCTTACACATTGGCGGAGCTGGAGCGTTCTGTCCCGCAGTATCGCCCAATGGCATGATGTTCCTCAAGCCCGGTATCCGCCGAAGCCTCATCTCCAAGATGTTAACGGAGATTCTGGACACCCGTGTCATGATTAAGAAGAGCATGAAGCTCGTCAAGGCGGACGATAACGTAGGTCAAGCCGATATGCCAATCGGTCAGCTCGTACTAATTGCCGGCTCCTCTTCCAGGCACTATTTAAGCTGCTCAACGCGCGCCAACTTGGCCTGAAATTCATAGCCAACGTCACGTATGGATACACATCTGCTACGTTTTCTGGTCGCATGCCTTGTGTGGAGGTGGCCGATGCCATCGTGCAGACTGGCCGAGAGACGCTTGAGCGGGTGCGTCTTGGCAGCAGCTCGGAGACTAGCGAAGTGCCAGCTGACGGGCCTCCTACCCCGGACAGGCGAAGCACACCATCGAGAGCCGTCCTGACTGGGGTGCGATTGTTCGCTACGGCGATACAGACTCCCTCTTCGTGCACCTCCCTGGCAAGACGAAGGACGAAGCCTTCAAGATCGGAAACGACATCGCCGACACCATCACCAAGCTCAACCCTAAGCCAGTCAAGCTCAAATTCGAAAAGGTGTACCTGCCATGCTTTTTGCTTGCCAAGAAGCGCTACGTCGGCTTCAAGTACGAAAGTCAAAAGGATGTAGAGCCCGTCTTCGATGCGAAGGTTGGTCGCGGTATGCTCGATCTGTAGTCTCAACGCTGATGGCAATTCCGGGCGTAGGGCATCGAGACTGTCCGCCGAGATGGCTTTCCAGCCATGCAGAAGATGCTCGAGACTTGCATCAAGTGAGAACGAAATTTGCCCTGCCTGCACTCAAATGGGCCCTGCTGACGGCATTGTGCAGACTCATGTTCCGCTCCGCCGATTTGTCATCGGTCAAGCTCTACGTCCAGCAGCAGTTTTCTCGCATCATGCAGAACCGAGCTTCTGCCCAAGACTTCATCTATGCCAAGGAGGTGAAGATGGGCAGCTATTCGTCAGTGTGTCCGCACAATCTGGCCACTGCAAGCGTCGCCATCTAACGCTGTTGATCTTCAGCGAAAAGGGCACGCCGCCTCCAGGTGCAGTCGTCACAGCTCGGCGCATGTTGACAGATCCTCGCACAGAAGCCTTGTACGGCGAGCGGGTGCCATACGTGATCTCGAAGGGGCTGGACGGCCCTCAATTGCAACAGGCGCATCGGGCCCTGACGCCTGAGGAGTTCCTCTCCAATGGGTACGCTAGTCATACTGCTTGCCCTCCTTGCATCTGCTGACCGCGGCCATTCTGCTGAATAGAGGTAACGAGCTGGACGATGCACACTACATCGGGCGAGTTGTCAAAGCGCTCAATCGACTCTTCAACCTGGTCGGCGTCGATGTGCAAGAGTGGTACAACACTACGCCTCGCCGCAAGCTGCTTGGCAAGCCTGGCCAACAGACTGACACCACTCGTGTGCGAGTGGACCAGCATTTCGGCTCTTTGACTTGCCCCATTTGTGGTGGCAAGAAGCCAAGCAGTAGGTCTGCTCCGTCTAAGCTGTCTATGCTACACAACATCAACCCTGACTGACGTCTTTGCAGCCGCCAAGCTGTGCTCGGACTGCATGGCCGATCCCGTCGGGACCAACCTGACCGCTCAGACCCGACGGAAGCGCGTCGAAGAGCGCGTCCAAGCCGTCGCATCCGTTTGCGCGACGTGCACCTCTCTCCCTGCATCTGAGGTTGATGCGTGCGACTCGATCGACTGCCCGACCCTCTACTCCCGCATCAAGGTCAACCGAGAACTCGAGGACGTGTCGACCGTGTTTGCCGATGTCGAGAAGGTCTCGCAGAAGCAGAAAGACCCTTATATCATCCTTTAAATACCCCAGTGTCTTGCTGTGCAGTGGATGTGGTCTGTAGCTGCTTGTTCTTGCTCCCGTGCAATGTCCGAAAAGTGTCGTCATACTGTCATTGCACTCGGGTGAGCACCAAGGCTTGCAAGAGAGTCGTCGCTTCGCACTCTGTTATCCGGCCAGATGCAGTCTCTGCTCGCCGCTGACTGTCCACTGTTTGCCCGGACGAGTGATGTCGAGGAGCCAGCTTCCGGCATCTCGACATCCAGCACTGCTAGAACGGAAAATGGCGAGGACATCGGCAGTAGCTCCGGGCGTCAGGGTTCTCCGATGTACTTGCTTGCCGATCCATTGAACGGGCGCGCTGTAACGATGAAAGGTATCAGCGTGAGGAAAAGGGTGCCACTGCGGAAGTACCTACTATTCGCGCTCAAGGCCGGTCCCGTTCGGACCGAGCAGCTCAAGCACGCACTGCACTTCGTGCGTGCTGGTATTCTGCAGGTGGAAGACGCTCTTGACAGAGCTGCATGTGCGAAAGGAACGCCTAAGCCTGATCAGAGCGCTCTTATGGCATATGCAAGCAGACCAACTCACGCAGAAACCTCGCCGTGCAAAGGCACCGTCTGCGTAACCAGCACAGGACAATGATCGACGCCCGTTTCGCTTTGAGCAATGCTGTCGATGATGACGGCCCGGTCGCGCTGGCTCTCCTCGTAGCGTCCGCCAAGCGTCTCGCCTGCCTTCTCCAGGAGCTGCTCTGCCACATTCTCGAGCGAGCCGATGGGCAAGTCGGCAATGTAGTGATGGCCCATCCTTCCTGAGGCTTTCAGTCGCCAGAAAACGAGAAGGTCCAGGGTGCCCGGCGTGAAGAGGGGAAAGATGCGAGGGAATAGGTCTGGCTCCATTGTCGGAAACTGACCCTGGAGTGCCTGGATGCGAAGATTGGCTCGGGTAGATAGGAACTGTTCATGCAGGACTCCTTCTCCCAGATTGAACGCATTGTCGGACTGCAGGCACGACGCGTGTCAGTGACAGTGACAGCCGTAACCCACCGAGACATGCCAGAGCCGTACCGCTAGACCCTGACTGATGTGTACATCGATATCGGCGGGCTTGCCCGTCTCTAGGTCCCGTCCCGCGAGCAATAGGTCGAGCTGGGTGAGTGCAAGCTTCCAGACTGCTGCTGGATCTTGTGCAGAAGGCGCATGTTGTAAGGGCAAGCGCAGCGAGACGGCTTGTCCAGATGGAATGCTGGGAGGCGGGCCGCACGCCTCAGGTCAACACCAGTCCTCGCCACTCTGAGGGGGCGATGATGCTTACCTGCGGTTTTCGAGGGTCTGTCCAATGCGCCATTGAGCCGATACGGCTGACACTTGCGCGATCTCGACTTCTTCTCCCAGCTGCGGATTGTCGATGTCGAGACAGATGGCGGGCCCGGACGTCTCCATGGAAGTCCATATCTGCGGACGAATGACCAACGAAGGTAGAACTTCCAGAGTGTGGTTGTACTGTGATGTGTACTCTTGTACGAGATCTGCGTCCTGTAGTGATGGTCCGTTCAGCATCAGCGGTCGCGTATACAGACGAACCTTGGTGGACTGCACCCACTGGCTCGGTGTAAACGAAGAGCCAGGAAATTTCGTGCATGCCCGTATCATCACCGCGATATGCGATATGTAATGCGGTGGTCTCGCCAGCTGCCAATACCTGCCCTTGTGGCAGCACTGTATGCGGTGTCGTGTGCCGGATGTTGTTGCCGAGCCGAAGCGTATCGCTCTGCTTGCCGGCGGCATACAGGTCCGTTCCCGACTGCAGGTGGCTGATGTAAGCTGGATGGCTGCACAAGACTCTGAGGTCTCCCATTGGGCGGGTCCCCGCATTCCGCATTGAAAGCGTCGCCAGGGCCACCTCGCCCGCCAGACATTGAGCGGGAAGGGAGCACTGCTCCACTTGCAGCACTGGCACAGCAGCGCGCACTTTGATCGTCAAGCTATCGTCCAATGAGTATGTCGGGGTGACCATCTCGGCTTTGTTGCCAAAGAGCCGTCTGCCTCGCTTCTCCAGCAATTCTGTGCATTGCAGCAAGCCGTTGTATCGGAACCTGACGGAGCGTAGCCTGCAAGTCCCTGCCTGTAGAGCGCGCACCTTGATCGGTATCTGCGGGCGAATAGCGGCGGGACAGAAACTGTCAATCCGGTACTACGTTATTCGCGATGTCGGCTGGCACCCACCTGTGCAACGCTGCGAGGCGGTATCGTCCTATCTCCAAGCACGTCCGCTTCCACGATGGCAGCGTCGCCATCGGCCTCGAAGGCCAAGCGGATGCCGCGCAGGGTGTATGACGTGCCCAGGCTGTTCTTGGCGACAAGGGTGACATGGAAGGTGTCTGTGAACATTGGATTGGAACACCTTCAGCATTCGACGTCTACTTGATGAATGCGTGACTGCCTCACCGTCCACGATCAAGCTCTTCACGGTTGAATCTGGCAGCAAGGATGCGGGCGCCTTTCGCACTCTGCCTCTACTATGCGAGTACGGATATCCGCGCTCCAGGAACTGCGCTTCCAGTATTCTGATAGCAGGGTCCTGAGCATCGACGTTCTGCGCCGTCGTGACGATCGTGGTTGCCTGGACGTCGAAGACAGGGCCCGGGAGCGCGAGGTCCAGCTCGCGCGCGACCTCGTCTGCCCGCTCGCCGAGCAGATCCCACGCCAGCTTGAAGTCGTCCAGGAAACTCTCGTCCGACTGGCCGCTGCCGCTGTCATCCGTCGCGCCATTCTCGGCAGTGAAGGGCGTCTCTGCAGCAATATCGTGCTTTGCGAGGAGGCGGACGAAATGCTGGATGGCCTGCTCGGACTGCCCCGTATTGTACGCTTGCCGGCCTAGGGCGTGCTCAAGATGGTTGCGCGCCGCTGCCCAGGTCTGCCCGGAGACGGACGTAGCCTGCCGCGGATAGATCGACAGAGCCTGCAGGCCGCACCGGCGGGCTAAGGCCTTGCTCCCTGTCTTTTGATAGCGGTGCGATGCGATGGTCATGAGGAGGGCGAAGCGCCGGCGAGCGGGTTGTTCCAGGTGGAGGACAGCCATTGCAGCCTGCTCGAGCATGATGGCACTGGGCAATTCCTCGATCTGCGGAGGCAGTCCATCGTGCTCATCAGCCGGGAAAGAAAGCACGGTCAAGGTCAGAAGGGGATTCGTACGTCGCCCGCTGATCTCAGAAGTCCCAGAGATGCTCGTCGCCAATCGCCGAGCGTCCGATACAGCTCATAGTACATGCAGATGGCGCGCAGCTCGTCCAGTGGGGTGGTACCGGGCGGTGATGCTGAGCCAGCTTGGTCGAGGTAGTGATCCGCGTCTATCGTTGCCGTGCCGGGCAGCGTCGACAGCAGCAGTCCCGTCAAGCCAGCCATGCGCTGTGGGAGCCAAATGTCAGCTCGCTCAGCGCCTACACAGAACAAGAGTGCTGGAGAAGCGCACCGACGCCGATGCGTAGTATCGCCAGGCTTTGTCGTTCATAAAGTCCTTGCGACAGATTTCGTACATGGCTGACGCGAGGCGGAAGTCCGAGATCATAAAGGCGAAATCTGCGAGCCGCCGGGTCTGCGCTTCTTGTGTCTGATACGGATATCTGGGATGAGAGGTAGTTAGGCGTATAGTCAGCGAGAGGCCTACACAACAGGCGGTCCGACCAGACTGACATGCCCTTGATAGGGTCGTAGGCGGGTCCGCCTGCTCCGCCTGGACCTGGCGAAGCGGGTCGCGAGCCAAAGTACCGCCGGCCTACGCTGAACAGCCGTGCAGCAATGCCTTTTCGATTGGCGGCGAGCTATCACAGAGCGCAGTCGTCAGTGAATTTTTAGCATATCGCCGAACGAAGCGAAATGTGTAAGGCACCTGCTCATTGGTCTGGGACACGGATCGCTCCATCCACGGCACGAGGCTCTGCACTGTGAACTCGCGCAGGAAAGCCTTGATGCGGCGTACGTCTTCTTCTCCCAAGTTCCTCCCCGGTTCGTCAGGCGAGTCTTTCCCCTGCTCTGCGGTCTGTTGACCGAGCTGCTGCAAATTGGCATGTGACGAGAAGGCCGACCTGCTGGGTCGTTTGGGCGAGTCGAGGATCTCGCGCCAGTGCTCGCTGAAATCGTCGGCTTTCGGCTTTGGGCGCTGCGAGCGGTCCGTGTAGGCCGAGTCTGGAATGTCCTTCTGGGCCGCCTCGGCGTTGAGGGCGAGGAAGCCGCAGTGCACGCCGTATGCGCGGCGCACGTCTTCGAGGAGGGGCTGCCACTCTTCTGCTGAACCCGTGCTCAGATCGTGCACGAGCACGTAGTAACGCAGCACGCCGGGGTCGACCCAGGGCTTGTCGCGGAACAGCCGCTCGGGCGAGGTCTCGTCGTAGAGCGCGGCAAAGGCGTTGAGCGGTTCTGGGGAGGAGGTCGAGACGGCGATGATGCCTGGGACCGCGCACATCAGCATGCAGGTATCGGAGTTCTTGAGGAGCAGGCAGGCTCACAAGCCACAGGGTGTCCGAAGGTCTCGTATTCGGTGCGAGGCCGCTTGTTCAGCAGGAGGTCTCGGTAGAAGGCGTACCAGGGTGTAAGCTCCTCGATGGTTCCTGAAACGAGGATAATGGTCGAGCGTGAGCCCTTGCGGCGTCTCGCATCACGTACTGCTCATGCAGACGGCTCCGGGCTCACTCACCCTCCTGCCAAAGATCATGGTCCCCTCCCTCGCCGACATCGAGCTCCTGCATTCCGTCGAGCCATTGCGGGACGCGCTTCTCGACAGATGTGGTGAGGTTATCTAGGAAGAGGGCGTCGAGATCCGTGTGGACGAGGTCGCGCGAGTCGTCGAGGAGGAGGGGCAGTACGGGGACCGTGTGCTGGACGAAGCCCGACGTGCGCAGGTTGACTTCGGGCAACGAGACGGCGGAGTACATTAGCATGCGCATGCATACTTCGTGCGCATAGACAGCCTATCACACTGCAATGGACTCACCCCTCTCGACGCTCCCTTCCCATGGCTTTAGCAGCTGAGCCAGGTTCTCGAGGCCGTTCGCCCTTGCCAGCTCGTCGACATCCGGTGAAGCATAGATGGCAATCTGCGGGCGCAGTGCAGACGCGATGAACGGTGGAGCCAAGGGTGGCCGCTGGTCCGATGATGCCATGAGCAGTTGGCAGGCAGTTGGAGCTGCGACGGGATGCAGCAGCAGGGCAAAGAGGCATCCACATCTGCCGATGAAGGACGGCAATCCGGATGGGCAAGAGCAGCAGTAGCGGCAGCAGCAGAGGCGACGGACGGGGAGGCGGCAAGGTGGTTCGAGTACACCCATTGATCCTGACAGGGCGGCAGAGATGTCACCAATGATGCATCCTTCATTGACGTTCCTAGCAAAAGCCTGCGCCGGACGACCTCAAGCTCAGACTCTGCGCAACATGTCCGAAAGAAAGGCAAGATGGCGCATCGAGGGCGCATGTTGCGCAAGATGACCCTGAGAGATGCGTGCTCTCTTCCAAGAATGCTAGAGCAAGACTTGCGGATCTGCAGGATGAAGACGCTGGCACGGGATGGCTGTGATGCCAAACAACGGAATAGCGGAAGAGCGTCTGACCTTGTACTCGAAGGCTGCTGAAGATGATGAAGATGCAATGAATTGGCTTGTGCTCCCGCAGCACTGGAATGTAGGCCGAGGGCGTTTGATGCCGTCTCCGGGGCAGTCCGTCTTCCGGGATGCCCAACCCGCTCACATACGAAAAGGGTGAGAAGACATGGCAGCGTTCACCATTGCGCGTGATCAAGCAGAGGTATGCGAGGTTATCGCATTCAGATGCGCCGGGGAGGATGCGGACGGTCAGACTGGATCCGTGACGCTCCAGAGGATGACCGTCAAGGCCACGCGAGGCAAGAAGAGCATCTCGTTCGACTACTTTGAGCGAGATGGCATCATGCTACGCCTCACCGACCTGCAAGAAGCCTCTGTGGACTGGAGCAAGCTCACCGGCATCAATCGATACCACCAGCTCTACGTCTCCGTGCCCAAGGAGATGCGAGGGACGTGGATCCCCGTCCGACAAGCTCTGTTGCTCGTGGAGCAGCTCAAGCTCGCCAATGACAAGCTATGGCAGGGAGGACTGGCGTCCCTGGTGTCGTCGGTGTCGCCTGACCCACTAGCACCAGTTTCGCCTGCAAAGAGCGTGAGTCGCACAAATCCCGAATAGCGGTTCTAGACTAATCAGGAGATCTCCGTTATACTGTATCAGACCCCCACAAAGCGTCGATCCGAATCCGGATCCGCCTTTCTGCCGCCGGAGAAGCGCAGCCGGCCTTCAGTAACGGCATCACGTTCGAAGCCGACACCGCATATTCCGGTCGCAGAGCGCCCTCCTCTCGCCACTTCCGGAAGTAGCAGTGCAGGCCATCGCGCGTCTCCGCATCTTCCGCCTGCCCAAGATCTCTTGGGCGCGCTCCGCGGCATCCTCACCGTCTCGGACGGGCTTTCGCTCCATCCGAGCTCACCTTCTGATACGCTCGCGACACCATGCATCACGCGAGCTTTCGACCTGCTCGTGGGGAAGTCGGATGCGCACGGTGACGTAGTCGCGGCGGTCGAAGCGTCACTGGGCAGAGTGACGGGAATCAAGGATCTCGCTCGGAACGACAATATTATCCGGTTCCGTTGGTTCGGTGCAGGTATACTCTCGGTCTGGCAGTACCTGAGAACGGACAGGCACGTAGGATCGCGCATGTTCAGCCAGAACACCAGCCTCGAGGAGCTCGCCCGCAGCGCTCCGCTGGAGATCCTCATCGAGGTGAAGGAGAAGCAGCATTGCGCACCTTCCTCCGCACAGACAATGGCTCGCACCTTGAGTGCCGACGACACGCGCAAGTTCGCAATTTTCATCTTCACCTTCATCGCTTCAACTGGAAGCAGCCCGGTCCAGCTCCGCGAGACATTCTGCTCGACTTTGAAGGCATGGAACGGCGAAGAGCCATTCACTCAGGCATTCGAGAGGAATATGTGCGCCAGTGGTGGAGCTATTGGACACGCAGCCAATGCTCACCGATCGGCAAAGACTGGAACACGCACCTATCGCGAGAGCCAGCTTCGTCTGTCAAAAGACGACTCTATCGTTGCTCTCTCGCTCCGCGGGCCCGACACTCTCACGCACGATTGCGTCACCACCTCCTCTCCCACCAGGCATCGGCTTATTCTAGTCAACGAGACAGTCAATAAGCAGGGTCCCTGGATCTTCGTTCCAGCGGACCTCGTAGCAGCGACTGTCGTAGCAGCGACTGGGAAGGTGGAAGACGCAGTCAGCGTCATCAGAAGCTTCTGGGAGATGACGTATGGGTACAAGATCAGCGTCAAGGGCGCCTTCAGGATCAAGTTGGGCGCCGGCCGCATCTTTCGGGACGACGGCAAGCTGGCTCTCAGTTTCCGCGATGGCGTGATGGCGCCTACCGTCGCGCAGCGCCCGAAGAGAGAGATCGAGACCGTAACAGTGTCACCTCCATCTCCTTCTCCGTCTCCTTCGCCCCTCCCCTATATACCCCTACTCGTCATCTACGCGCGGACTTCGGACGATGACGGGCGAGACAGGAGGTCGACTACGGTAGCCCGACAGCTCCTCTCTATTCTCGCGAACCTACCCGACTGCATCGCGCCCGACTTCAGCAATGTAGGCCGCATCCTCGTCGTCGTAGAGTGCTGCTCATCAAGCGCTCACCAGGCGAGAGACCGGGCCGCCATCACGCATCTCTTCCGTGAGGCTCCTCGCGGCACACTCATCCTCGCTAGCAACCCGGACAGACTCGGACGTCATCCTGTGGATCGAGACTACATCAGGAGCGAGGCTAGGAGGGTGGGAGCGACGGTACTGGTGCGCGGAGTTCCGGACCGAGCGGTTGGACCGGGCCCAGATGTCCTAGAGGCGCTCGACGGCCTTGAAGAGGAGGCAGACAGCAGTCAGAGCGGGTTGAGGAAGTGGAGAGACCTGAGCGGGCCCGATGCTGCGCTCATCGACCTGACAGTCTCATGCGCGTTGACTTTGGCACATGAGACGGGCTTCTATACCGCCTCGACTCGTCTCGTCGACCGCCTACTCGCTCTGGAGCCCGCGTCGCTCGTCCCCATCCAATCCTGGCTGGCCGACTTTGTCAAACGGAAGGGCGTCAGTCGCATTGTGCTTCTGGCGCGGACTAGCGATGTCAGTGCGAACAGCATCGTGCGACAGGCCACCTTCAGTAACTACCTCGCTGAAACTGCGCTCGACAATGGAGCGGAGGTCTATAAAGTCGAGCTAGAGAACACGGGCATCTGGGCTGCGGCGGCAGATAGCCCCGTTGCTGCTGCCCTGGACAAGGAGGAGTACTCCGACGCGCTCGTGCTGTGCACAAGCGTGGATAGGTGCGCCAGAAACGCTGATGGATGGGCAGCGGTGGAGGAGATGGCTGCAAGACGAGGTCAGCACTGGGTAGCGACCCTCTGGCCTCTAGCGGAACTTCGCGAACTGATTCAGGGCGACGACACGGCCGAGCTTCCGGCCAGCCTGCTCGC
>VUYT01000054.1:0-65738 GCA_008802785.1 Symmetrospora coprosmae | reverse complement strand
TGCCTCCGGTTCCGCCCCGGCCCTCGGCGCCCCCTCTGGGTTCTTTTGCGCGGCCGCGGTGCGCGGCCGCGCGCGTCTTGTCCCCCCCCCCCCCCCCCCCCCCCCCCCCCCCTCGCTCAGCCAGCTCGCGGCGGCCCTCTGCGTCGAGCTGACGGAACAGAGCGCGCGCGTCACGAAGCAGGACGAACGACACGACAGGAAGGGAGAGCCAGCCGTCGCAATCCGCTCCAGCAGATGAAGATTACAATACCCAGCAGAGCGACTGCCGGCAATGGGCAGCAGCAGCAGCAACAGAGTCCGCCCTCAGCTGGACCAGCGGGCAGGGCTACAATAAAGATCAAACAGCAGCAGGGAGCAGCAGCACAACACGATGGCAATGTCGCGTCGTCGTCAGGAACCGCCTCGCAGCAGCATCCTCCTCCTCCTCCATCAGCAGCAGCAGCATCGTCCATTGCAGCTACCCCTTCCTTCAACTATCCGGGTGCTCAGCAGCAACAGCAGCAGCAGCAGCTCCTAAGCAATGGACACAACGCCGTCGGCGAGAGCTCGGTAGGCGCATCGCAGCTCTGGATGCCTTGCAGCATCCCACAAGGCAGGCAAGCTGAGAAGACGCTCGCAACTTCAACAGACGGGAAAACGGAACCGAGACAGCCTTACTCCGAACGCTCTCGCTGCGGGCAGCCAGAACGGGCCGGGATCCGGTCCGGCTACAGGAGCGAAGCATGAGGTGAATCGACATCTCGTGTAGCGGAGCCGTCTCTCTCAGTGAGCGCTGCGGCCGAGATCGGAGCTGACTTTCACCGCCGAACCGCTGCACTCATATGCAGAACCCCACCAAGCTCGTCGAGCAGAGCGTCAAGCTCCTGCAGACCATGCGGGACTTCAAGAAGGAGTGCGTTTTCTCCTTACTCGAGGCTGCCTCATTGTCCGTGGGCGCGTTGCTGACCCTCGCCCTCGCCACGGGACACAGCGGCCGGACGCTTTCTGCCGAGTTCGCAAAGCTGCCTCCGCGCGACATCTTTACCGACTACTACTCGACCATCAAGAAGCCCATCTCGTTCGCAGAGGTCACCGTCAAGGTTGACCGGCAAGAGTACCTTGGCTCGCCCGATCCACTCAAGGCACAGGCGGATGACTTCCATCAGATGTTTGTGAACGCCAAGCGATACAATCAGAAAGGTAGCAATATCTGGAATGACGCGAAGCGGTTAGACGTACGTTGCATGAGTACTCGAAGGCCATTCGAAAGCGTCATCTGACGTACTCCCACGTCAAATTCGCAGAGACTGCTAAAGACGACGTACACCAAGCTCACGGGTGGACTTACGTTTGACGGCTTTACTCTGCCTGGCACAGGTGGAGGAGGCGCTAACGGGGGCGGAGGTGGCGGAGGAGAAGAAACCGACAATCATAGCACGGCAGCACCGACGCCAGCTACGGCAACAATGCCAGGTCCTAGCTATCCAGGTGGACAGGCAACGAGCGCTCCAGCGCAGAATGCTCGAAAGTCCTCGTCGCAACCACCGCCAAAGAAGAAGAAGGTCAAGGAGGACGCAAAGCCGCCGACTCTCACAAAATGGCTCAACGGCAAGGTCGACGATCTCGTCGCTCTCAATGATCCAAAGTGAGCTTTCTGAGATTCACCGTCCACTCCGGCGCGGTCTGACGCTGGCCTGCGTTCCTCGCCATCTCTGCTGCAGAGGCCGGAGCTATGCAGAGATTTTCTTGCAGCTACCGCCGCCGGATCAATACCCCGACTACTATCAGTTGATCCAGCGCCCTGTCTCATTTCAGCTTGTCCGAGTGCGTCCGTTCTCGTTTCCGCATTTGAAGCTTGACGCTAATACGAAGCCGGCCATCCCGGCTTGATTAGTCCCGCCTGAAGAACCGGAACTACCCCACCATCCAGAAGTTCATCGACGACGTTAACGCCATCTTCATCAACGCTCAGTACTACAACCAGGAAGGCTCACAGGTATGGCAAGACTCGAAAGTTCTCCAGGTGAGCAGCTCGCCTTCACCTGGCTTCTTGTCCAGTTCCGGTGCTCTTGCTAAATCCGACCGCCATACGATAGGACTACTTCGCAGAACAGATGAAGGAGCCTGCGCCAGACTTCCTCGTTCGCCCGCGGAACAAAGACCAACAAGCAGTGTCGTCGCAGTACGCCTCGCTACAGCAGCAAGGCGGCCCGGGGCAGCAGTACAACAATCTGCGTCTAAACATCGGGGGACCGGGCGGGCAAAACGCTGCCAATGCAGCAGGGCGCGACTCGACCGGGCAGATCACGCTGCAGATGGGCCAACACGGCGGCATCGAGAACATCGCTTTTGCGGACGAGTGGGACGACAGCGCGCTGATGATGGAACAGGACGACGAGGAGGAAGAGGAGCAAGCCGCCGTGAATGGCCCTGCCCCTGTAGCTGGCCCAATTTCGGCAGGCGGAGCGTCCGGACAGCAGCCTCCGCGGACGCTGGAAGATATACCCGTACCCCAGGCAGGGCAGCCGGCGCAGGCGCAACCGCTCGCCATGCCCACACTCGGTCATGGCTTATCTGTACAAGGCCCATCAACGACCGTGCCATTCGCGAAAGGTGCCTCGCCAATCCTCTCCTCGGTCTCGCCTGGGCCAAGGCAGCGAGTCATCTCACAGCTCGTCGCTGGCCAGACGCCGTACGTCCGCTCCTTCACCGTCGTCTTGGCTTCCTCCTCGGCATCGAACGCCATGGCGAATGGAAGCGACACGAGCAGCGAGAGAGCTTCCATCCAGCACGTGCTGCACAATTCACAGGTCCGGCAGCACACCCTTGTGTGCCCAAAAGCTGTCGATAGGATCGACATTATCCCGCAGCTGTCGACCTCGGGCCAGGCAGATATCGACACGCTGCAACAGCTTCGCGTGACGATGCGACCCCAGCACAGCATTGCGGAAGCTCCGGGAGCCCTGGACAGCGCGAGCCAGCACTGGCTAGCGAGACCAGCACCCGGTCTCAACGTTATCGAGATCAGTACAGCCGACAGTGCAGAGACGTACCGCCTCTTTGTCAACAAGGTCGCAGCTTGAGAGCTACGCACCGTAATAGATTGAGCAGATCCACGGTCTATGTACAGCGCTACACGTGTTGTCCGTATCAACAGCCAAATGCAGAGCAGGCACAAGCCACATTATCAAGTCCGCACAACGAGCAATGCCTCCGGCCAGACGCCTAGCGGCTCGTCCCATTGCTGAAGCGAGACTCGGATCCCGTTGCGAACGAACCACGGTGCTGTCGGACCCATCTCCTGCTCTTCGTAGGGCAGGACGTCTCCGCGCACAACTTCCCTGCCGATGGAGCGGACGCGGTTTTGAATGCCTATCTGGAGGAGAGTCGGAGCCGAGTGTTTGACGAGGTCCAGCATTCTCGCGAGCGAGACTTGCAGTACTGTGGTGGCCGGCGAGACAATGTGAAGTGACCGCAGGGATGTTAGGCCCAGAGTATAGAAGCGGAACTCATTCTGAGGCGGTAAAAGGCTCGGGAGAGTCAGCTTGAGCGGGACGAGTACAAGTCATGCATTCTGCACGCACCAAGTCGCTGTCAGGAACGGGCACGACTAGCTGCCGGAGCTTCCTGGCCCCAAAGCAGATCTCCCGGACGCTCTCCAGCGACATCGAAAGTCCGGAGACTTCGAATCGGATAAGTCTGTCTCCACAGGTTTTGACTAGCGTCTGGACAAAGTCCGGCGCGACTTCTGGATGCCAACCTCGCTCCGTGTCTCCAGACAGGTAGTGAGTGAACGATTGGAAATGGGGACATGCGGCGACCAGCTGCGAGAGGCCTGTGTAGTATGTAGCCTGCTTGGGATGCCGCCGACCGGGGTGCCGCGTTCGTAGAGAGAGGAGATTGGGGATAAGGGGCGCGGCTTTACCGTAAAAGTCGACGGAAATGCTGACGGCCTCGAGAGCCAGATGCTTGAGCTGCTTGCAACTCCGGAGAGCCAGCAGCACATCGTCGTCGCCGACGCGCGTGCAGCCGCTCAAGGTGAGGGACGTCAAGGACGAGAAGTATGGAGACAGTTCCGCCAGAGTGGTGTGATTGACAATTGGCGACTCCAGGCAGATGATGGAGAGGCTGCGAAGACCTGAGGTGGCGCCTCGAGATTGAGCTTGCAGCCAGTCAGGGAGGCTATAAGAGATGACGTCCCGATTCGGTAGGAGAAGTGAAAGCGACTTGATGGCAATCGGCAGCGAGAGGAGCTGTTCAGCCCGCCATCCGCCCGCAGGTGTGGCATTCAGCTCCAGCTTCTCAAGCTGTGGGAGCTGACAGATGGCGTCCAGGACCTCTGCACGGAGGCTACCTTTGCGCGTCCAGACGAGACTGCGCAAGTTCGTAGTATGCCGGAACGTCGTGAGTACCTCGTCGTCCAAGTGCTCCAGCTTGGAAAGCGATGCCAGCGGGTAGACGCGGACTTCCAGCTCGCGAACATGCGAGCAAAGTTCGGGTGATTGCGAGAGGGCTGAGAAGGCCTTTTCTATCCTGTCCGAGTCGCGGGAGCGTACCCATTCCCAGATGAGCTGCGTGAAAACGCCTGCGCGATCAGCTTCGGCAAGTCCTCCGGAGATGTCAGGTCTGCTCCGCCTCACCGGCTTTGCAATGCGCGCCCACTCTCGACAGACTAGAGAGACTCTTGCCAACTCCCCCTGCCGATAGCGCAAGTGCTCCAGTATACAAGGGAGCAATTCTGGCGGGAGGCGATGAAAGCCGTCCATGACGTCTATCGGGTCGGAGGCTCTGTCGCCGGTCGCAGCATCCCTTACGCTCTCCTCCAAGGCCTCAATGTAGCAGTTTCGAGACTTTGGCGGAAGGTCCATACCAAACAAGGAGGCTGGCCCATTTGAGTCAAAGCCAAGGATATCCTGAGCGTTCGCAGCTGGAAGCAGACCAGCATCCAGTGGCGAAGTTGAACATCGATAATCGAGGTTCGGCAATTACGCTCAACCACGGGCATAGCTCAGGGGGTCCATCCTGAATCTGGCCTCAATGGTCGTTCGTGACAAAGGTGCTGGGTGGGAAATCGGTCGCTGCCGATCCCCTTGAGCTGCTGGCTGTATGAGGTGCAGCGCCTCCTTCAGCTAAACAGCTGCTGCGAGGGCGTACGCGACGTTTGCTGAACTGCGGCGCACTGACCTAGGGTTACTCTTGCCATCACGTCTAAACTGTATCTCCTCCCATGTACCCCCGTCAAACGTCGACCGAGCAGCCTGGCGCTGCTGGACAACCGAATCACATCTCGTCGACAACTCGCTCACATATCTGCCCAGTGTCCCTATCCATCTATCTTCCACCAGATGCATCCCCTCGACAGGAAAGCCCATTGCGCACAACCGACTGCCTACGCGCCACTGTCCCTGTTGCCTACATCTGCTGGTCAGCCGAAGCTGGCAGGTACAGCGACCTCTCACGATGGACCTGTGGCGCCGCCTGTCGCGAAGCTGCAGGGGCTGATTCCCCTGCCATAAACCGTTACATCGATTTCTGGACCGCTGATCTCCTCTCAACAGCAGAGGCGCGGCGCTAAGGAAGCCAACCAGCAGGACGGACTGGGTCATGCTACCCTTGCGCGCTGGGGTTCAAACGTTAGAGCTGAATTAACATCTAAACGAAACGCCCGCCATGGTGGTTTAGACTTCATCGTCTCGATCCGAGAGGGCCAGCATGGTCCCGCCCAGACAATCTTACTATCCAGCGCGGGCAGGGCTGCCGATCCAGGGTTCCAGCACGCCCAGCGCATCTACGGCGAGGTTGCTACCAGGAACCACGGGAAGCCGCATTCAGCCATCGCAGTGTATTGCGAGGTCACAAAGGCAGGCATAATCAGAGATATTCAACTACGACGCAGGATGGCGCAAGTCGACGGTCAGAGAGAGCTCAAACCGCTCGCCTTACAGCCCAAACCGCTTGTCTTACAGCCTGCCAAGACACGGACTAGCACCATCAGCGCGCTTTGGCGATGATGGTTCACGCGGCAGATCCCCTTCCTGCGCATCTCTGGTAGATTGCTGCTCGACTGCGAAGCGCTGTAATTCCCGATCTGCGAATGCAATGACTCTCGATCCGCTTCTAGCCTGTGGTACACCCTTGACACACCGGCACGAGAGTTGACTGCATCGCGTCTGGACACCACTCGCCTTGTAGAGGACGATCACAGTCATTGTAGCATGTAAAACGACCAAATGTGGATTACTTCACAAGGACATCTGCACACGTTCCAGACGGTGTCGCGTACATCGCAGAAGGTTTGGTTCGAAAGTGAAGGGAGACGGAGAGCTACGCCAGGTACCTAGACCGCGAACGCAACGTAACTCGCAGCCAAACCCATTAAACCAATCAAGCCGAGCTTGGCGTGAACGGTGTGAGAGGCTGCTCCAGTGGGAGCTTGGCTTGACGAGGCAGCCGTAGAAGATGATGGAGCTAGAGATGTCGAGTTTCTGCTGGGAACAACGCCTGTCGGCGCGACGCCCGAGGTAGGTCGGCTGACTGGCGTGACTGTTACGGGAGCTGCGAGGGAAAGTCTCATGATCAGCCGACCTGTACACTCGACGAACCTGCAAGATGGACGCACTGTTTCCAGCAATGATTGGAGTTCCTCCTGCCGAGAGCACCGAGTTGATGGACTCCTGGGCACGGATAAAGTCGGAAAATGACTGGACGGCAGCAGAGTTGGCGGACGCCAGCGTCTGGTCCGCGGAGCTGTAGGCGGAAAGGAGGGTGCTGATGGCTTGCTGAGCGTCGCCAGTGTCGGTCAGCGAGAGCGTGGTGACTCCGCCTTCGTTCGAGACGACTAGAGTAGTCGGAACGGCAGCCGTAGTGGGAGCGAGAGTGCTCGTTGCCTGTCGTTTCACCATGGCTGTTGCGATGTCCGGAGTAAGTCTCAATCGCAGAGATGAGCTGCTCGTGTGGCCACGACGACTCACCCGCGCCTTCAAAGCCATGCAGCGCACGGGCAGCGTGATGTGCGATTTGACCGACTGCTTGGAATGGCATGGTGAGAGGAAGGTCGAAGGAGAGCAGTGAGACGGCGAAGAACAAAATGGGTGAGCAGGAAGGAGAAAGAGAAGATGAGAGGAGAGGAGAGAGAGCCAAGCAGCGCCCTCCGCGTCCTCTGCCCCTCGGACCCCTTTGTCCGCCTCCTCGACGGGGGAGTTCCGCATTCTCGCGGCTCGACCGGTCCAAAGCAGAACCCTCCGCGAGCCGAAGCATCCTGCAAATGCCGTCAAGTGTCCATCTGTGGTGAGCTCTGCGGGTCTCTCAAGCAACGAGATTGTCGGCTCAAAAGCACGGGCAGGCAATCCTTAGATCCTTGCATGACCCGGTCGCTGGCATTGCCGTTGCGCCTGCGCGCGACCTTCAGGAAGCCAGTCAATCGAGTCTGTGTAGGTGTCACGCGCTGCAGTCACTTTCGATACCAGAGGCGTAAGCGATTGCGTCTGATCAGTACATCCGAAGCCAAGCGTTGACCTCGAGAAGGCGGGCGGAGGCTGCCCGAAGCGGGATCACCGCAGTTCGACACACCACCCTCGAGACCAGCCAAGATGCTACATGGTACGACAGCTGACTACGTACATCTGCCGACTACGGCGCTCACTTCCCCACCAAGCCAGAGTTCTTCGTTCCGGACCAGAGGGCGGACCACATGTACCCTTCGCTGAGGAGCAGTTCCGTCATAGATTCTGACCAGGTTTCGTGGTCAACTGGATCTTGCAGGAAGAGCATGATGCCCTGAAAGTCCATCGACCGCAGCTTCTCGCTCCACCGTAGGAGGAAAGCCAAGCAGACGTAGGTATGGAAGTTGGCAAAGGCGTCCGAGCCCTCCGACTGAAGAGCGCACCAGGAGGATCAGCCGACGGCCAGTAGCCTAATCCTCAGAGCTAGATTCCCTACCATATAAGTATCCCACATCCGGATGACCGAGTTCACCGGGAGCACCCGCAGGAATAGCAAGTGGAACCATCGGAAGGAGAATTGAAGGAACGAAACGCCTTCGCTCTCGAGATGCTTCGCCAGTGGGGCTACAGCCGAACAGTAAGTCAGCTTGTGCGCGCACATCAAGTACAATCGACGCTCACCGTCCACCCTAAAGCAAAGGTCTTGACACCGTGCCACCTGGCGGTGGATGCCAGGCTGAGCAAAGATGTAGTTGTCCTGAATGCCATCCAGTAGCTTGGAGAGACACCAGAAGGTATCTGCTTCGAGCGCCGACAGAACGTGAGCGGGCAAGGCGGAGATGTCGTAATCTTCCGGGTCGCAGTCTGTACGTAACTGGCGTCAGCCACCACATCCGCGGGCTGCCGGGAAAATCGGCATCTCACCAATATAGGACGACAGGAAGACCTGAAAGAAAGGCGTGGCGAGATCGTTGATGCCTTGCACATACCCTGATGCCGGATGTCTGATGGCCCAGACATACAAGATCCGCTCGAGGCACTGGATGTGCGACGAGTCAGACCGCGTGCAAATGTAAGCATTCGACTTAGCCGAGGGCTCACCTTCTGCGTGCTCGGAAACTGCCACAAGGGCACGCCAGGGTTGGTGCGCGGCACATCGATCCGGATCTGATGCCAGAGCGTCGCATCAAGCGCCGCTTCGCCCCGAGAGAAGGCCAATCGCACGGCATCGGCATATTCTTGCCTCTTTCGAGCTAGCACAGACACGCGCCGAGATGATGGGGAAGGAAGGTAGCCCTGGATTGCGGAGACGGAAGTCAGCTCCATGTCGTATGCAGCACGCTGGCCTCACACACCAGAAGCAGCTGCCAGGTGATGGAGCGGATTTCATGCGGGACCCCGGCCCATGCAAGTTTCCGCAGCTCCGCTGTATTCGAATGTAGATTCAGCTCCGAGCTCAGCGATGCACGTGCAATCTCTGCAGGTGGTGAACCCACCGATGTCCACCGTATCTCGACTCAGGCACTCTATGAACTTCTCTCTCCGGGTAGCATCGCGACGCGCCTGCGCTTGTATCTTTGCCAGCTCTCCTGCAGCTTGCGCGGCATCGGGGGATGCATCTGCAAGCGGAGAGTCATAGCCGACGAAAGTGGCGCGAGTTTGCGTTTCGGGAGAGGCTTTCAGATCGTAGTAGTCCGAAGCGGCATTGGATGTGTAGGAGGACGACAGAGACCCTAGCGCATTGGGCGTTGTAGGTTCGCCGGACGTAGGTGGTGGCGCAGCCAGGGACAGGTTCTTGAGGAGATTCACCGGGTCTGCGCAATTTGATCAGCTTGGAATGAAGGGGCCAATTGAGGCTGAGGCTACTCACCCTTCATGATCTCTTCGATGTCTTTGCTGAGCATCCTCTTCATGTCGTCTTCATCGCGCGGGCGCTCCGAGTTCCTCCTGGCTAGCGGAGACCTCGCACGCGGAGTGCCAACGATAGTCGCTGTGCCGCCCGGACTTTCCAGCATCCTACTCTTTCCCTTTGGCTGCGGCGCGTGCAGTATACCGCCAGTTGTAGAGGCTGTAGTCGGCACCTTTCCACTCGATAACGCGCCCGAGCCGCCTAGAGATGGTCGTGAGATGCTGGCCGGAGCCAAGAGCTTGCCGGATGAGCCTGATGTGCCTGGAGTTGCGACACTCGATGAGGACGCATTGACAGAGTAGGTCCCGTCGAAGTTGTCCTCCAGCTCGAGCTCAGCGTCGAAGCGCGCGTAGCCCGTCTGCACGTAGGAGTCGTTATCCCGGTCGCGGTCCTTCTCTCGCGACAGAGCAGAGGAGGAGCTCGATGCAGAGGTGGATGATGAGGATGATGCGCCAGTCACTGCCGCGCCCAGCCCGCTCAGACGCTCCCAGAAGCCGTAGCTGGCCTGACGTGGTCGCTCCTTGGGCACCGACGCGCCGCTGGTCTTTGTCGGGCTCCCAAGCTCTGGCCGACTGGTAGAGGACGAGGATGCGCCGTTGGTGAGGCTGGCTGCTATCGACATTGCGGCAGCGGATGGCGCCCTGCTCGCAGCTGAGCCTTCAGTCCTTGCTGTCGAGGTGGGGATGGATACCGGCGCTGGCTGCTGGAGCGCCAGACTGCTCGCGCTGCCCTTCCTCCCTAACCCAGCCTGAGCAGCCACTCTGGCTATGCCGCCATGAGCAGCCGTGTCTATATCTCCACTGTCCTCATTGTCGCTGTCATCCAGCTTCCACACGTCGTCCGCCCGGTGCTTTGACCCTGACGACCCTGTTGGACGCGCGCCCTCGGCTCGCCGGTGATGCGAAAGGCTGCTTGGCGGGCGGTCCTGCGAGCCAGACGACGACGTTCTAGATGGCCCGGATGACCACATCGAAGCAGTGCGGGAGTGATGCTCGAGGCATCGGTGAGTGGGTAAGAAAGCCGACCTGAACGATGACTCTACTCTAGATCTATCTGTCTCATCACAACGCCTGCCTCCTTGAATATGCTCGCGCTCATTTCATCCATCGAATACGCCTGGGAGTAGCATACTTCCTTGCAGCCGGTCTGGCAGATCTTGACGGCGCATCTCAGGCACGGACAGCTGTCGAGCCGCAAAGACGCGTCAGGTACGGCAGGGCTAGTGACGAGGAAGCATAGACCCACGTATTGCAGTAGATGACTGCGCCCTCGCATCTGTCTCTACCTGCTTCGAGCAGGGCGTTCTCCTCGGCGTGCAGGCAGAGGCACTCGTCTAGCGCCACTCCGCTCTTGACCGGAGTTGCTGTACCGCTCAGCGATGGCCCGTTCAGCTTGAGGTTTCTTGCAGCGGCGGTGATGGACGTAGAGTTGCATCGAGCGCAGCCTCCTTCGTTACAATTGCGCATTCCGCGCGGTGTTCCGTTGTAGCCCGTGCTGATGACGCGCTTATTCAGAACCAAGACAGCTCCCACGCGTCGCTTCATGCAATTGCTCCTGTGATGCGTAGAAGTGTCAGCTGCGGGCATGTGGATGATGCTACGGTTGCTCAAGTGCACCTCAAGGAAGCCAGACCGGCCAAGGTCATGAAGTAGCGCTCCCATCCCGGGCGCATCCGATCCTCCTTGGTCAGGTCGAGCTCGGTGATGTGTGCGTGGAGATCCTGCAATGTAGTAAAGCTCGAAGTCTGGATATGGAGGTTGCACATGCGGAGCAATGGCGATAGCGGTGCGTGCTGCCTGCGTTCGCCCATGAATAGCGCTCGAGGCCGTATCTCAGGCGAGGGAGGAGGGATGGTGGGAAGGGTGACTTGCGAGGCTGTGTGTCCGAGAGGGATCTGGAGAGTGTGGACAGAGCTCGTCTTCTTGCGTAGAGGTGATGCGGATTCTGACGTCTGGCCTTCGCCAAACATCTCGAGGTCGTCTTCGCGGACGAACTGCTCGAGCGTGATCTCGGGTAGATCATTGCGGCGAGCGCTGCTGGACGCGTTGGTACAGTCCGCGTTTGCAGGTGGGGGGCGACTCACATCTCGTTGTGCCGTTGCCATCTCCATGCCACGCCGGCCTCGCATCCGACAACAAGCACCCAAGGACGCTTGATGAACGCGTCGAGTTCTTTTCGTTCGCGCACTCCGGAGCAGACAAATCCGCTCCTCCAGTTCAGCGTCGCGTAGTCCAGGAAGTCTGCCGCGTTGTCGAAGTGGAGGCTGTCATCCGTCGGCCGCGACGCAATCTTGACGCGCTGAAACCCTTCGCTTTGGACGAGGTGGTCTGCAACGCTCGACTTGCCCGAGCAGCGGGGACCGAGGAGGAGGATGGTGGGCATGGTTGTTGGATGGTGCTGAACGAAGCGTAGGGATCTCGCGTGCAAGTCGTGGACATCTGTCAGAAAGCCACCACCAACGATCAAGCGTATATATATTGTAAATTCACTGTACCCCATATCGAACGGAACAGTGGTGTATCGGTAACATTATTGCGTACGTCGTCTACACTTCCCCTGCACGGCATGATCAGCTCCTGATAACTCCTCTGGTCCACAGCTTCCACTCGGGAGATCAGCATTAGCACAGGGTTCGACTCCCTGCTGTTTCATTAGTTTTTGTGCCTCCTGGTTCTCTACCACAGGGTACCAATGGGGTCAATAAGCGCCATAATGCGATAGGCTGCCCTTTTTTTTTCGGGCAGCCCGAACGCCCGCTCAGCCGGTTTCACCGTGCTAAATGCTTTTGGGACATCAGTTCGGCGTGGAGTGCGTGAAGTGTCATGAAGATCTTGGTGCATGTCGCTCTTTTGGCTACTGGCGGGAGCCGCCCTTCTGTTTGAGCCGCATCAGGCAGTGCTCGAAGGGCGGCGCGAGATCAAACTTCCGCAACACGCTCGGAAGGGGTCTGGGTGTGTGCATCGAGGTGGCCGGTACTGTTCGTGGTGGCGAAGTGGACACCAGTCCGTTGCGCTGTAGCAGAGGGCAGCGGAGCCTGCCGTCAGCCGC
This sequence comes from Symmetrospora coprosmae, assembly GCA_008802785.1. NCBI lineage: Eukaryota > Fungi > Basidiomycota > Cystobasidiomycetes > Symmetrosporaceae > Symmetrospora > Symmetrospora coprosmae. Next base: position 53,360 of record VUYT01000054.1, on the reverse strand, counting down.
GGCCGGCTTCGGTGGGCGAGGAGGAGGTGTGTCTCTGAGAGCGCCAGAGGCCTCGAGCTAGCGCCGGACCTTTCCGAAGACAACGTCTAGCGCTTTGTGATGGATGCTGAGGAAGGCCAGAAGCACGTGTCGCGGGTGAAACCAGGCGCCGGTGGGCATTGAGGAGGCCAAGGCCTGTGGAGTAGAAGGTGGTCTAGCGATCCGGTAGGCAGCGCGGCCAGCCAGCCAGGACAAGGGACCCCGTGACAACCCTCGTGCTGAGACTCGTGCTGGGGTGCGACTGGGCAGACAGAACTGCGAAGGAGCGAAGACGCTGGAGGTGGGCTGGCGCCTGCGGTGCCGAGGAACCTGGCAGAGGCTGCGGACAGGCGGCGAGGATAGGTGAAGGATCGAGCACAGTCAGCAAAGATGCGCGCAGCATGCGCGCATAGTTTCCGGTGGATCACCTGTGCCTGCTCACCTCGCATGCCTAACAGAGCGCGCGGATGCGGATCCCACAGATCGACACTGCGATGCCGTCAATAGGGCCAGCAAGGACCAAGCAGGCCAGTCAGCAGGACAGGGCAGAGCGTCCGCGCCTCATATACAAATGCTTGTCGAGCAAACGCTGCCGCTGCTCACCTTGCCCTTTACTTACGTCTCGTGTACAGCGCTGCGGAAGGCGGTCCACGCTGCCTGCTGCAGACTCCAGCGAGCCTCCGCACGTGCCAGTGGCGATGCGGCTCGCGCACACCGTGACTTGTGCAGCGAGGCGCTGGGCAGCATGGACAGCTGTGATAGTGCCTCTGATTTGCTACGCCTTCGTTCTGACCAACACACTGCTCTCGCTGCACAGTCCGTTTGAGTGGCGACCGTTCCGTCTGTGGCCGCCATGACCTCCTTTGCGCCGGCCAGTGCCGGGTCTTGCTGGTCACCCAGCCTGTCCCGAGACCAAGCCTCACACCAACTCGGCTCTGCTAGACCTCAAGCGCTAGGTTGCCTGCTACAGCAGCGCAGGGCACAAGCCCTCAGCGCACCCACCGAACATGTCTACTGCTCGTCCGTCACCGGTGCCGCCGTTTCTAGTATCAGTTTGCGCATGCGTTCGGGCCTGGGCTGACGCCGGCAGACTGGCCTGTCGAACAGCACCGGACGAGCCACTTGTGATTCAACATAATCGGCTCCCGCCACTGCCCACCTTGCCTGCGCACCTGCGCGACGCTCCCTTCCTGCACAAGTCTTTTGTAGTCGGGCAGCGCAGAACCAGGCAAGGTGCCGATCACTGGGCCAGTGAGCTCGGCAGCAACAAGCGCGCAGAGACAATGGGAGACGCGGTGCTGTACTGTTGGGTCACGGATTGGCTCATAGATCGCTACCCGCATATGGACTCAGGCGTCCTTACGGTGAGCGCCCTGTGCATGCGCTGTTGTCACAGTCACGCGGAGGCTGACGGTGTCCACCTGCGGCGCAATGTGTAGCGGGCTCGTGCGCTGCTCCTCAACAACGAAACCCTGGCTAACCTGGCCTTGGGTTATGGCCTAGACAAGGACCTGAAGGCGACGCTGGATCTCACCACCCAGAAGGAAGCCAAGCGATGGAAAGTCTTCGCCGACACCTACGAAGCCTACCTGGGCGTTCTGTGGCTCGCAGCAAGACGCAAGGAGATCGATTCGGATACGCTGGACATTTACTGCCGTAGCCTGCTGGAGAGCGAGGCCTTCCCCGGCATGCAAGAGCGCTTCCAGACGTGGATGGACGATCGTGCCGCCAAGCGCAAGCGCTGCGATAGCACCGACGGCCGGTCTGTCCGCAGGACACAGGCGCGAAGGCCGCCCGCGGCTGCCTGACTGATCTACGCACACCTTTAGGTGATACAGTCCACCCAACACAGCTTGCATACACCCTCTGCTGCATCTCTCTCCACTCTACCGCTTTCATCATCGAAGGAATATTAATGATTGTCCATAGACAATTTGGCTGCGTTATATCGAACGTCTCTGTGCTGCACACAAGTTTTTGAGCGGTTGTGTATCAGTATCAGTATCTGCGACTGTTGTCTGGTGTCCATCGAGTAGCACAACCCCCGAGTATGCCAGCCTAGGCCGATCGCAGAATCTCTCAAAAGTCGCAACCCGCCGCGAAAGATGTTGCTCGCATCGTTCAAGCATTCACGTGTGCGCGTCAGCACTTCGCCTCCTGCGCGAGGTCGCGGATGCCTCTCGGGGTCCATCGCGCGTATCTGCATGCGGGCGACTCGCGTCCAGTGCACAGCCACGAAGGCGTCTTTTCTCTTGGTCCCCGGGCAGCCGTGTTGTACGAGTCCGTGCTCCTTGGACTCGCGCCATCATCTTCTGCGCTCTACCTAGCCGGGAGCAAGGCCATTCCGAGCGCGAGGCGCCCGTGCCATGCCGGTGAAAGGTCGTCCGGCGCGATACAGAGCCGTCCTGAATGCTCGACCGACCACATTGCATTCCGACATGTTTTACCTGACCTCCGATCATACAATCCATTGGACTTGGTGAGACATCGATCGCCTACTCCTCTTGCTGAACTACTTGAAGCGCGACGGCCAAAGTAGCGCCGAGACAGACAGACGGACGCCGGGCGCCTCTCCCGCCTACTCTCCGGGGAAACCCAGGACGCGTGCAGCTGGGCCTGTGCGGGATTCCCGGCAGATGGTATTGTCAAAGACCGCAGAGGCGTCGCGGCTGATCGACATAGCAGGCTCACGATAGCGCTCGACCTCCGTGTTGTCGTTGCGGATCAGGTAGACCGGCGTCTCGGGGGTAGCCGTCTACGAAGCGGCGACCGATCAGCTTCTGTGCATTGGCTCGTCTCCACGGCTCGTCGCGTCTACTCACAGCGGTGCGCCCATTACCCTCGAGCGGCCTTGTTACCTTCCCGACGATTGTGCCTGTGGAAACCCTGCCCAGGAATACCCGCGTTTGACGCAGCCGACAACATCGCGTGTGCGTTTTGGCATGCGCTGGCATCCGTCAGCGAAGAGTCCCAGCTGCAGAGCATGTCGCGCTCCGATGCGGACGCCCCCACTTTTGTCTTCCGTCTTTCATCTCCTGGTAAATGTATCTGATACGGTCGCCGATCTAGTGGCCGGCGCCGAAGTGTCGGAGCATGCCCATAGGGCAGAAGCCGTCGTGCGTGAACGGCAATTACCGTGTGATACGTTGTGTGCGAGATGGGCAATGTTTCAGTCGGCGTTGAATCAATGGCAAAGCGGACTCCCTCGGGCGTCCAGGCGCCTCCCGTCAGAGGCTGCACCAACCTCGAACGTCATTGATCGGGTACGTGTAAGGGCCAGGGGATAGGCGCGCACGCGGTTGCTGGATGAGGGGTATGTTTCTTGTGTTCCGGTCTGAGAGAGGCAAGAAGAAGAGCGCGGGCCCGCGGACAAAGGGGTGGCGACTTAGCGAAATTCGTTGCAAGTCCGGGTCTACCAGATTTCGATAAGAGAGTCGGAGGTTGCTTTCCAGTCCGCTTCTCTCGCTTTCGCCTGCATCCATCCTAGACCCTCGATGGCCGCTCGCGCGCCTGCTGAAGCCACTCCCCCAACGGATGCCGTCCGTGTCAGCTCCCCGCCACTACCCTAGCCCACTTAGACGTGTGGAAGACCAGCCGGCGCTCGACATTTGATAGAGCTCTTATTTCCATCTCGAATTGCGAGCGATGCAATTGTGCACACTCGAGCATTGCTCAAGTACGTGTGCCATACGCGTATCCTGCATGGCGAAACCCTCTGACGCCTACCTTCTGGACAACCCGCACAAACAAAGGAAGCCAGAATGAACTCGAGCGTAGCTGGTGAGCGGCCCGGGCGGGATCTGATGAGAGGCGGAGTCAGTATGTGTTTGACAACCAGCAGAGGGACTCGTACCGCAGCAGAACACCGGGACTCATCGCTGCAGGTACGCGCGGAACAGCAGGAGGAACCATGGATGAAGATCCGCGTATGCCTGCGACTTGCCGACCCGTAGACGGCGAGGAAAGACTTCAAGAGCGCTGTTGCCGAGTGGTCCCGATCAGACAGCAGCTTGATCCGTCCAGAAGCCTCCACGCTCTCCATCTTGACCGGTGCTGGCTGCCCCGCCACCCGTCCCGCTGCAGGAAAGGCCGGGAGCGATGCCAGGACATCCTTGTGTATGCCTATCTTGCCTCCGCGGTGCTGATGAGTGCCAATGATTCATTGACTGCGTCAGAAAGAGACATCGACGCACTCAGCGTAGAGCGAGCAAGAATATACCTCCGAGCGCGCGCGCGACATCGCGGTACTCCAGCCAGATGCCTGCGACCTCGCCGCATGATCCTTGATCGCGACTTCGCTTCTCTTTGTTGGCATTCCTATTGGTCTTGACGTGCATATAGCGTAGGTGCGAGTCGTCGCTTCTGTAGCGGTGGGCGAAAGGGCACGAGTATGCCAGCTCCAGGGAGCCATCCAGCTCGAGAACCGCCATCTCCCCGATTGCTCCCTTCAGGATGAAAGTCGGACAATGATGCACGGCTCGGATGTGAAGAGTCAGCTCGTCTGCGCCTGAACACACATGTGTGCACTGCAGATGAGGGTTTTAAGCTTGGGGAGTGGCATCGGTGGTGCGGAGGAAGCAGCGGCTGAGGTGGGCGGAGAGGTGGATGGTAGGGTACTGGAACGGCTTCGACATCTCGAATCTTGTCTCGGTGTAGCTGTAGAGGTAGGATATGTCAATGTGAGGTGAGTGAGCAAGGCCAGTGTTGTTCCTGGTCCTGCAGAGCGAGGTGCTGTCCGGCGAGAGCTCCGAGGCATGCAAACAATCAGTGAGCGGAAGACGCGCGGACGCGCAAAGGAGACACGTTAGTGATCATGTTGTGCATTGCATTGCTGCCTGTCTTACACCGTAGCACTTCTCCGTGCATCCTCTGCGAGATCCCTGCATCCTCCCCGCGAGCTCGCTCCTCATTCGCTGGGGGGACCTCCCTTCGCTTTCTCCGTCTCCTCCCCGCCGACTCGCATCGACAACGCATCCAGCTCGAAGGAAGGTCGGGGTGGAAGGCCAGCAGCATCGAAGGAGCATGGACGTGTCGAGGAGATCGCAGATGGCCGGGCCACTGGGACATGGCGGGCAGGAGAGGGAGATGCAGCCTGCTGGGTTGGGCGGCGGGGACTGGGGGGGACGGCGGGGACTGGGGGGGACGGCGGACAGGGAGAGCAGAGCAGGCGGAGGAGCCGAGCGAGACAACGATGGATGGACATAGATGCGCTACGATGGATGAGATGGTGGTGGTGAGTCAATGCGCCAGCGTCGCTCGGCCATGCTTGCTCGCCCTTTCGCGATACGAGTCCTCCCTGCTGACGCTCCATCCCGACTGGCGGCCCCGCTTCGCAGCTTCCTCCCGCTGCGACCGAGGCTGCAAGGCTAGCAAGGAACAAGGTGAGGCCAGACAGAGGATGGGGAGCTCGAGAGCATCATCGACCAGCATACTGATGCATCGTTCCTTTGCCTTTGCCTTCTCTGCACCTGCTCGCGGGCTTCTCGCCACACCCGCTCTCGGCCAGGACCGGCAGCAGCAGCTTCGCCTCGTCGCAACGTCCACAAGGCATCATCCGTGGGCGGGAGCTTTGTAGAGCTTGTGCGGGCTTCGCCGTCAGCAGCACCACGCCTCGTCGCGGGATGACCGGTAGAGTAGGTCGCAATACGCTGCCACCCCATCGGCTGCCCGACTGCGGCCGGTCCTTCAGCCGACTCGGCTCGCGTGGTCAGCGCCGCGCACAGAGCGCGCAGCCGAAGCGCATACGGGAAGACAAAGTGAGCGAGAGCTCGGCCTGATATGGAGCTCCGGCTCTCCGCTGTCCTTTGCGGACGTGCAAGCTGACTTCCGCACTGTGCTGTTCATCGCGCAGGCACGGCCGCATCTCTCTCAAGTCTGGCTCGGCGTGCCTTCATCGGCCGCTGGGGTCCCAGCTTCGGCCTTGCGCTGCCGCTCATCCTCAACGCTCGAGAGACAGTCGCCCTTCAGTGATTGAAGGCCATCGCGCAGTGCGGACCTCTGCGCCGCTTTCGAAGCCCGGTGCTCAAGGCCGAAGGCTGACATTTGGGCCCTCTATGCAACGCAGACCTGCACCCCCGAGACGCGCGCGGGTGCGCAGCTCCTCCCCTCAATGCACCGCCCCTCGATATCGCACTTGCGCCGAAGCAGCGTATAGCTCGGGTAAGTCGCGCACACAGCTTGCACAAAGCTACGTTGTAGTCATGCTTTGCGTGTCTTCTACAAGAGGCTGACATTCTGACACGTAACTTGCCTTCTCTTTAGCACTTCGCATCACCGGGGAACCCGTCCGCCAGCAAGAGCGGGATCAGACCTGCCCGATCCGCTTTTCTGCCAGTGCTAGAGGCCGACGTCTGTGCAGAGAAGCCGGCGCGGGCTTGGCAAGATGCCTGCGTCCGCCCTGCCAGGGCTAGCGAACGCCCACGCCTGGTAAGTCTGCTACCATGGCTGCGCTGGCCAGCTCGAAGCCCGGCTCGGCTCGCAGATGCCGGGCAGCATGCTGATTGCGTCCCTCTGTCTGCATCGGCTCTCTCGCGCAACGGCCCCATGGGCGCACGGTGCTGCAACTGCTCTGCCGGCACCATCAAAGCGAAGGGCATCAGCTCGCCCGTCCGTACGCCACAGTGCCGGCGGGCGGACTTCTCCCCTTCCCCTCCAGCCGGATCAACCTTGAGCGCATGGTCGGCGGCGGGCAAGGAGGGTCCCAAACCGTGGCTGATGTGTTGGTCTGCACCTCGCAGGCCTAATGGTCATGGACGACGAGCAGGGGGACTGGGGCGCTGTGCTGCGCGCGAGAGTACGGCGATGCGCACCGCGTGCAGGATGAGCGGGAGGCTTGCTGCTGCCCGCAGCTGAGTCTGTCGCAGCGGGTTCACCGCGTGGGCTGTGAAGCAAGCAGTCTAGTCTGCCTCTGCTGGCACCTCCTGCGAGAGCGTAAGCGCAGTCCCCGCATCGTTGCGGCGTCATGGATGGCCGAGACGCTGGCTCTCGTCGACTCACACTCTGCGTCCCGTGATCACGCTGACGTGCCTTCTTCTTCTCTCACAGGTCCTCAAGCCTCTTCTGGATGTGCGCAAGGTGCGTAATGCTGGGGTGGAGGCTGTCCCGTCCGTGCGACTGTGGGGTGCGTCGTCCCATGCTTCTGCCTGGTAATGTCGAAGGCACTGGCGTGGCGCCCGCCCGCGTCAGGTCTTCCACATTGTAGCATAGCGCATGATGCAATGGAGCAATGAAGGCTGTCAACTGTGGTCTGTGGTCTCTGTCTGCGTTGCTGAGTTGCTGCTGATTGCGACTGCATTGCGGGTCCTCATCGAGGAAGACATCTTCCTGCCCAACACGTCGCACCTCGCTTCTTCTCCTCCCGCCATTCAACTCCAACCCGACAATGGACGACGATTCTTCTATGCATACATCAAGCTCGACAAGCAGACGGAGGACGAGAGATGGACAGCTGGAGTCGCTTCCTACGTGGTTGCGAGCGATGGAGACATCAGACGAGGCAGGAGCGCAGATGGGGCGGGGATGAGAGTACGGACGGATAAGAAGGGGGAAGGAGCCCTTCGCGGCAGCAGCAGCAGCAGCAGGAGAAGCACCTCTATGCGATGGCTCAATCGGCGTACGTGAATGCAGAAAGGCCTTGCGCGCTGTGCCACCTGCCCCAGCGGCCTCGGCCTCGTCCAGGTGCATGCATCCGAGCTGACCCGCATCTCCTCGCCCCTTCGCATTCCCCAGGACCACCTCCCCCGACCTCGAGCTGCACGCCCGCCGAGATCCCTTTCCTGTCGTCCAGCATGACGGACCTCTCCCTCTCGTCTCTCTTTCCATCAACATGCGTCGAGCCCGAGATGGCGCGCGCAGCGGCGAGCCTCGACTTGAACGACGACGATCCGACAGCTGGTCGGCCAGGTCGCCACTGTGCGCAGAGATAAGGTGAGGTCCTGCACTGCATTAGAGGCAGCTCGCGCTTTAGCAAGCGTGTGCTGCAGCGAGTTCCGAATGACTGCGCTGAAGTGCGCTTCTCTATCTCTCGGTCCCAGGACACGGCCTCGCAACAGCGGTCTTGGACAGGGCGGGCTCCGGCGAGGTGTCGGCCTTGCTTTGGTTCGAAGAGCGCGATCTCGAAAGTGAGCTTGCGATCCGCCCATGTGCTCCCCGGTCTTGCAGACTGCAGATCAGCCCGCGTCTCGCTGACTCCTCTTTCATCCTTCTGCCTTGCCAGACCACATTCTCGGTGCGCGCAAGTCCACCCGGCATATCGAGCCCCGTCAGCCTCGACACGCCTCGAGGAGGCTTTGGATGCCGGCTTCGGTTGATGCGCACCATCGGCGCTACCGCGTCTGAAGTCCGGCGGGGGTGCAGAGATGGTTCGGAGGCGCTATGCCCCCGCCCGGCACTGTGCGGTCGCAAAGGGCGTCGGGTAGGGCGTCGAGCGTGTGGACGGTGAATTTGCCGCACGCCTGTTGCGTCTGTCCGGCAAAGCGGTTGGAAGCGCGACCAGCAATACCTTTCGTTCCTGCCGGACGCTGACTCCCTTCGCCGCCTACTTCGGCCCGGCCATTTCCATGCGCGCAAGGAACAACAACGTCCCCCAGCTCCGCGTAGGCGAGCGAGACGGACACACGGACAGAATTGTACGTCGACTGGCGCCGCTCAGCCTCGCTCTTTTGTCGGCCTGGAATGCCGGCGATCCCTCACGCGGACCCAACTGCTGACCGCCTTTGCTCAGCCTACTTGGACAGACCATATCGCCTCCGCACAACCACGCCGTCGGGGATCCCTACGATGCTAGGGCGCAGTGCTCTGCCTGGAAGACGGCGAAGCAGCGCAATAGGTGAGTGAGGCTCTCTGTCCTCAGCCGGTCCGCAACCGAAAGCAGAATGCCGCGCACCAGCGGGACTACCGAATGCTGAATGCTGATGCTTGCCGTGGCTCTCTCCCGGAGGTCACGTCAGACGGTCAAAGCGTCGACCTGGGCCGTCAGCAAGAAATGGCGTGCGAGTGAGAAGGTTCCCGGACCGGCATTCCGGCTCAGCTCGCGCGCACGGCAATGATGGACTGCGCGTCGCACCGGGAGTTCTGCACTGACGTACGCGCGCGTTCTCCGCTCCTACTCCGCAGTCAGTCGGGCAGTTTTCGGAGGTCGCCGTTCGCGTGCTGGCAAGCCTGTGAGTGGGTATGCACTGTCGCCCCATCTCGCTGTGGGGGATCGCAAGCTAACGCAGGCCTGTGACCGACTCTGTCTCCCCGCCGCATTGGGGGTCTGCGCACCCGGCGCCTCGCATTCGCAGGTCAGTCGGTGAGATCGACGCCCTGCTTCGTGCGCCGCTTGCACCGCGGGCACTCTCAAATAGTAGCTGACGCGCCGACGAGCACGACTCTCTCTTGCACAGCACTCGCTGTCCAGCCCCGAGGCCAGCAAGACCTCTGCGTGTAGAGACTGATCTTCCGCTATCTCAGCCTCGCGCTGCCTGACTAACAGTGGCACCGTCCACTAAACCATCTAACTCATGCTTCTCTGAGTGTCTAAGAGGAGCAGAGAGCGCTCGTGCTGTATACTGACTGGCGGACTCCGCAATGAGGAGACTCGTAGCTCCCGTGTCGGACCACATCGCACTCTCGGCGCGTTGCTCGAGCTGTCTCTTACTGCCCGGTCGCCGGCTTAAACGCCGCGTTGTAGTAAACGGCTGAATGTTCGCTACTGTACGCTAGCCGAAGTGCAATGCTGTCCAGTCTTAGCTCACCTTGACTCATGCCTCTGCAGACATCGCACAGCCGGCTGAGACCGGAAGAAACCGCGATCGTGAACACAAAAATCTGGACGCGATTGTACCTAGCTTCGAATTTGGCTCTGTTGCGTGGCAGATGTAGACTCGCTTTGCCGCCCCAATGCGTCCTTAAGCTCAATTACTACACGTACAGAGAGGCGTAACGTGGTGTTTCTGCACACGCTACCCGCGCGCGCAGTGATGGTGGCAGGTGGCCCGGTCAGTTGACATCCATGCCCGCCGCTCCAGCCCCTGATTCGGTGCTCTCGGCATCTTCTTGCGGACGAGAAGCGACGGGTAGCAGCTTGGCTCCCTTCAGCGACCGCTTCGTGTTCTTCAAAGCGGTCTCGAAAGGGTTCCGGTCCAGACCTGCAGGTGGAGTAACGGTCAGAAGGAGGGGTCGTCCAGCGGCCGTCAGGCTGACCCACCACTCGGCATGGCGGCCACGAGAAGCTGGAGTACGTAGAAGTACTTCACGGCTCTGTTCGTTATGCCCCAGATTGGCAGCATATCCAGCAGAAGATCCCCGAAATCGTCAAAGGGGTGGCAAGAGGGAGCGCTGTGAAGCTACCGTTAGTCGCGTTCATGCATCGCCCGCTGTTCTCAACGCACATGTGGCGCACACGGGGACCATCTTTGCCGGGAGTCAGGACAGCCAGGTCGGCGTCGTCGAACGTACCCCTGCAGGCTGTGGAGCAGGTACCCGGGCGAGTTTTGGACTTCAACCTAGGGGGTCTTGTTACGTTCACCTCGGCCCTCGATCAGCATGTCGCCGGATTCACCATCACACGTTTCATCGGGACGCGACGGTCGAAATTGTAGGTCCGAGAAGAGGTCTTCGAGCGCACGCCTTGCTCGTTCCTGGACCGCCGGGCCGACGGGCGATGTGGGTGGTCAGCGTACCTTCAGGCGGTAATGACTGCAGCACTAACGAAATGCGGGCACGTAGAAGGTTCCGACATGGAGCTGCGCGTGGTATGAGATCGCGAATGAAACTAAGCACTAAGCCGGCCGTACGTTGTACAGAGGAGAACGACCTGCGTGAGCAGCGTCCGGCTGAGTGCCGCGCCGCTAACGCGCGGGGCTCTCTTCCATCAACCAACCAACGGTTGCAGACAGAGTGATCCTACCAATGGATCATTCGTCTCTCCCTGCACGCGCGACAGCCACCGAAGCGGCTCTCGAATTCTGGGAGGCAGTCAAGCCCTCTGCCAAGGGTGCGAGCAAGGCCTATTCGGGTAACGAGAACGAAAACTCCAAACAGCTCAGCGCCACCATCGTGAGCGAGATCCGATGGGGGAGGTCCTTCGCATTACTGGTGCAGAAGGTGAGTATGGGACGGATGCATCCTCTCACGGCCCGCTGCCCGTCAGCGGCGCATACTGAGCCGCTCCGGGACCCGTGCAGCTGTTGATGGCACAAGGCTACCCCAACCGCGCGTCATTCTCTGGTAACGTCGCTGCCGGTTTCTGCGGGGTGTCGGTTCAACTAGACGGGGAGGACCGATGCCTTCAGCTCGAGACCAAGCTTCTCTGGCGAGCTTCAGACGTGAGAGCCCGGCACCCCATCAGCTTCGGTACAAAGGCTCTGCCGACGACGATGCCAACTGTACATGTCGATTGCAACCGACCCATGTACCGGCACATCGCGGGCCCGAGACCCTCTCTTATTGCTTTGCCATTCATTCACCCTACACCTCAGAAGTTCGCCTGGGTGGACGGCGACGCTTTCTCAGAGCAAGAGCAGGTCATCAATGTGATCTCGTGGAAGACCCTGAAGCAGGACTACATAGTCTCTCCGCGTCAATTGGCGCGCAGGCTCGCGGACTGGGTAGCAGATGAGAGGACAGAGAGCCTGCGGCCGACTCAGGTGTCACACGCCCTCGCAGTCCGGATGGGACACCCTGGCGCACCTCTGCATGACGATGCGGGAACTGTCCTCTGGGCAAACGTGAAACATGCAATGCCTCGGCTTGCCGGCATCATCGATGTATATGTCAACATCCCACAAGACGCGTGGCAGACGCCGCTCATACCGCTCCTGCAGTCACTACCGTACTACACACTGCTGCTCAGGTCGGTGTGCGAGGCCGGCCTCAGTGGACGGTCGGCGGCACCAACTATCCGTGACTTAGAAGACGATCTCGAGAACGACGGCAGCCAAATGCGCGCTGTTCTCGCGCACAATTTGCGCGCTAGCAACCTCGCCCTTGAGACGAAGGCCGAGTCAGTCTTCAAGACAAAACAGCTTCTGCGTGACATGCTGGCAAGGAAGCGATACCGGTGCACCTGTTCGAATTTTGAACACGCCGCAGGAAAGCTTGCTGCCTTCGATCAAGTCCCAGGCCCGCCACTCGTCTTGATGATGAGCTCGCACTACACTGTGGTCGCGGACCAGAATTGGGCATGCTTAGGCTGTGGTCTAGCGTCCGCAATCGCCGCGCACGAGCTATACGACGTCAATCCGAGCGTTGGCCGTCTCCACGGGGAAGCCATCAACGAGTTCAGGGCCACACACAAGCGCGGCATGTTCACCACGCTGTTTCAGGCGTGTCTCGCCAGGAAGCAGCTCCGCGCGCTGGCAGTCGCTTCGCATGTCGATCTCCTGCTATTCGATCCGCCAATGGCGGTGGTGTGCGAGATTCTCCGCAAGGGGGCATATCGCGCAAGCTACCGGGACCCGATTACTGGCCTATTGGGTCTAGATACAAGCTCTGGAGTACAACAGCCATCGGAGAAGTACGGCGTTAATGGGGTTCGGCTCGCCATCGACCACCAACACGTGCCGCAGTACGCCAGTCGATACAAGTTTGCCGTCGAGCGAATCAGAGGCATTTTATCAATGAGGTATGGTTGCTGTCTACGGCGTATATCCCGACGATGATCGCCATCCTGATGGACATCTGCCTACAGGGGTAACATCGCCATCGAGACTTGGCACAACGTTCATGAGGGCTCGATTGCCTGGGATCTCTTCAAGCAGCGGCATCCGGACCTCGACATGGACCTAGATGGACGGGCATTGCTACTGTACGAACTAGTCAACGGCCTGCTCGTCGATCCCCGATTAGCATCGCTCGACGAAGCCTTCCAGCTCCACTTACACGACAAGATGAAGGCGATCCGCCGCCAGGCGTCCTACAGGGGAACATCGCTGGCCAATTTTTGCGACAAGATCTTGGCTGGCGCCCTTCATCCGGCAATAACCAGTGCTTTCATGCGAAGACCCAGTACACTCCGCGCTCTAGCCGGACATAGCACGGCAGACTTTCTGAATCCTCACCAGAAATACGAGGTTTTGCACCACAGCCACAGATACCCCTGTCCTACACTCTTCCTCACTTCATCAGCTTTCAACACTGCAGAAGGCGCCGTAGCCTATGCCGATTACGAGACGTGCAGGCGAATCGTTGCATATGCAGACTCGGCCCGACCTTCTCCCATGGGCGATCTCGCCCTTGCGGTGGCTAGACGGAACATTCCGTACATCAAATGGCAGACAGAGATGCTTCGCCAGAAGGTCACCCCGCAGCAGGTAGAGGACCTGGGCGCTGCATTTCAAACGTGGGAACACTCGATACCCGCATGGGTGGACGGTGTCGACTACCCGACCGTAGATGAGCTCACGCAAGCGCAGTCGGTGCCGCACATCAACGGGTCGACTCTACAAGGCGTCGAAACGGTCATACGGTTCATCCACGGAGCAGGCGGCCGAGCATCGCTTCAGTCGGTCTTCGACGCATGGGCTTGTGGCAACATGAACGAGCCAACGGGCCCAGAGAGCCTGAATAGGCGGTGGGAGCGCGTGAAGATATCTCTACTCGACAATGAGATAGTGGAAGAGGCAGTAAATCTGCTCGCGCACCCGGCCCAAGACGGCAGCGCCGAGTCCACCGGGAATGATCTCAAATGGACTTCATTCACGGTATGTAGCAGGTAGCCTGCATGCGATTGAATATGGCTCTGACGCCCTCTCAATTCCGTCTTATTCAGGCCGCGATGGAGAACCTGGATCAGATATTGGTTGCCGCTAAGAGCGACGAGCGGTCCCCACGGGAGAGGGCTGAGCGAGCCGAACTCCTGCGTATCGCATCCAGCCGTGCCTCCATGGCTACCGCTGCCGATGAGGACCTCGACGAGCTAGAAGACAAAGCGTACAAGAGCACGATACCCCTGGATGACAGTGATTTGATCAGCGAGTAGCACTAGACCTGCCAAGCCACGCGCTCTTTTAGAACCAGCCTGCCAAGAGCATTTCGCCTTCTCGTGTTGGATTGAAAGCCTCTGTTCACTCTCGTATTGTACAATACGCTGGACCACACAGCTAGCAATGGCCGTTCCATGCCCGGCACCTACGACACAATCGTACATGAGTTACACCTATGTGAAAGCCCTGTGTGCTCGCGACTTCAATGTGCTTGTGCGCCTTTGACTACAGCCATCGGCCGCGGTGATCGACGTTTGCTGTGGACACACTCTCACTGTCCTCTTCATCAGCACTGCTGCCTTCACTATCCTCCTCGCCAAACACGGCGTTCGCTTGGTCGCCCAGAGCGGCGTATGCTCGCAGGACAGTCGCGAGCGTTGATTCGGCGTCGTCGTGCATCGGGCAACAGTGTAGCCATAGCTGCCGGGCAGAGGAAAAGACAGTGTCGTAGTCCGGGCAGCCTTCGATTGACTGGCAAGAGCGTCGCGTCAGCCGCGTTCCGTTCTCCTCAATGTCAGGCGCTGGCGCCCTCTCGAACTTTGGCGTACGCATTTGTGGGGTCCGCGGATATGGTTGCGGTAGTGAATCCGTAAATCCTTCACCGTTGCCTTAGTATTGTCCTGCCCGCCAGGGCAGAGCTGGCACGTAGTAGGTCGCTCGGGATCGCCGTGCTCCAACAGCATGTGCTCGACGATCGAGTATTCGTCCGTCTTGGCGGGACACCCCTCAAACTGACACGGCATATTCGCAGGGGGGCGCTCCAGCAGGGCCGTTGGCGAGACGGTCTTCCAGTCCTCGTGCTCAGTACCTGCGCCCGTGCCATGACCAGCGCGGAGTCAGTAACGGTCATGAGGTATCAGACCGATCTTCGATCTCGCCGCAACGCACCAAAGGCCCTGGAGTCGATAAGGTACCCGGGTCGTTCCAGACGTCCTGCCTGCCAGAGCGTAAAGCGCCCAGTGGACCGATGTCTGAGCTGATTCGCCAGCGCATGAGCTGCGGGGCTCGCCCGTGTGTCCAGCAGTGCAGCTCTCAGATCTTGCGAATCCAGCGTGAGCCTCGACCTGGCCCCCGTCTCGATGCGGGTGACGCCGAAGTGCAGGGTTGCGTTCGAGCGCTCGAGCATGGTGGCTAGCCCTCTGGTGTTACACCCCAGTCCGTATATGCTGATGATAAAGAGCTCTTCCACCCGGTCTTCCCGCATCAGAGAGTATAGTCGACCCGGCGAGTGTCGTTCTGTAAACCAGGGTGGCCGTCCGGCGTGCCACGATGACGGTTCGTCGTTATGGGAGTCGGTGTCGTTCACGATCGTGAGCAGGTGGTACTCGTTGGGCGATAGCCCAGGGTGAATCGCTTCCATAGCCATGCGCCCTCGAGACTCTAAATCGTTCAACCAGTCTCCGAGCCGAGAGCGCCGAGCCGCGGGATCCATTCGACAGGTACGTTCACCGCCTGCGTCTACGATGTGTGCCGTGAGGACATACACTGGGCGCTGATCACCCCATGCGTCATCGGAAGGAGTCGAATCGGATCTGCCCGCCTGGCCCACGCCTTGCTCTGCGGTCGTGGTGGCCCGGTCTCGAGGTGCTACTCTGGTTCGCCGCACAGTCTCCCGTGCTCCGAACATTGAGCTGGGCCCGCCGAACAGGATCGCCGGCCCAGCGGGAGCGCGAGCGCGAGCGAGCGTATCAGAGGTAGACAGTGCGGGAACATTGCGGCCCGGCATACCATCAACCGGCGCCACCGCACGTTCACCCAAGCCACCAGGGAGCCCGGCCTTGAAGGCTCTTGAGGTTTGATCGTGTCCTCCCGCACTCACGGCGGGTCCACGCTGTCCACCTAAGAGCTTAACCGTGAGGCCAGAGTCTCCGTCAAGCGCGTCACTTCTCTCATACGCGATTCCTACAGGCCGGAATCCCCGAGGGAGAGCCGAATCTCGGTATTCGGAAACGACTGAGTCATCGGCAAGGTACCTGCGCCCTCCGTCGAGGAATATGAGGCATTTGTAGTGTCCAGAAAGGAGTGTTGGTCCGCTATGTAGGAGCAATCCTCGCGGCCGCCAGATGCTATTGCCATCCGCTCGACGCTCGGCCAGCTTCTGAAGTTAGGCATGATCGAATGTCACCCGAAGTCGCGACTTTGCAAATGCTCAATCACGAAGGTCGACCTACCTCGTCAGACGTGATTCGCTCCCAATTGCCCACACTCTCGTCCCATACCAGCGCGCCGGGCAGCTCGAATGGCTTGGCCTGAACAAGCTGGCCTCGATCGTCGGACGGCCAACCCAGCTGTACCGTTAGGATAGTCGGCATTCGTTCGATCGTCGATGTGGTCCTCATCGTCCCGCCGGAATGGGACCCAATGCTCGTGAGCTGCCGTGACTGGCAGCCTGGGCTGATGAGCGGATAGTGTTAGTGCACGCGTCATATAGAGCCCGAACTTCGGCATGCTCACTTATCGCACATCGCAGCGTCGGGCTCGTCATGAGCTTGGTCCCATGCGTCCCAGAACTTACTGCTGTCGGCGACAGACAGCAGTTTGATTGTGAAGTCCTCCAGTTGAGGAGACCTGGATTTGAGACAACGAGTGCAGAATTTTGTAAGGCACTGACGCCCTTCGAAGAGCCTTGCGAGGCGCGGAGATGCCAGACACATCATTCGTTGGAACATTGCCGTGGTTTCCGCTGCATCGTTCTGCCGACATGGGTTTATCCCAAAGACTTTGCCTCGCCCGTGGGAAGCGTCAACGGGCTGAGCTCGCCAGTATATAGCGCAGTCGAAATACTCACAGTCGAGCCGCCTATGGAGTCCAGCCGGTTCGAATGGCTTGGACAGCTTCGATGCGTACATTGCCTGGAACACCTCCTGCAATCCGTGGAGCACGTCGAATCCGTAAGGCTGGCTTCCAGGTGCGGCTTTGGCAGCCAACTGAGCCACCTCGGCCGGTGTGAGGGGCTGCCGGGGACGGCACATCTCCGTCCTAACGCGTGCGCAGGCTCCGAGCAATTGCAGGCTGGCGTTCATGTGGCACGTCACTAGTCCAGCTCCACCCTCGGTGAGTTCCTCGGCGCTACCCTTGGTGGCACCAGCGCGTCGTCGCAATGCGCGGCGGTTCACCAGTCCGTTTGGTACGGAGCGCCTAGACGTGTCCAAGCGAGGGAAACAAGAGGAGTCAGAAACGATGTTGGCACACACAAGGCAGGCAGCCCGTACATCTCGTTATGTGCTGTATCTTGCTGATGTTTTGCGCTGAGCGGCAAGAGCAGCACATGTCAGCCTGTTTGTCTCTCGGAAAGATTGCCTCGCTGTGCGCAGCTCGCTGACGGATGCTCGCCCATGACTCCTGGCCCGACGGGTTGGTCTACTCCGGACATTCTTGAAGCGTCATGCGCAACGTCGGGTCTGCCGCCAAGATCCACCTGGTCGTAGATGTCCTGGTCGCAGTGGTCGAGTTCATCGTACTCATCTTCGAGCTGGGCCAGTCACAATCGGTGATCACTGTGTCAGCCATCTTGTGAGACCTGACACTGCTAAGGGGCCCTGCCTCACATCGGACATCGCCGTATTCCGATGCCTCCGCTTGCGTCTGCCTATGGGTTGCACCGACCTCGCGACGCACTATGCAGCGCTCTTCGGACAGCCCACCTCCACCGCCTGGGCTTGAACGACGGCAAGCCACGGCGAGCGCAGTAGACCTCTGACGGCCGCCTAGAGTCGCGTGTCCGTTTGCCCCGTGTCGAGATCGTTTGAGGATTGGAGGGGAGTCGTGCCTTCGCTGCTCAACCGGCGAAAATCCAGCAGGCAGCCCGAGAGGGTGTCTGCTTGGCGTCACAGTGCAACGGCTATAGCACCTAATTGACACCTGACGTGCTAGCTGTCCGGTAGAAGGGCAGGCAACCTGGATCCGATTGGGAAGTGATTGAGCGCAAAGCCATGTGCATCTTGGACGAGTCGCATCCCAAGGCCGCCGGGTATAGCGCGCTCCGTCTCCAGCCAAATACGGAACTCCTGTACGGAACCCCTGTCCGCTCGCCGATGCGGGCGGCACAGCATCGAACGGTTTCGAGTGAGGGCGTCGACGAGACGCTTCAGAACGCCCGGTCTTTCCCAAGCAGACGTTACACTCGGCGTGCCCAGTCGTCCACGACCTACCGATGTACTGAATATCGGCCTTCCGTGCGGCAGTGCCCCCGTCCGCGATACACCCGCAGGGCAGTCCAGGTCGGCAGTTTGCCGGTGCCTATGGAATGACGTCGGTCTACATGACGGTCCTGTGGAGGTGCCGAGCCAACGGGAAGGGAAGGTTGTTCTTTCGATGCGAATGTCTGGATAAATGTGCTAGCAGAACACCGTACGCGCCCGATGCCCGCCTCTGCTCGAGTTTCGGGATGAGCGGATCCGGAAGCCCGTCTGGCGTGACCCCAGGTCCATACCTAAGCGCAAAGTTTGTCTTCTTCGCAAGAGCATCGCATCCCTCAGCCACCTGCATCACACGTCAACCACAGCATTTAATCGCTACCCTCCGCGCTTGCTCCTCCTCCTCCTCATCATGTCTGCCACGCGACTGGTACATATCTCCGAGATACATCTTGAGCGGATCGAAACTCGCTACAACAGCGTCCGCCTACACAGCAGCATAGCTCTCGATCCTCTATCCACTCCTTTGTGACACCACCATCATCGCTGCCTGAGATTGACCGCCAGAGGTCCCGGACATCTGCCCTCCATATTGCGGTTCGTTTCGTCAGCTCCGCGCCAGATATTCCGGCATCCCTGAGCTCTCCGATGCCCTGTACCCCGAATCCAGCACCACGAGTCTCTCAATGGCTCGCCTGTTCCCGACCCTTCGCTTTTCCATTTGTCGCTGAACCCTCAGTGCCTATTCTGACTCGCGGAGATGCCTGCCCTCGCTGAACGACGATCTGCCGATGTGGGAAGACAGACAACCGCATGATGACAGGGTCATAGCGGTGCGGAAGTATTCGGAGCTCTCCCACGCCGGAGGCTCGATCTGCAGCGGGGCCTGCATCTTCCGAAGCCGCCAGTCCTCCAAGCCCTCGCTTCGGTGCCAGTCAAGCCAACATCGTGGCTGGATGACAACGACGAAACGCTACGCTCCGTACATAGACATCTCGAGCTCGACCTGGCCAGACTGCGGCCGAAGTTAGCCGAGAGAGCGAGCCTGACGGAGGATGAGATAGCTAAACCATACAGACGTCGCTCTCGACATCGTCAAGATGGGCCACGTCCACGTCGAGACTATCAGATCATCTTGAACGTAGACCACTGACGGCTGAGAGGTACTGCGAGCTGCTTCTTTAGAACCTTATGACTTTGCGGACCTAAACGTTAAAGGACTACTGTGACAGGGAGACAATCAATCTCGATCGACCCAGATTCGCTACTACGGATGCCTGATTACTATTCTACGACTGCTGCTATACGTCGGATATCGAAGGAGATTATCTATACTAGAGCAAATGCAATGACCTGATGGAACCGAGGTCGGCCGCAACCTGTGCGACGCGCCCGGCATCCCGTGTTCTTGCTGCGTTACGAGGCCGTTCGGCCTAATCTGACTCTTCCTTCTCCTCGCCTGCCACCTCCCTCTTTGCTTGCTCGTCGGCCTGCTCGAGCGGGTCCAAGATGGCGAACTCGATGATCTCCCATACGATGGGGTTGGTGGCCTGCAGGGTCTCAAAGAGGTGGATGAAGTGCAGGTGCCAGTCAACGAGGGATCTACCGCACAGCCGAGAGACCGCCGAGAACGGCACTGGCTTCTTGCCATGCGTCGTGCCGTGAGCCGAAATGCCGTAAGTCGAGTACAGGTAAGATAGCCGTCTGCGACGGCAGTGGGCCAGGTCCGGGTTTCACCTGAGAAAGCGAGCCCGCCCGGCCCGCTCGCCACATCTGGTCGAGATGATGCTCACTCGGCCGGGCCCTCTCTTAGTACAGGCTCTTTGACATAACACGATGCACTGACTGACCATAGGCCCCCCCCCCTCCCTCCCTTTCTACCTTCTGCGGCCGTCTCTACGCTTTCCGGCGGCTCTGCGGTGGGCGGACGCGCGAGCCAATTGAGGTACTGACTTCTGCCCCACAGCCTAGCTTGCGAAGTAGGCCAGCAGCCTCGACGACAACAGGTATTACTTGAAGATTGATGAACAACTGGTGGTACAAACACGCGCATGAAGCTCCTGACCAACTGTTTGCGCTCAGCCCTGTCCATACTGAGCCCGTCCCCGCCTTGTCCACACGTTTCGCTGCAGACAGTAGCTATTGGACGCTCAATTGACAGGAGTAGTCAGACGACGGACATCGCGACGGCTGACGTGGCATAGGTCCACAGGGACCAGAATGTGTAGCTCACTAACGCGAAACCGCACGAACAGCGCTTGACGAGGCGTTCCATTCTCTCAAAGTTCGATGCGCTTGGTTCTGGCGATAACAAGTGAGACGAAGCACGGTAAGAGCTAATAACCATGTTCAAATGGTGCTTAAACCTGCTGGAGTTCCAGTTGCGCGTCATCCATTGGATGTCGTGCGGAGAAGGCAGCGAGGCCTATAGTGGGTTGTGCTGGACCAAAGCTCTAAACAACGGAATGCGCAGAGGTTTGCGCGTCATCAGAGTAACCGGAACTGTGAAGGTATCAGTCTGGTTGCATCCCGCCAGCAGATGTGGTCTAGGCGAAGGGCGCATCTCCGCACGGTTGCTCGGGATCCCTTCAAGTTACAGGGCCTCAGACAAAAAGTCGTTCCTTCAGTTTGCTGCTCGAACGCTCTTGGATGCAAAGAAAACGACTTCAAGTAGGCCACAAAGTTCGATCACGTCGGCCTTTAGCGGCGATAACAGGCATGTGTCGTCTACAGGCATCAGTATCTACATAGCTGCAAATCTAGTATGAAAAAAGTACGTGCCGCCACGTTTTATGGTGGGTCGTCACTGGCTATCCCGCTCCATCTTGTTTTTTGGAGGAGCTATTGCAATTTCCAAGTTTCTAGGAGGGGGGGGCCAAAGTGCCAGGTCCCAAAGTGCCAGGTCCCAGGCCAGGACCTGGCCTTTGGCTGGAGCGGAATAGCAGTCAGCTTACCGTTAGTTACGGTATTAAGAACAGCATATACTCACCAGCACAGCAACTACTGCGAGAAGGTGCGCGTTGATGGCGTGCAGTCGGAAGACTCGGATGGGAGGCGGACGGTTCGAGCTGTCGTGCACAAGACGCACGATCGGTTCGCCGCCGCAGAGACGGGCCGCGAGACGATGGAGGACCTGGCTCTGGAGTGGCGGATGAGGCATCGCTGCGTACGAACGGCTGGCACAGCTGAAGAGGCAGGAGGAGGCCGATGCGACGGCCATCCATGCAGCCCGGGCGAGCGTGGGGCTCGCTCAGTTGCGGGAGGGGAAGGTCGACCGCAGAATGGCCGAGCCATGGGCGAGTAGCAGCCTGGGCTAGAGCAGTCTTCCACAGCACAGGCCACTGACCATTCCTGCCCATTGCTGCACAGACGTCACATCCTCCTTCGTCGTCCGTGCCGCCCACACCAAACACCCGCCTGCGGCTTCCGGAACTGGCAATGCAGGATCGGAAGGCGGACGACAGCTGCCACAGCAGCAGCAGCAGCAGGAAGATCAGGTGCAGGTGCAAGTGCAGCAGCCACAGCAGCAGGTGAGTGCCGCTGGCTGTATCCTCGCTGACTTCGGGCTGACCAACGGCAGCCGTCTCCCGCAGAAGCCGCCCTCGCACGAACGCCAGGCGGAGCAGCAGCAGTAGCTGCAAGCAGTGAGTCGGCTTGCATGGCAGATTGGCCCAGACGTGTTTGATCTACTGACTGTCCTCTGTGCCCCTTCTCTATGTCCCTCGCAGGAACAGCAAAAGGAGGTCGGCAGCGCGCCACTCATGGGTCCGGTGAGTCTCGCCTCCCCTGACCCAGGGTCTCACTGACCCCCCCTCACAGACCACCTCACAGATGTCTCAAAGCGACAAGAGCTCGCGATCGGATGCGCACGCACAGTACATCAAGAGGAGGCAGAACTCGCAGGATCCCGAGGACTCAGAGGACGTCGACAACGAGAACTGCGTGAGTGGACCGCTTGCCCGGAGCGCGCCGGCGATCCGTGGCTCGAAGCTGACGGCAGATCAGCCCCACCCCCAGAATTCATCCGCGCCCGCCAAGGCACTCCTCGGCCGACCTGCCGACTCATCCCTCGACCCGCCTGCCGACCCTCTCCTCGGCCCGCCCGAGGCACTCCTGGGCCTGCCCGCCGACCAACTGTCCGGCCTGCCCAAGCCTACCCTACACAAAACGCGGCGCGCATCCATCAGCCCCCAGAAGAAGGAGCCTCCCGACGCCAGACTACGCAGGAAGGCGCGAGCCTCGGAGCGAGACGTCCGCGGACGCTCGAGCAACGGGTCGCGCTGAGATCCGTAAGGCGTATAGCACAGAGACGGGCACGAACTTCATTTTTCGTACTTCCCCTTGAATGACCTTCCTCTCTCTTCGTGCAATGCTCACGAATTGGTGCTCCTTCCTGTAGCAGTAAGAGCAATGGGCCGTTGTGTAGCATTCAGTAGGACAGCAGAAGCAGGCGTTTAGGGTCAATTTCCTAGATCTCGATTCAGGTACGGAATTTGCCAATGACGCGTGCGACCCGGCCCCCTCCGCACAAAGGGGGCGGCCGGTGCGGCCGCACCTCGATTTCCGCGACCAGCTGCCCTTCTCCTTCTTGTCTCTGCTCCGACCAGTCGCTCGCGTACAAGACGTCAAGATGCCCCCGAAAGGCTCGAGGAAAGTCTGCGGCAAGGCCTACGGCGAGGCAGACTGTGAGTGATGGGTGGTCTGCCTCGCCCCCGCTGAGACGGAGCTCAGAGCGGAGCAATGGCTGGCACCATCCCCCGTAGACAATGCGTTGAGCACCACCGAAGAAGGAAAGGCTCTGCTCGCACGACACGAGAAGGAGCGGGCGGACAAGAAGGCGGAGAAGAGAGCTCTATCGAAGTCCGCTGAACAGACCGCGCCCAAGAAGAAGCGAAAGGTCTCCGACGAGGACGCAGCGCCCACCACATCTAACTCCTTCGCCGCCACCGATATCTCACCCGGCACCCCTACACCAGTGGAAAGGTGCGACCTGGTTCAGTGATCGTAACGCCGCAGACCCGGAGCGGGCATCACTTGTCGCTGACTACCCCTACCCTCCTGTCTCTGTCTGTGCCCGCAGACCCCAGAACGTCAAGGCGTCTCGCGAGTCGCTGGGACATTCCACCGACGACATCGGGGAGTCGGGCGGTCCAGCGCTTAATCGCAGCCATTCGTCGAGCGGCAAGGCACCTGGCCAGTCAAAACAGAAGCAGGCAGGCGGTTCCTTCGAGCAGCCTCAGCAGCAAACTGAACGACAGGCCCAGCAGGACCGGCGGCCCCA
This sequence comes from Symmetrospora coprosmae, assembly GCA_008802785.1. Lineage (NCBI taxonomy): Eukaryota > Fungi > Basidiomycota > Cystobasidiomycetes > Symmetrosporaceae > Symmetrospora > Symmetrospora coprosmae. The sequence continues at coordinate 29,958 of VUYT01000054.1, read as the reverse complement.
GCAGATCCAGCATCGCACTCCGCTTCCTCAAGCTGTCAATGCTCCAGCCCTCGCTCTCATCGCCCTGGCCCCTGCGCAGAGCATTCGAGCCATTGATGGGGTATCGCCTCCTCTGTGCGGCCGGGATGTCGGCCAGCCTGCAAGTATGGTTCAACAGCTTTCTCTCTCGTTACATTACGCGACCTCCCCGGTGTTCTGCAATAGGTGAGCCCGACGAGTCTTATAGACAGCGGCGAGGGGCGTGTCACATTACTACTGCACGGGTCGTTGAGCTGCGCGGTCGATCGATTCCTGACGTGATCTGATAGGTGCAAGCGCAGGATCGGACACGGTGTCATGCACGTCGACGAGAGAAACAGTCCTAATTCACCTGGCGCTGTCATTCCCGTGCACCTTGACTGTAGTGACGCCAGCACCCTCAAACGGCTCGGGCCCTCCACTGACGGCTGGCACCATCTCAGGTTGGTCTGCCTGGCCATGTTTGCACCCGTTAGACCCCAATCAATCGGCCCTTCCCCGTACACTGACACCTTCCTTTCCCAATGCGATGCGCGTGTGACAGCGTTCAAGACCAGACGCGCGTCGTTCTGGCGAGCCGTGGCGGCTCAGCTCGAAAAGGGGACTCTGCAATCACTGCCCGGGAAGGAGACACTGCAATGCCCAGACGTGTGCCCGCAATCCCCGCCGCGCCGGCCTTGGGCGGGCATAACGAAGTGCGCAGTGAGTTACCCACATACGTCCGGCGTATGGCACCGTGCCAATAGGCCTCATCTCCCAATCGAGCGATACTGCCACCGGGCCACAAGCAGGTATCGCTGCTGATGCATCTGCTGAGGTACAACCCGGCATCTCTACAGTCAGTAAACGCGCGCGTGACCCGACTCAAGACCTCCAGCGATCGATCCACGCCGTAAACCAGTCGTCCCTTTGGAGCGCATCGAGGGCAGTGGATGGCGTCGGCACCCTGACCCCTAATCGCAACCCGCAGCAATGCCCGTCGAGCCCTCGGGACAGCGTTGCATCTATCCGCCTCGATCAGCCGCGCAGGCCCTCGGTATCGACTACCAAAAGAGCCAGGATGGAGTCTCCCATCCCTCTCGAGGAAGCGGAGTCACGAAGCACGGCGGGCGCGGCCGACAACCAGCTCTCTCAACCTTCCGCGCTCGCCACGCGGTCCAGCTCCGCGACTCACGCTACTAAAGCCACACAACCCCGCCGCAGCCTCGCTGTGCTTGCATCACGAATAGCGACCTCTTCCGCAAGCTCAAATGCGAATCTTCCCGGTCTGTACCACAAGACTAAGCGACCCGCAACCCCGACTGCAATCCGCTGATGATCCCGCTGCCTTCACGCGGCTAACAGGCACCGGACACAGTGAGCTCTGGAACGCTCTGGAACCAGGAAGTACCTGCTGTACCTGCGACTGACGCCCAGCTCTGCCCGCTTCCATTGAAACAGTCGCATTGACCCCGGCTGCAACGGATCGCCTGCCTACGGCTGCAAGCCCCTTGGTGCTGCAATCTAATGGTACGGCTCATGTGCGCAGCCAGGGTCCTATGGCGTCCGGACCACCCACCCGACAGGGAGCGAGAGCGTCTGGAAAGCCGAAAAAGCGTGAGCGGTTACAGTTGTGGCGGCAACGTCGACCGACTGACCGACCCGATGACCGCAATGGAACGTCAGGTGTCGATAAGCACGTTGATCTGGCGACCTCACAGGCACAAGTGGCCGCTTTCAGGTTGGACGACGACCTTTTCAACAATATCCTTGGTACCGTGAGCATTCAAGGTCTGAAGGACTGGGCGACTCAACTTAAAGCACCACAAACCGGTCGGCCGTCAAAGCGTGCCCTGTCCGCCGTGATCGAAGTCGCTGTGCGACGGCAGAGGGATCCCAATTGGAACGAATGCCAAGCCATCGCCATTGTAAGACGTCATGCCCTTTCCGTTATTTGCGCGCATGGTCGGAAAGTCTCACACGTTCTCGTCTTAGCTCGAGGCTCACGGTAGTGCTGTGCCCTTAGATATGGCTCTCATTTACGTCCAACTGCTATGCAGCGAGAAGGACGTCACAGAGAAACGGCTCGCCCAAGTCATCAAAGACCCCAAGGCAGCCAGATACGTCACAAGAACGCTCGCTCTGAAGTCCAAGAAAGGAAGCGAGAACGAGGTTCGCATCCGAGAGTTCGCCAAGCTGCCGCTGGCGCAGCGAGTGGTAGGTACGATTACTGGTCACCCATTATCGTAAGCTCACCATGGATTCTGGCACTGCAGGAGCATGCCCAGCGCCAGTCTATTTCTATAGGCACGGACTCTAAAGTCGATGACAGGGTAATACATATTCGCTCTCCGAGGGGGTTTCTGTTACAATGGAATTACCCTACTTGACATTCGCGGATCGTCTGCCTCATGCTACTTCAGAAGACATCGAAACGGCGACCGATCGCGCCTCCACTGACCAAGGGCGCCAGGATCCTTGGAGACATCGCGAAGACAACCGAGCTCTCGAGGGCGGAGATAGGTCGCCTCCAAATGACCCTCCTGGACAACATTGTCGAGTCTGGATTCTCTCGCGGAAGCCGTGGCAGTGTTGCGAAGTCGGCGTTCACGGAGCTGTACACCCAGTAGGCACAGGTCCTGCACGCTACGCGGCGACGCTAATACATTGCCTCGCCAGGACCGCGCGAATAATAGGCCTCCCGGGCTTCTCTCGCCATGATGGCCTCCAGAGACTACTCCAGGCTCGACAGATCACAACTACCACGACCGATGGCGGCCAAGAGGTCCTGAACATCGAACCACAGCATCCGCATTTCCGCCGTTACCTGCGCGGCATCAGCGATTGAACCGCCGTGCCTGGCATGAAACAGGTAGGTGTGGGTTTGCGTTACCGAGTTCAATAGGACCCATCCCTAACTTTAGCTCTGTCGTGCTGCAGGTCTCGCCCATACCCAGATGCTCCTTTCCCCACTCCTGCATACACCCGCATCTACACGACGGCCATTACACTTGGTCTTTGTGGCTTTTCCTGTATGAACCATCCCCAAACTCGAGCCTGCGATCCGTAACGATGCGGTGAACGCACCACTGGAGCGGACACCAGCCGAGCAGCAACTCGAATGCAGACACCTACGGCTGGCCCAGGAGCTCCGCCTCTGAATCTGATCCTGCAGACTGGATGCCACGACCAACACTCACTTCCCGTTCTCGTACAAGTTGGGTGCGACGTCGGCGGGTCCGCGTCGCAGAAGGCCATCACGGACCGGGCGCGCGAACTACGACGGCCATTGGTGGGGACAGTAGGACGCGAAGGTGTTGGTCTACGTAACACGTTGTATAATCGGTCTGAATTGCAGTCCGTTGTCGTGCGCCCAGCGGTCCAACTCACCGTTCGCCTCTTGCCACACCATAGCTCTCAGTCACGCTCGCGGCGTTCAGCAGCGCCAAACCTCGACCGCAGCACTCCCTCTGGACGTACTCCGCCACGTTATTCCCGACGGTCACGTTCTCGAGTGCCTTTTATCAACGCCTGCTGCCTGATGGCTGTCCGAGACGCCGACCGCCTCGAACCGAAGCGGCGGCACGAGCAGAGCTGCGCTCGGGCCCGGCCTGCAGGAGATATGATGCTGGCATGCAGCAACGGACAACCTTCGCCCGCCTAAAGGCTCTTTGCAGTTGCTGTGCGACCTCCGCGCCTGCCGGTTGACGGAGCGCAGGATTGGGACTGATGCCAAATCTGAGCTGCTGGCGGGGTCTGCCACTGACAATAAGGGCCGCGAGCGCCTGGCATGAGCGAAGGGAATGCGCTGTCGGGGGCTCTGAAGAAGATGGCGTGCGCTTCGCCCGGGCTGGCCGGCTGCCCTCAGGATGACGAGACCCGGACTCAGACTTGGCGCTCGAGAGAGCAAGACAGTGGAGGGCGAGTCCACGACTGACGACTGACGGAGGCAAGGATGAGGATGATGCATTGCTTCTATTGCTGCTCCTGTGCCGCTATGTCATGCAATGCATTGGGTGCTGTGGAGAAAAGAAGAGGCAGAGGTCGCTCGTCCGTTTCGCTGTCGCTTTGGGCCCATCTTGCCTTTCCCCCGCTCTGCCAGAAGAAATATGCGACCATCTGATCGCACATGATCTGATCGCACAATATGGACAGCAGAAGCAGCGTCCTCGAGAACACTATGTCGACAATGAGCCTGGTGTGGACGGGTGAGATGGACCGCGAGCAGGGTGGGCGAGCGCAGCACGGGCGTTGGACGGGAGAGGGAGGGGAGAGGAGATGCAGGGGAAGACAACGGACAGCAGCAAGAGGCAGGTGCAGCGACAGGAATGGCGATAGCACGATGAGGAGGATAGCCATGAGATGTGGAGGCAGTCGTGGTGATGACGCACAATTCAGGATAACCAGCGTCTCTGCTCCCTCTGGGTACCGGCTCGCTCGACGTCGCCCACTCCATTACTCACATACAGTCCTCGACAACGCTTCGAAAGCAGAGAGCGGCAGAGAAGGGAACGGAGGAAGGGTCGATGGCTCTGGACAGCCTCTGGATCCATCGCTTCCGACGCTGGGGAGGTCGAGCCTGCGCTAACGCGGGCTGATGCCACTCTCACGCGCAGCACGCTGTCTTGGCCGACCCTGCTGCATCCGGCCAGCATCTCATGCGCCGCGTTGAGCACTGGCAGAGGGAGTTCTTCGAGAAGATGCAGTCGTCTCGTGTAGGACGCTTCTTTCTCTGTGTCAGCCAAGTTGGCGCGAAAAACATCTGGAACCAATGCGGCTCACGCAAGGAGGACACGGAGGATGGGTACGGCAAGCAGGAAGCAGGAAGCGGGAAGGACGCGAAATATTGACGACATCGCAACCTGCGCGTCTCACTGGTCTGCGACAGGGCAGGCCGTTGTAGGGCTAGGTCGACGAGCCAAGCAGGGCACTGCAATGTGTCCGACTCCATGAGGGGCTGACTGATCTCGCATTCTGGCCCGAGGTATGCAGCACAATCACGCTGATGATATAGCTCCTGCGGAAGAGGCAACGTTGCGTCTTTGTCGATGTCTGCACGCTGACGGTGCGTACAGGCACGTAGCCCCTCCGTCGATTGTCGGCCGCGACCACACCAAGGCACTTCAACTCTGCTTGAGCGATAGCTGCAGCGCAAGATACAAGAGCGCACTATCTACATCCAGCACCTAGACACACAAGGAGTTGCGTCTGTGTCGCTCTGGGGTTTGCCTCGCGGCGCCGCTGCGGGCCGAGCCATTTCAACTGCGCGCGCATCCGATAGCGCGTCCGGCAAGGGCAGGCAGAAGCGCAGGATGCTTGCGCAGATGGCCAAAGGTTACCACTAGCCGTTCAGTATGGCTGCTGGCGGTCACTTGGTGCACTGGTCTTGCAACACGGGCAACCGCTTTGACCGCCGCCGCGGCAGGCGTGCAGCCCAGCACGCAAACTCTAATCTCATCAAAGGACCGGAACATCCACAAGCCACGACCAATGCTCTCTTCACGAGTGTATCCAGGAAACATCCCGGTCGTAAGCGCATCTCCAATACCGGCGTGACGGACGTCGTGTGACTGCGCCGGTGTTCGACCGAGCTGCTGCTAGCTGGTCAAACGCCAGCGACGCCTCGAGCGAGCGCGAATGTCTAGCACAGACGTTGCTAGGGGGGATTCTCCGCTCCTTCGGGAGTCAATAGGAGGTGGTTTAGTCCGAGTATCGTTGTCATACACCTCCCCTTTGAACGCGCGAAGCTTCTGGCTGACCCATTCAGGTTGGCTTTGTTCTACGGTCCTCTTTCCTCGCCTTCCTTCAGTCAAACCCGTCGCCTCTCCTCTTCTCTCGCGTCCTCCACGTTCCACAATCTCACTCGCCTCTCTTCACACCCTTCCTCACTAGATACCTCACAATGGCTGAACAAGCGGCAGGCCCACACTGCAAGTGCGGCATGCATGTCAGCTCAGACGTTTGGCTCGTCTGCGGCCGTTGCAAAGAACTCTCGCACGCAGCCTGTCAATCGACAGTGGCGCGGCTTCTCAACCCGTACCTCTGCCGGACATGTTCAGTCCAAACCGGGGCTGGAAGTGAGGACGGAATCCCGCTTGGCAGCTGTCTCCCTGTCGAAGTGAGTGAAGCAAGTCAGTCACTTAGTCCTGGCCTCTTACAATATTGCTTCTTCTTTCAGAGCAATGTTCCGGTCACTTCGGTCCCACCTGACCACTCCGCATCGACACGTCGGGCGGATTCTTCCACCGCCGGATCGCACGGTCAGCGAGGCCAGTTGAAGAGGGCGTGCCATGCCGAGCTTCTAGACCCTCAGACGCTTAATAGCCGCAATACCACGAAGGTTCCTCGCATATTTACGAGGCCCGGCGTCGATGTGATTCCCCGACAGCCGGCACCTCCTTTGCGCCTTCGACTTGTGCAAAGTGGCTCATCGACGGTCGTTGTGCGCACACGCGTCCCCCCCCGGTCAAGTGCTCCGACAGGACATCTCGCCCCCGTCGTTGTTTACCCCCACAGCCTTGATCCCGCTGGTTCAGACTGCCCTGACAGAATGCTCCACGCACGGCCGTCTCTCCTAGGACATTCTGAACGGAGGTATCTGGATTGGTCTGAAGTAACGAGAAGCCTTGTCTACGAGTGAATGGGAGCGTGTGAGCAGAGGCGGCATGGAGGAGATGCGCCTGGCCGATCGCGTCAACGATGCAGTAATCAGACTGCCGATGTGGTATGAGATGCTCCAGGATGTACTGCGGCAGTCTCGGAGGACGGCGTTCGCGACATTACGCCGGAATGCGCTCGTAGCTTGACTGTCAGGTGTGCTCTCCGAGCCGAGGGGTCGTCTCGGCCGTCTTTCCCCTTGCCATACCGGCCGCTTTTTGCTGGTCGCGGTTGGCTATCCTTCACGACTAGCCCCTTTGAAGGCGTCAAAGCGTCCGCCGTCGATTGATTCGCCGACAGCGCGCGCTACGTCTCATATGCGGTAGGTGGACAGTCTCCTTTCATTGGCAGGCATCTGAACAATTGAGTGCAGACTACAACGTGTCGATGCCGCCAGGAAAAGCATTGTTGTACTTCTTGCAGCCTACATCCTACATGTTGGCAACGCCGGCTCCCTCACTCCCACTCTACAGGCTTGCCCGCATTGTTACCTGGCCTCAGCCTGATGTCTCCCATGACAAGCCTGAGCCGGCCTCGCAGATCGCTCATGCCCAGCTTGACCAGGTACTCGTCCACTACTTCGACTGTTACGCCAGGGTTATCTGTCTGGAATAGCCTGTCTGACGACATGTCATCCCTCGGCCACTCCATTACTCCCTCGGCGAATCCTTGGAGTGCTGCTAAGGTCAACCCTGCCGTCTCGAGCGTTTGGCTTAGGGTTGCGATAAGTCGAACGATCTTGACTCTGTCGAGGCCGGCCGGCCAATCTAGCCAGAGACTTTTGATAGGGCAGCGCTGAATGCCGGTCAGGAAGCCCTCGAACTCGTCGCCTGCGAAATTGACGAGTGGGAGGCGCAGACGCTCCAGGCGTGCCTGCCCGTGAAGGGCAAGGGCCACTACCGACGCATCGAGGCCAGGCTGAGGCGTGTGATAGTCCCCGCTCCAGAGGCCACAGACCCTGGAGCCACTCGAATATACTGCGATTTCTCGGCAGTTCACGCGAGCGAGCAAAGGCGCATAGTCGCCGAGGATGTGATGGGCTTTGGATGCCGCAGAGCCGCTCACATCGATCTCGAGCGTATCGAGATGGGAGAGCTTGACCTGCGCTTGTTCCAAAGCATGGTCCGACAGGAGAAACCGAGTTTCGTCGTCCACATCGGCCGTGCGCGGCCTGAGCTCAAGGCGTCGCACGATACGGCCCCGATTATTCCCAGCAGGCGATGCCCGCAAGAACTGGTCGATCTTGGCCGCACTGCTGAAGGTCGTGATCGTATCGATACACTCTTGAGCGACGTCGCTGAGCGCACTGCATGTGAGGGTAGCAGCATGCCACTCGCCCGGGTCGCTGTGTGCCTCCAGAATGGTCAGAAGCGTTTCCCTCGGTAGGTCCAGGAGATGCACGCTTCTACGGGTCTGCGTCTGCGCACATCGAGACGAGGTTACATCAGCCTGGAGCTGCGTTGTACGTACGTGCCGCGTACTCGGGATTCATGCGGCTCCGGTCTATCGGAATGGAGACGCGCCGAGACCTCGAAATCAGCGGGTTCAAAGTAGACGAGCGAGGTTGAACGCACTCGACGCGATTCATCAGGTCTGGGATTTACTGAGTTCAGCTTACACTCCTAGCGCGTATGTAGATAAGATTGGTAAGGAGAGAAGCAAGATCACCATGTTGGGAGTGATGCAATGGCACCGCTAGCCGCTGAATAATGGGGTGCCGGACGCGTTTGACGTACCGGACGGCGCTGGCGGCCCTGGCGAAAATCCGCCAGCACGACGTCACACAGCACAAGACGAGATATCCGGAGCCTACGGTGAGACGATCCTCTCTGCCTTCTCTGCCGCTGACATGAGCGAGGTAGAGCATAAGCGAGGTAGAGTGGCCCCGAGGGGACTGGCTCAAGCAAGGCCGTCAGCCATCGGCCGCCCGAATGCCCTCTCGCTCTCGCTGACTCCGCACTCGATACTGCATTGTTCTGACTCGCTTTGATTTCCTTGACGAATGCTTGAGCATACTAGCGGACTCCTGCGGTGAAACACTCTCTTGGCCGTTATGGCTCGACCTTCCCTCACGTCTACAACGCCTGCCCCTGCGCATGCCTTCATTGACTACTTGCCCGACACGCTACGCCTGCTGTATTTTCCAGTGCTCCGCCTGCTCTACTCACTAGTTACTTGCTGACTCTATTCACTGCAGCTTCTGGTGTCCACACGCAAAGCTGCTCGCCATCTCTCTTTCTTGATTCTGTACTCAGCGTGTTTGCTCGCCCCTTCGGTCTGCACGGTAGAGGCCAGCGGCAGTATCCATGTCTCTTTCTCGGTCTGCAGTGTCGTAATCCACTCCGCGCTTCCTGCCGTTCCAAGCTCTGCTGCCGTTGAGTACTCTTATGCGTGTGTCGTGCTAAATGCAAGCGGAGAGAAGAGCACAGACGCTCATGCTCCTTATGCCTAGCGGGCGATAGCTCCCTTCTGTCCGCTCATCTCATGACCCCCTACAGCACATCCCGTCGTACACGTGAAGAGACGGGCCACGACTAGAAGGACGCCACTGTGCGGTGCAGCCTACAGTGGTCGAATGATACGATCGATGTACGCTTCACGACACGCTCCAGGGCTGGATAATCGCACACAGCTGACTTCTTCTATCCCAGGCCACGTTTCAGGTCGCTTCGGAGCTTCGCGAGTCCAAGTCTGATGCAGCCCTGAAGCGCGCAGTCCACTCGTGGCTCCGGCACGCCATCTCATCGAGACGGCCGTCAAGAGTCGCGAGACGCTCAACAACACCAGCAAGGTCACTGTCTTTGACAACTTTGCGCCGGTGACGGTGCGGCCACCCCTGCTTTGGTTGCCCCATGCCGACAATCTTTTGGTATGCTATGAATACCCGCAGGAGCACCTTTTCCTCCTCGAGGACGAGAAGCCGGTGTACATTGTGTACCTGGACGAGTCAGAGAAGTGGCGAGTCCAGGCGGAGCCAGTGTAGCCCGACAGCTTCCAGAGCCGGAAAGCCTTGCCCGAGCAATTTGTCCAATCCCTCTCAGGTGACTTCGGATGATGTGCTGACGCTGAAAACGTGTCCCAGGTTCCCACTCAGATGGCGCGGCATCCGCGACCAGGCCCTTTCAGATCTCTCCGGCATCCCCGGCTGCGTCTTCGTCCACGCATCGGGCTTCAATGGAGGCAACGCAACGAAGGAAGGCGCGCTCGCCATGTCGAAAAGGCTCTGAGCTTTGTAGTCAATAGCTGCAAATGGCCTACGGACTTACGCACGTCTGCAAAGCGTTCCGACCATACTGACGATGTGCGACGTCGCACCTCTCCTTAAACAAGCAAGAGGATCCTCTCTCAACGAACATATGCTGCGTATCTAGGACATAGTGCCACGACCCTATCCGGCGAGAAATACCGGTGACGTTGACGGAATCAGCGTGACCTGCTTCTTTAGAGACTATGACAACGATCACTCGAACTTACCTGGAATGGCCGTAGCACTCTGTTTTCAAGGCGTGCACATCGGCTGCCACCGAGATCGGAGCGTTGGCTATATCACTTGTGTTCGGCGGTTCCCCACACGACCTGGCTCCATTCCGTGCTCCTTCCTACCCAGAGCTCATTGAAAGCTTTGCCAAGCGGCTCGAAAGGGAATAGCTTTGCCGTTTCTTGGCTGATGGTCATTATATCGCCCAGCTCCTCGCCCTTTCCTGGCACATGCACTTCCCCCTCCTTCTTCCCTCCCACAAATTCTGCATGCGTGTCCATCTTGGTCTTCCTCCTCATGCGACAGAGACCCATGTCTATACCACTCGTCAAGAAGTTGCGCAGCATCGCGACGACATAGAGGCGACCAAGGATGGTTGAGGGGGCCTTCACATTGAGGTCGTGCGCAGGATCCCCGACCAGATTGGCGCCATACAGCACTGTCCTGACTCCCTCCCGCCTGTGCATCTCAGTCCAGTCAGGACCCAACGAAGGAAGCGTTGCCGCGAATCGCTTGTCGAAAGCGTCGAGGTCTAAGCGATGCAGCGTGCCAATGGCAACGATCCCGCTGGGCGTGCTGAACAAGACGACCTCATCAGAGGCTGCAGAGGGCATAACCGAAGAAGTCGAAGGCGCTCAAGTCAGTCGAGCTTTCGCGATACTGCCCATAAAGCGTCTGCATCGCAGTCAATTATTCACCCACACAAGAAGACGGCACTGTAGGACTGTTCGATGCTCCTTTGCTCCTCTTCCGAACTAGCGGTATCTCCGTATCTCATGCGCCGGAACCAGTGCGCTTTCCAAAACTCGTATGCCCGCCTAAAGAGCGCCTCATCGCATCCGCGAGCAGGTGAGACCGGGAGTATCGACAAATGAAGTTTCTCGACGAATACTGCCTGTCTCAGCCAAGTAGCCAGCTCTGCGAAAGACGCTGCGTCCATGCCCGTGAAGATGGCTGAAGCGGTGCAGGTAGCATGGAATAGAGGCGAGGAGGTTAGGGACAAGGGCGCTTGCCTATTTGACTAGGTGCGCAATCAGCCTGTCCTTTGACGAGTAGACGAGCCGAGCACTTTTTGGCGCTATTCAATCCCGTTGCCGATCTGTCTCTGAGCTGGCCCCACGGGCGGGGACGCAAACCGTTGGAGCAGTGGTCAGTCTTCTCCCTCATCTCGCGCCGATTGCGTCTTATCCTCTCATCCCGCTTGCCAAATCAGCAGCAGTTTCGAGAGTGGTCCTCAACGCGTGCGAGAGGGCAAGTCCACGTTTGAACGCCTGCCTCTGCTCCGACATTCAGCCATGCCCACTCTGCCGGGCAGGTGGGCGCTCGCGAACCACCTGATATTCATTGCCGCTGGCAAGCTCTTATTCCGGACCGACACCGAGAACCTGCCTGGACGTCGCTTCCTAGTCTTTGCCGTCAGCTGGCTTTCGCTGGCAGGCGTGTCCGTGGTCCGGGCTCTCACCCATTTGTCGCCCTCAAGCACACGGTCGGCGGTCTCGCTACTGCTCGCCGCTACGTCCACACTGCTGTTCGCAGCAACGGCAAGGGTCACATACAGCAAACCACTCACGGTCATACACTCGAGCGACACACCCAATCACCTGATCACATCGGGCCCGTATAGCCTTGTTCGCCATCCTTTTTACACCTCGTACCTGGCCAACTTCGCTGCGACAGCAGTCGCGAGCTCGAGCGCAATGCCGTCCTGCGCCTTTGTTGGTGCAATCTGGATATACTGACGAGCTGCAACTGCAGAAGAGCAGAAATTCGAGGGGAGCGGCCTGACGGAGGCATATCGACACTACAAAGTACATACAGCTATGCCCATCCCTTTCTTGGTCTAAAGCTCGTCACATGGCGAGCCAGCCTTTAAGTTCGTGCGCCGCTTATAGTATAATGAGCAAGCGTGAGTCTCACCTGAATCTCATCTGTCAGCGAGCCAAGCCAGTGACTAGCTGACACCAGAAATGAGCCCGCCAATACCGCAGGGCGAGGTAGGGCTGAAACGCACTTGCCTGGCCGGCTGATAGCTCGAGAGGTCAGCTATCATCGAGGCCTTCGTCAACCGCATGCGATGGTTCGCTTGAAGGTCACACTTGTGGCAAGGACTGCTCTCAGCGCTTGGCTTTTGTGTTTTGAGGGAAGGAGCGTACCTGCAGCCCTGTCCGTTCAACGTGGACAGGCTCTCGGTGCCTGAAGGAGACGGGCTCTTACGAGCAGCGGCGGAACGGGAGAATATGGATTAGAGGCTTCGTAGAACAGTGGCAGCCCCTACGTGCGGTAATGCATATGATAGCTTGTACAGCAATGCGAAATTTACCGTGTCCGCGCTACTGCTCCCGCTGGGACCCGTGTCCCATCCCCGGCGTTCCCGTGTTGGGGTTCTGCTTTGCTCGACATCCTTCTCACCGACCCCTTCTCAGCCAGACATATCGTATTCATCAGCAGCTCTGCTTGATAACGATGTCAGCTCTGCTCCCCGCTCAAGCTGGAGAGGGCCAGCTCAATGAGGTCGCTTGTAGTCGAGTCTTACCGCGATGGAGGATGGAGATCAGAAGGCCGCTCCTTGCGAGTCTACAAGCGGAGCTGCCTTACCTACACTCAATTCAGGTTCAGTACCTTTCCAAAGAACGCTGATCCGTTCTCATCCATACACTGACATTCACATGTTGGGACCCGAAAGAACGCATGCCGCCGCCAGTCGCTCGACGCGTACTTCGTCTACAGCTCGCTGCTCGGTTCTCATACCTTCTTCGTGATCTTCATTCCTCTTTTCTTCTGGCTCGGATATGGTGACATGGGACGCGGGTAAGTCATCTGACAGGCGTGAAGTCGTCGGCGATCACAGCAATAACCCGTCCTTTGACATTTACTTTACTTTTTCGCTCAGCTTGTTTTATACTCTAGCCATAGGCAAGTAGTCGCGCAGAGCGTCATTAGTCTTTCTGGGCCCGCCTGAATCAGCTAAATATCGAACGATTCACATCAGGTGGCTACTGGACTTCCATCTTGAAGGACCTTTTCTGCATTCCTCGCCCATCTGCACCTCCACTTGTTCGACTGTCCACCGGTAATCATGATCAGATGTACGGCTTCCCGTCAGCCCATTCAAGCACTGCTCTCTCAATGGCAACATTCTTCCTCTTCGAAATGCAAGGCGTGATCACAGACAGCCCGACAGTCGTCGTTACGGCGTACCTGCTTCTCCTACTATTCTCGTTGTCAATCACTTTTGGCCGTATCTATACAGGCATGGTGCGTACGACCATACGGGCGCGTCCCGCATCTATCTCAGAGCCATCTATTCCACAGCATACCATGCTCGACGTCGCTGTCGGTTCGCTCATCGGATGCGGCTCGGCCATAGCGTATTGGATATCATCGGACAAAATCGACGTCTTCACGCGGAGCAGTCCAGTATTAGGTCAGTAAGCCAGGCTCGCATCTCCCGGAAAGAAGGAGCCGACAATCACTCACGATCGAATTTGGCAATAGTGACAGCGCTCCTCACGCCTACCGCTCTACTCTTGATCTTCGTTCACCCAGCCCCCGCTCAGCCCTGCCCCTGCTTTGCCGAAGCCATCGCATTCATTTCGGTAGCTTTAGGCATGCTCCTCGGGCGAAGCTGGTCATTGTCGGGCATCAGTTTGTTCCTCGATACCAATCCAGTGTCTCAGGGCGTCGTGCCTATGACGCTTTCGAACGTAGCTAGTCGAGTAGTGATAGGTAAGCACCTTGTGACGGTCCGCGAGTTTCTTCTACTTCTCTGGCTACAAAAGTGACGAAGCACTCTCGCCTCTACCGCAAAGGTACCATGGTAATCTACGTATGGCGCACTCTCGCAAGGAAAGCAGTCGGAGCGACTGCAATGCTGATAATAAGCTGGCTGGCCACTTCCGGTGAGTTGTAGTCCTCTTGGCTGGCTCGCTTGCGATTGCCCACCGTCTAATGACCATCCGCTGCTCCAAAACTGAAGCGCGGGACATCGAGAGTGATCAGACAAAAGATGCTGTGCAAGCGATCGCAAGATTTGTGACCTGTAAGCCGGGCAACTGGCTCGTTTCGCAGTCCCGCCTGTGTCGCTTACCTGTCCTCGGCAGATTCCGGAGTGGGATACATTTCGTCCATTGCGCTACCTGATCTGTGAGGCCGCTCTACGCTGTGCAATGCAATTTCCGGAAAGTGACACACTAGCTTAGATTCTTTCCGACCACCAGCTTCGTCAGGTCAGGGCTACTCGGTCCAGAGATAGCGAAGTAGTCACTTTTGTATTCTCAGTGAAGGATGTATCTGCTTGACTTCTGTTAGTTACTGTAGAGAGCCTCGATGTAGACTCATAAGGACCTCGTCAGGGCCTCAGACAGACAGACCGCAAATGCGCTTCCAAAGTGATGCCCTGTCGCTCATGCGTACTGTACTCGCTCGATCATTGGTAATTCTGCCGGTAGCTCCCGTTTCAGAGAAGCCAATGCAGGTACAGTACATACACAGTGGCATCAAGATACCGGAGCAACAAATCGCAGACCATGAGGAGAGCAGGAGACCCAAGGGCTGGCTTGTCGGTATCGCGCTGCATCCGGGGTCTTCCGTAGTGTTTAGCCTAGCTCAAACAGTGCGATGTTGGAGAGAACACGTCAGCCCCAGTTATCTGTCCGGCGCGATCATGTCCGGCGAGAAATAGCGCGATAGAAGGCGTATGGAGGATTGGCGGTACTGACCAATCGACCATACCTCCTAAAGAAGCGCTACGGCCCCCTTTTCAAAGCTTTGCATCCGCTTGCCAATCGTTGCCTGGCAGAAGAAGGGGGCCAAGGACTTCAGCTCTGAACGCCCGAGCACATTCCCCTTCCGCAGATAGTTAGACAGACCTGCACCAGACCAATCTCTAGGCCTAGGTGCCAGCTTCTGGACAAGCATCTCTGTATGGACTGATCAGGACGAACTTGGAATGAATCACTGCCAAAGCATGTCGTTGTAAGCCTCGAGCCTGATCATACCTCTGTACTCAGGAGATATATCCTGGCCATTCTCGCCATGTTTGAGTTCATCTAATCTGGCGAGCAGATCGGCGAACTTGTTTGGATCACCCAGTGAGACTAGCGGCAAGCCACCAGTGGCTCCCATATTCGAGGTCTGCACTGTTAGGAGCGCTCTCGATTCGAAGAAAGTGAAAGCCTGATCAAGGGTCACTTGGTTCGCTGATTCGACCGAGATGTCGCCTGACGTAAAAGCACACACACGAAGCAGCTTCAGCTTTGCTGTCATAACGAGCGCGCAGCGAAGCGGACGTACCGCGCAAGTGCAGATGCGTAGCGAGTTGTTGTGCGACTCTGAGGATGTCCTTCTGCCTGTACCAGCGTACAGGCGTGAAGGTTGACTCCGGGCAGAAGAGCCCGGCAATGGTCACGACAAAGACCCAGTACGCCTAGATTAAACCAAGCAAAGTCAGTGAGGGCAGATTGAGGTATACGACGCGCTAAACGGACATCAATGAAGGGCGAGATGAGAGAGCGGTAGAAGTCTGATGAGAGGTGGCGTCAATGACGGCGAAATAAGGCAGTAACAGAGGAATGATAGCAGTCACCAAGCGTTTCCAGGGCAGGCCTTGTAGATAGAGCCATAATGGAGTTTCCATCGATCCGAATCACGTTCTCTGCCTGTTGTATGCATGCACGCGATGAGAGGCGGTTGTCAGATGCGGAAATGGAGTACCAGCAGGGTAGGTTAGTACGCGCCGACAGATGCGACAATATGTCTTGGAGCTTCCCGTCCGCATTTCCGGGAGAGTACACGAACTCCTGTTGAAGCAGGGTCGCGAGGAACGAAACGAGCGCGGAGATGGCCCCAAAAGATGTCGCCGATTTATGCTTGAGTGCAACAGCGACGAAGCCTTCCGCGGCGAAGTGATTGATCATCTGCATCGAGCCAGGATCAGCTCGATGGCGGCCTCAGCGTAGGGTCACTCTAACCTGATTCCGATGCAGAGCGAGAGCGAATAGCTTGATAGGTAGGTAAATAATCCCGACGCTGTCATGATGAATCTTGACGGCTTCACCTAGCGAAGTGAGCGATCTTGGTCGCGAGCGAACTTTCAGCTCGCGCTCGGCTTCGATATACAGGCCGAGCACACACTGATCCAATATCTCGGTCGCCGATAGCAGATCCAGTGTACTTCGATTGTCGATCCTCTTGTGCGCCAGGGCGACCTTGAGCCGCTCAATCTGACAGATGAATTCAGATCGCTCGAGCCCCTTGCGCGATAATGATCGGATAAGCGAGTTGTACGTATAGCGCGGAGGCCGGTTATACTTGAGCACGCACCCTTTTCGAACCACTCAGCAGTATCGCAGCGACTACTGCGACCGGTACGACAGGCGAGATGGTGTTGACTGCAGGGCAAGGGCGTTTTTGACGCAGTAAGTGAGGACGTTCAAGGTTAGTTGACGCCACTCACTATCGGACAGCACTCGATAGGCGAAACTCTTGAGTAGAGCGGTCTCGTCGCAGCTTTCACGTCCTCCTGGGGCGACCGTGGGCTTTGAGTGTGCATTGCTGTGGGCCGCGACGAAGTCTTTCAGCGAGAATGGATTCTGGAATCGAAAGGCGATTTTCCCCAATTTGCGCTATGAGGCGCCGGAGTACGATGGGCTCCATCAACTTTCTGTTAGACTCCTCGCTTCGCGCTCAGGATCAATAACCTGTAAAGCCCTCCCACCACTGAACACGAGTCCGCCGAGTGACTCTGGAACTTTCGGTACGCCGAGCAGTCTGTGCAGTTGTGGGTATCAGCATCTTCCAGTCAGTTGGCCAACTGCAATACGTACTCGTTTGAGAATGTATCGAGCTCGAGAATGTTGCTGTACTGAATAGACACCGGGCATACGATGACCTGCAGAGCGATGACATGTCAAGGCATGGCTTCAACCATTCGCTGAGTTGCCGGGCTTGTGTTACTCACGTCGGTCGTCCGACCGGCTTGGACTGCATCAATGATATCTGCAGCGAATGACTTCAGCGCCGCAGATGTTGCTGACGACGCATCCGAAGCTACTCACATTTGAGCATCCCCACTTTGGGCGGAAGCAGCTTGCCTGTTCGACTACGTGTCCCCTCGATAAAGATCTCCATATTGAGACCTTCGCTCAGAATTTGCTCGATGTACTCTACGACAACAAAGACAATGACTTCATCAGCGCTCTGCAAGGGAAGGCTTCTGACGTTGGCGCACCTTTCACAAGCTCGGGATACAGCGGGTCGTCTCCAAATGGCCGCTTGATGAACATTCCCCCTGTTTTCTTCAGTCTTTGGGTGGGTGTGCCCCGGGGAGGAGGAGTGGGGGGCAAGGGGCGAATAAGCCATCACTGTCGTCCCTGTCGAACTATTTCGTACCAACAGTGTCCCGACGATGGGTATGTTCAGAGATTCTGCGCAGATCGGTAAGCTCGGTACGCTCACATAAAACTCATCAAATGGCTCACGAGACGCAATGCAGACAGGAAGGCTGTGACCAAGTCGGTACATGAGCCATGTCACGACTATAGGGCTTCGCCACGTCAGCTTGGATAGCATGCTGACCGCTTCAGCCACGCACTCATCGGATCCTGCGAACAGTCGCTACGGTGAGCAATACTTCCTTTCACGCTGACTAGGGACTCAGGATGTTGACTTACGATGTAGCTCTTGTGGTTAGGCAGCAGAAGAAGGGTTTGCTTGCGCTTCGCAGCCTCCTCAGCGGCTTGACGAAAGACTTGATACTCCTGATGGGGTATGTGCACGCCTTCGTGATATAGTCGAGCTCTAAGCGGAAGCGAGCTCCATCAGCCCTTTGATCAGCTTCGGCAAAGGCACATACGTACAGTATGATATGAACTGTGCACATGAAGGCACGAACTGTCCGCTTGTCCGACATCTGGGTACAGAGCCCGATTGCCAGACTGCGAGCATGCTCTTGCAGTTGGCGCTTACGTTCGGCGAACGCCTGGTCCTTGTCCCCGTCCGTCAGAGGCGCAGTAGCTAGCTCGCTTGCCGTGACTTGATCGATCTTCCTGGTGACTGAGACACCCGCGCGTCAGGAGTCGTTCGTCTCACCTGGTCAGTGGGTACTCACCTCGTTGACTGGCTAGCAGCTTCTCCACTGCCGAAATGCCGCAGGTCGGGTATAGTATCTCCTGACCGATGTATTCCTCGTAGCTTTGCCATCCATGCCCGGTAGCATACTCCCCGATCTGCTTCATGAACTAGGCACGAGGACGATTCGATTAGCCACGTCTCCGCAGCCTCGAGTCAGAGGTGTAAGAGGCGATGTGAAGCCCACTTTCACTGGCGCCTGCCTGAAATGAGCACGAAAGCCGTCGAAGTACTGCACGTATAGTCCGCTCAGTCATTCGGATGTCCAGAGAATGCTCTATGACAAGCTCGACAGACGTTAATGGATGTACCCGCCACGACATCGTGGGCTTCCACCCGGTCCGAGGCATTCATAGCGATCTTCCCGTCCACCACAGGATGGACAGATTCCGCGGTTGGAGAGCGAGACATGATTGCTTTCGAGGCGAATGATCACAAGGTGAGGGATTGGAGGATGCGCGCCGCAAATGTTACTGGATCGCAGACCTGGCATGCGGCTGAATGCGCCAGCCAGCGAGGGTGTTGCGTTGGCCAGCTAGCCAGGGCCTTCGGGAACCCACGAGGGATCTACCTGGGCGGGTCACCCGCTGGGGAGCTGGACAAGCCGCCCCACTTCCCGGCGGACCGATGGGAAGGGCTGAGAACGATCGCGAGACACTTCAGGTAAGTATTAGGTCAGGGGTCTGTGTGGGTCTGTATCTTCCCCACCAGGATGGCTGCTAAGCGGGTTCTCGAAGCTGGCAGGAATGGGCCAGACTGAAGGTCCGGGCATCTCAACGGGAGCGCTGAGGATGACATGACTAACCAGTTGTCTTCAGCCTCCCGACATTCGCATGATGGCACCCTTTCCAGACGATGTGCGCGTCTCCTTTCTTGCATTCGTAACTAGACTCCCTTCCTGCACTCACCTCGTCCGGCAAGCGCTACCACATCAGCAGCTCTTTCCGAATATCTGCTCCAAGCCTGCTCTCAACGCCTATCTGTGCGGATGGACTTCACAGCCTTTATGCATGTTCTGCGATGGGCGAAGAGAACAATTGCAGCAGAACGGCTGTCCGTTACGGTAGCGATCCTGCCATCTTCAGGGGACGCGGACACGAAAGCCTTTATGACGACGTACAGTCGCTGGAAGAAGTCCTGGGCCAATACGAGCGACAGCAGGTTTAGGACATATTTTCCAAATGGCGCAGCGCAAGCCTGGCTCTGTTGCGAGGAGGACTTCCTAAGTGCGTGAGCAGCACCAACGCTATTTGTGACATTCCGACTGATCCAATCAGGCAAACAGAGCCGAGCAAGATCATCGTAGTCTCCGATAGATACGGGACGGTAGCGATAAGCACCCTCCATGTCTTGGACCTCCAGGAGTCGGACACTTCTCGCGTCGCCTCAGCTGCGCTCGTGGCAAAACCGGACTGGCTCTCAAAGCGATTCAATCGCGGCTTCCCGTCAGTTCTGTACTGCACAGATCTGATCGAGAACCCTGAACGTCAAAATCACGGTTACTGCAAAAGTCTTGAACGACTGTACATCGCCGCCATACTGGAAGTACTTCTGGACAGTCGATGCCACGTCGCTGTCTTCCGGAACAAGTGCAAAGGCGGACAAGCGGGAAATGCAACCAGCGTGGACAAGCGAGAAGTGAAGGGACTGCGAGCAGACGGGACTGAGGACAAGGATGCTGAAATCATGGCAGTTACTCAAGAGATGGCCAGAACGCTCTTCCAGGCATCTCAAGGCGCGCGATGCCATCAAGGCACAGAAAGCGCGCGCCTATGAAAGTCGGCCGTGTACAGGGGTGTGTCTAGACAGACATATTAGTGCTGTCGGCGATGTTGTTTGCGAGATCGACATTTAGCGGGGTCACTGGGGGATGAGGATGTCTTTTCCATCGAGGAATGAGAGACGTCGGCAGCCGTAGGCGGTTCTTCGATTAGCGGTACGCACTGATTGCGAAGAAACACTGATACCCTAATTTCAAGCCTTGCGCTGCTTTCTCTCGGCAGTATCTGGTGTACGGAGAAGCGCGACATCCGGTCCGGGGACGTCAGGCGGCGCCAACATTAGGAAGGTAGCGACGAATACACCCGAGGGATGAACGAGTATGACAAGTTACGGAATAGCGACGATTATTGGTGAGTGCGCGCAGGTCCGGGTGACTGTCGACGCGGTCGCCGAACCACTTATGCCACTATACCTACACTCTGCGTCCCTAGGTCTGTCTTATGCAGTCTAGCTTCGACCAGCAAGCCATGCTTTTGCTCTCCCCGTCTGCCACAGCTACAGCTTGGCTAGATGTCGTCGGGCCTGGTGCCAGGCGGTGGCTCTCTCCCTCCAGAGTTGGCCGAAGCTCGGTCCTAAGCCCCCGAAGGGAAAAGACATCGCTGTGTCCCGATGAATCGTCATTATATCTCCCACTTCGTCTCCTTTCCCCGGCACGTAGACCTCTCCCTCTTTCTTGGCACCAACGAATTCACCGTGCTTGTCCATCTGGGTCTTTCTCCGCATCCGACAAAGTGCCATGTCTAGGCCACTCGCCAGGAAGTCGCACATTATAGCGACTGTGCACAATCTGCCCAGCGCAGCCGAGGGTCCTTTGATGACCACAGCTGGATCTGCAACTAGGTTCGTAGCGTAATATATGGTGCGCACTCCCTCGTCTTCGTGCATCTTGGACCACCCTGCTCCGAAAGACGAGAGTAGGGCGTCCTGTTTCTGGCTGAGCATTCCAAGGTCCAAGTAGTGGAGCGTGCCAACAGCTAGAATCCCCTTCATCGTAGTAAGCAGGATGATCTTATCTGCGGCTGAAAGTATGGAATGCGATGGTCATTTTGAAGGGCTCGCCCTGGCTTGTCCATAACGTACACAACATACACAAAAACATGTCGATATATGATTTCTCTAGTTGCTTCTGCAACTCAACTGAGGCAATTGTCGTCTCGTACTTCATTTGACGGAACCAATGAGTCTTCCAGAACTCGAATACGCGACTGAAGAGCTCGGCGTCTCGTTTACGAGGGGACGAGACTCGGAGGACCGACAAGTGCAGTCCCTCAACAGATACTGCATGTCGAATCCAGCGAGCCAGTTCTGCAAAAGATGCTGCGTCCATTGTGAGAATGCCTGAAGCGATGCTCGAACGGTCGTCACGACAAGAAGGCAGGTATAGGCAGCGAGCACAAGAGTGGTCTGCTCATGTGCCGGAAGTACTTATGCGCAGTGACTAAGCAGCACAGGGCCTCGACCCCTCGAGTCGCTTTTCAATCCCGTTGCCGATCTGTCTCTGAGCTGGCCCCACGGGCGGGGATGCAAACCGTTGGAGCAGTGGTCAATCTTCTCCCTCATCTCGCGCCGATTGCGTCTTATCCTCTCATCCCGCTTGCCATATCAGCAGCAGTTTCGAGAGTGGTCCTCAACGCGTGCGAGAGGGCAAGTCCACGTCCGAGCGCCTGCCTCTGCTCCGACATTCAGCCATGTCCACTCTGCCGGGCAAGTGGGCGCTCGCAAACCACCTGATATTCATTGCCGCCGGCAAGCTCTTATTCCGGACCGACACCGAGAACCTGCCTGGACGTCGCTTCCTAGTCTTTGCCGTCAGCTGGCTTTCGCTGGCAGGCGTGTCCGTGGTCCGGGCTCTCACCCATTTGTCGCCCTCAAGCACACGGTCGGCGGTCTCGCTACTGCTCGCCGCTACGTCCACACTGCTGTTCGCAGCAACGGCAAGGGTCACATACAGCAAACCACTCACGGTCATACACTCGAGCGACACACCCAATCACCTGATCACATCGGGCCCGTATAGCCTTGTTCGCCATCCTTTTTACACCTCGTACCTGGCCAACTTCGCTGCGACAGCAGTCGCGAGCTCGAGCGCAATGCCGTCCTGCGCCTTTGTCGGCGCAACCTGGATATACTGGCGAGCTGCAACTGCAGAAGAGCAGAAATTCGAGGGGAGCGGTTTGACAGAGGCGTATCGGCGCTACAGAGCACGTACAGCTATGCTCGTCCCTTTCCTGCTCTAGTGCTGGCAACGGGTAAGGCAGCTTTCACTCTCGTCTCGTCCGGCGCTCTTTGCATACAGCAGCGCCCTGACCTCTCCGACACCCTTTGCTACCCTCTCAGAGCTGAGCGCATGGAACATTGCTGCATGCGTTATGGGGGGAATGGCACAAGAGACGCATGGAAGCTGGTCCGACTGCACAAGCCGGACTGAAGAACCCGTCGTGCGATACCTGCCAATCTAACACGAACGCTCGACCTCCGTTAAAGATGCCTGGATGTCACGAAAAAAGGTTTCGATGTCGTCTCGCCGGCGACTCATCTTGCTGTACTGCACGCAGATCTGCTGCAAGGTGATATGATAACTGCCTCAGATCAGATGATTCCTTCCCTAAGAGCTGCATGATTGCGATGTATAAATTCTGAGCGACCCTTCCAGGAAATCGAGCGTCGGGCGGCTCCTTCTTCTCCGTCTCTGACGTAGCAGGCGAAGGCAGGGAGTCGCAGCGGCGGGGCTATGTGGGATCTGCAGAAGGGCAGAAGGGCCGATCCCGCTGGGTGAAGCACGGCATGCCAGAATTTAGATGGTTTGTGTTATGCTATAACAAGTGGGCCGCACTCATTGACCGTTGTGTGTGTGTGTGTGTGTGAAAATGACTGAGTGAATCTCGCGGGCCCTGGTACTGCTACATCCGGGCCGCCGCGCACATCGAGGTTCTGTCACAGAGAGTGGGAATGATGGGCTATCTGCACTGGGCCGACTTCGATGCAGTCAATATACGGTAGAGACCGCGTTCTTTGGGTTGTCGAGATGAGCTCACTTCGCGGCTCGATGCTGTTGGCGACCCGGTATCTCACAGGCTGCAGTTCTTGGGGTGTTGCGAACGGATTTATGGAAATGAGTTTGAAGGAACCTCGCCTCCTTTCAGCGGACTGTACGTCGGCTCTTCGATGTTTTGTGCAAAGAGACCGGTCGGCTGAACAGGGTAGATCATTGTCAGCGCAGCCGCCGGACAGACAGAGTGGAATATAGACGCGACTTACCGCGGGCAGCATCAGCTCTTGCACGTAGGTCTCGGTAGCATGAGCATTCGCACTCGCGCTTAGCCTCGTCAAGAAGTCAAGCAGCGGCGTACCGGCGACGTCGTCTTGGCGGATCCTCACCTGGCCGAACGGGAGTAGCCAGTCTGGCAGGGTCGTGCCAGACGCGCTAGGATCGGTGGGGGAGGGTTTTGTTGGAGAGGTAACGTGCGGCTGCAGCCAAGTGAACTGCGACAGCTGCTCGAGCGGATTGAATGTCGAGAGGGTCAGTCGCTCGCTGGTCCCCCGCAGTCTCAGCTTTTAGAAAATTGCTCACATCAAGCTGTTGGAAGGACGACAAAGGTTTCGATTGTTGACTGCCGCTTCCGTCCGCCTGCTGCTGTTGCCAGGGCGGATAGCTAAGCTGCGGCGATGCAGACGAAGGCATGCCAAAGGGCCTGAACGCGGGCAGCGAGTGCGCCTGGATGTCGAAGGGGAGCACATTGGTTGTAGTGCGATACTGAGGCACCGAATAGTGGTGCTGATGCTGATGCGCCTGTTCTTGCGAATGCTGCTGCGGGTACTGGCTGACCTGTATTTGATGCAATGCCTGCTGCTGTTGCTGCTGCTGCTGGGACTGCTGCTGATTGCCGAGTTCATTATTGTTGTCGAGATGTATCTGTCCGCCTTGCTGCTGTAGTGCGTCACCCTGCCCATCCTTCGGGATGGAGGTCTGCAGCCCGGGCTGCGCTGGACTGCGCTTCTGTCGCCGGTTGTAGATGTTGAACAACTCGACAGCCGACGAGCTGCGGCGGGCCAGCGTGTCGTGCAGACCCTCTCCGTTGTATAGGCGGGGCTCAATAATTTGGCGCACCGATGGCCGTCGTCGGCGAGCCTGGTATCCTTGCTGGTGTTTTGGACCAGGCGCGTGCACGACCGAGAACGTGTAATGCACTCCGGAAGTTCGCGCCAAGGGCAGGGCGGAACGGCATTAAGCGGCTGAGGCGATACCTGCTGCAGCCGTGCGGCTCCCGTCTGTGTCTGCTGTGGGTACTGGCGCATGTGCTGCACCGGAAAGACAGCGTATGGCTGCGACTGTGATTGTTGCTGAACATGATGCTGCGGCTGGTTGGGAGATTGCCAGTCCTGGCAGAGGATCTGCTGTCCCTGATGTGGCAGGTCTAATGACTCGTTAATAAAGTACCAAGGCAACCCGGCCGGCGCCATGGGCGGGAGAATCGTGATCATGCCGTCTGAATGGGTTTTCTGGGACCCCCGACTGCCTTGTACGAGGTATGGCCCTAGGCGAGTCCGCTCGGTCGCGGGCTCGGCCGCTGGCGTGGCCGCTTTGCGCGAACCGGCTGCTTTGCCATTAGTCTGTTTGGCTTGCTTCCGGCAGAACTTCCAAGCTTCGAGTATAGGCAACGGAGGCTTCGTTTCAGCGAGCATGGCAAAACCTTTGGGACGAGCGAGCACGACTCACCAGGATGCTTCTATGCATGCTCTTCCTTCGCGGCCTCTGCCAATCTCTCGTAGCTCGTCTTTACTTCCTTCGACTCGTTTCTCCACTGCTCTCCGAACTGCTTCGACAGATCCGCCTGAGTCGGCTTGCGTGCTCCCTCGGGCATCTCGGCGCGCATCTTCTGGATGCAGTCGGAGCGATACAGAATCCATGCGTTGGGCGGGCGCGGGACGCGCTTGACCATTCCTGCAGGTGGGTCTGGCGGGGCAGCTGAATATCCAGCCGCAGTCCCAGCATCCACCGCTGTGATGGCGGGGGTCATTATGTTCCACTCCTGGACGCACCCTCCGTACGCTGCCGCTGCCGATGAGGGCGAAGACATCGCGCTGACGGCAGCAAGCGCGGGCGGACTCCACGGGAACTGGATCTCCGTGGCATTGGGATCTGCAGGCGCGAGGAGCGAGATGCTCCCGCTCGTTGGGCTTCCCCCCGTGTACAGCGAGTCCAGGCTCGTTTCGCCCGTGTCGGTGCGGTAGCGCGTACCGCATGCATCCACTGACGACGAAGAGCACGTTGTGTTGTAGTCATTGTGCATCCAGTGACTTTCTGTGTGGGCTTATATCTATCTTTTCCTGCCGTTTGCGCCGGACCAGGTCGGATCAGATCAACGCTCACAGTCTGCAAAACATCGTTACGAACGAATTAATGAGGGTACCAATGGATGTCAGTGGAGTGTTATGCAATTGCGGGTCGCTTCATGCGAGCTCCTTCGATAAGAGCGGTCCGGAGGCCGTGTCCCGATTTGCGAAGAATGGGGAGACCCGACTGACCTTGCGATATGAAGAGAGGCCTGTCGGCGCCGAGCACTATTCTGGCCGTGCCTCTTGTCGTCTCGTCCCAGCGAGCTTATATATATTCCCAGTCTTTGCGATGTCTGCGTGGCCATGGACTGGCCATGGACTTGTGTGTTCGTATCAGCCTTTTGAGATACTCCTCCCTCCTTTTCGCGATGGTGTGACCAGCGCAGTAGGGGCAGATCCGGTAAGCGCAAGGAAGAGCGTCCGAGCTAGGGCTGTGGAAAGGCCGATGGACTGAGAAGGAAGGAATCGTCGGTGACTGCTTCGTGGTGAGGGTCTCCTGCCGGGTATCGGGTCGTGATCATAGGGGAGAACCGCAGCAGCAGGGAAGAGCGCGTCCTTTCGGGACGCTGGCAACGTCGTCGGCGTTTATCGCCAATCACGCCCGACTCACATGACGATGCGCACAGAGGGGAAGGCCTCATTGCCGGATCTGAGGGTGGGAGACCTGGGCCTCTTGCGAGCGCCCCGTCTCAGTTTGCCGCCGGTGCGGATCGGTGCAAGCTGGATACTTGTGTAGACCGGTCTCGGAGGCGCCTCAACCCATGATTGCCGTCCTCTGGATCAGCCGGTTCTGGGGCATGGCAATAGCTGCAACATTTGCGGCCGTACCGGTAGCCCAATTTCCACGCATACACTTGTGCAGCATCATCGCCTTCCTTTGGAGATGTAATGCCGAAGCGATGGACCTCCGTCTCCGCTCTTCGGAATGATAAACGGAAGCGGCCGTGGACGCGCAGGCACCAGGCGCACCCGCGAGACATGTGCAGGCAAAGCACACAAGTCACAAGCCCCCGTGCGAAATCGAGGCGCATACGGTCCACACGGACAACATTCCTGCTCTGTGCTGCTTCCCATTGGCCTCAGTGCCCAGCTCTCTTGTGCAGATCCTCCTCCTCCGCAAAGGGGATAAGGCGAAAGAGTCTCACACAACGGCCTCGGCCTGTTGCCGAGTCTTCGCACGAGCTGCACGGGAGGAGCCAAGGCGTTTTTAATACTGCGGGGTATGCTTTTCCAACAGAGATAGCACTAACAGCAGTAGGGCGGTCTGATTATATGCGTCAGGCCCGTAACCATTCAGAGAAAGCTCCAGTCTTGGCAATGACGATCTCTCGGTGCCTGATCTGCAGTGAACCGTTGCGAACCGCCGCCTGCAGAAGCGGCATCGTCGCCCGCTCGAATGGCATGAAATTATCAAATGCGTACGCAAACGAAAGTTGTACTGTTCTTGCATGCGCTCGATGCGACGAAAACGAAGAGTCATACCTGGACGTTCTTTTACGACCGAGATAGCCCCGTGTCGGCACTGGGGAAGGATCTCTTCAGTAGTGGCCAGGCTGCGTCCAAGCATCTGAACACAGAGCGTCAAGGCAGATTGTTATCGTCGACCCATGATGTGTCGAGTACAGGTACCGGTCAGGTACCGTACGAATCGCGCGGGATTGCGTGCGCTTGAGGGATAGGAAGGCAGTTCAGGCCGGAGCTGGGCATTGAAGATGAGGGCCGCAGGTCAAGACGGAATCTTCCCTTGACGTGATGGGTATACGAACGTACAGAAGGATCGGCAGTGCTTGCAGCCTCTCTACCTGCAGTCTCGGCAACATTACACTGGCATCCTTTCATCCTTGTATTTTGCCAGCTCATCTTGCCTTTCTCGCCCTGCCGGATCTCAACTTGCATGGATGTAAGCGTCAAGATCGCTCAGGCAGGTCCCGGGCCGCCACCCCCTATTTAGCATGAGCCTGGCGCACGCGTCAATAGGACGCGTTCAATGGAGCAAGGGCAGAGCAGGACAGGAGGACAGTGCATAGTTAGTGTATACCCTTCGTTGTACATAGATGCTCTTGCCTTTGCTCAGTGACATATATAGCGAAGCTCACGGTTTTAACTTGCGACCTTTGCCACTCACAAAGACTACGCTACAAGCCAGCGAACGACAACAGCAAGACCCGCCTCAACTAAGGAACACTATCTACACCTAGTGAGGGTCAGCTTGTCTGCGCCTTACAATGGACTTCCGGACCCATCGCGCATTTCGGCAAACAGAGAACGATCTTACGATGACCGAGCGGCCTGAGCGTTACTTACGTGCTCCCACCCACCACAGCTGGGGTAACATCTAGGTCTCGGTCTTCCTGTCCAGTTGGGCGCAGAGATGCGGAGACGCGAGGATGCGAAGATGCGGTCTGCGACCGAGTGATCCTCCACCGTGAACTGGATATGCTGCCCCGGTAGCTGCCGGGCGGGCTCGGCCATGCGGACTTGATTACGATGACAGGCACATGCAGTACCTATCAGGGATATGTGCACATCATGCTGTAATCCTCGTCACCCCTGTCCGACCTGGTGCCTGACTTGCTGGCCTGGACAGTGGGCACCGCATCCTTCCCGAGGGAAACGCGGCTCGACCGCCTGAGCGTGCAGCCGGCTTACTGACATGTTATTGCATAAGTGCCGGGCATTGGTCCATGTCAAACGCAAGGCATGCGCAAGCACCAATCATGTTCTCAGCCCTGGCCGCTTCGTCACGGCGGGAGGACACACAACACAGCCTAGAACCTAGATACTACACATGGCTCGTGTGCTAGAGTGCCTTCTCTCTAGCGTGCGCGTCACCTTCTCATCTATGTGTCCGCGTTGAATATCTTGAGTTTCTTGACGCAAGCTCAGAAGGTGGTGAAGGCCAAATTCCTCAGCAAAATCGAATCCTGCACGCTGATCATGACCACCTTGATCAGCGTCGTGTCGACAGCCGTTGTGAAATGGCCTTGATGAATGATAGATGACATGAAATTAGCAACTTTCCCAGTCATTGCAGTACACCGCACTTACAATACACCTGCTTGCTAGATGACCGATTCAATGTCGTAAAGCGCTGCCTGAAGTACTCTCGCGCTGCGTCTAAGTCCCCGTCTTTGCCTTTGTAGTCGGGAAAGTGAGACGAGACTGGACTCGTGAGCACCTTCCCCGTGAAAATGTCCATCTTGTTAAGGAAGCTGGCCCGGAAGCACTTTCGTCAGTACCGGGCCTAGATTGCTTCGGCAACGCCAACTCACAGGAACTCACAGGATCATCGACGTCCGCACAAACCAGGTCGAATTGCAGATCGCATCAAAGAGCATAAGCGCTTCTTGCACTTGATTTGAATCTCTATCTTCAATGAGGCCTTGGTCATAGCCCGACAATGCCACTAGAAATAACACTGCCGTGACATTCTGGCGTGCGGAAAATGTAATCAGCTTCATCGCGGTAAGCACCGGGCATCCGCTCAAGGCACCTCAAAGTAGTGGATCCACTTGCGCCGCTCGCTCCGCTGTCCGCCGACGTCGAAAATTCTGCACGGTGAGAGTAGTCAGTTCAGCGTTTGTCGACGACAAGAGAGCCAGCCGTGCTCACTTATATGTCAAGCTTCGATATGCGAAGATTGTCTCGTGAACTCCTGTGGTCTGGCCACGCACTCGGAGGATCTGCGGTACGCCGCCTCAGTACGTCACGAATGCTGACGCGATGCGGAATGCATGGCGCACATCATCGTATGTTGGCACGAAGCCAGGCTGAAAGAGGCGGTCTAGATTATGGTAGAGACTGATCTCACGGGTATCGCAGTCATCAGGCTATCCACACATTCGCTGTGGGGGCTGGGATCAGCTTACTATGACATATTGTCCGGTATGCTAACGTATATCCCGTGCTCCTCGATGACGGTCTGTACACCTGCGTCGTCCCAGAGTCGCTTCATTGCGATTCGGTATACGTCTGGGTAACCGTGGCGAGGTTCTAGCAATGGCACCTCCTCGAATAGATATAAGTGTTCCTGCGAGGCGAAGGGCAAATCAGCTGGCAGTCTGAGCGAAGGTGCAGTTGGAAGTCAGCGACTGACTCGATTCGCATTATCGGCAAGCCTTATCCCCCGCTCCTGCATTGTTTCCAGGCAGACACGCATCGCCTCCCATAAATTAGTGAAGCACTGTCGCCGGTAGCCTTCCGTCTCTTCGTTCGTGAAGCCGATCCCGTGTATCACTTTCATCTGCTATGGATCTCCCGAATGGCAGTCAGCCGGACTTCCGCACTAGACATCGTTCAGCGAGACCCACCTTCAGAACGGTCGTCTTTCCCGACTCGCCTGCGCCCAGCAGCAATATCTTGGCCTCTGACGCCAGGCGCTTCTCCAGCTCTTTGAGCTCCCTGTCGATCGTCTTATTCCGTCGCTTTCTCTCGATGACTTCCGCGACCTGCAGCGAGTCCAGCCCGACGCCTTCATCTGCCTGGAGGGAAGACTTGCAGTTGCCCATGCTATGCCACTGCTGTAATTTGTCAAGGGGATGAAGGTGGGTGGTTTGGCGGGGGGGGGGGGAAAGAGTGTA